>CM061142.1:252301215-252326215 GCA_030789695.1 Scilla litardierei
CTCGTGAGTGGATAAGGGTGGAGGTGGGGTGTGGCTGGTACCTTCGCCATGTGGGTGAGATCTCAGTAAAAACTAACGACTGGATGCGTGGGGTGTATGTGGTGGAGGCCTAATGGGGCCGGAGTGTGTCGCAGCAGAAGGATCAGGATGACTGGGATCTGAATTGGATCAGGATGAGGTGGGGCCTGTATAGGCTAGGGCTGGGCAGCACAAGAAGATCTGGATCTAGTGGAAATGTCCACTGCACGGCTCCCACCATAGGAATCCTAAAGCGATCAGGATTGGGGAGCGTGCTATAAGAGGTGGAAATTGGCACTGAAGCCAATAAAATCTCTCGTCCTCGATCTCTCTAATCATGTGCATATTTATGAGGACAGAGAGGTATAGTGAGGTGAGGCCAAGGACTGGCATCCAATCATTAGGGGTATGGAATGACACGGGAGGGAGGTTGGCAACGACGGTGATTAGCCCTCCGCAGCAAATCTTGGAGTCAAGGCTACTACCAGTGTGGAAGAATCTATACCCCAGATATGAATCAGCATGAATGAGAAGGCGAGTATAAGTATTGCCATCATTGCGGACACTACGGGGTTAGGTCATCACCCAGAGAAAGAAAAGATCACTACGAGAGACTTGACCAGTCTCTTCCCGACAGAAAATGGTATTTGCAATGATGGGAAGGTTTATACGAAGGCATGTGTGAATGATAGATGATGCCTTAGCCCTAGTGACGAGGAAGGATGACTGGCCAGTGATCTACTGCCGGAAAGCATCTAAGTTATAAGCTTGTGGGACTCCACCATTGTGCTAAATGCCCCAGAAGTAATAGCCATGGGCCACTTAAAGATGGTGTTCAATGAATCATAGGACATGCCATAGTTCTTGTTTATCAAGTGGAATGAAAAATCATTTGGTTGGTGCTTGAGTGAAATAAGAAACTCTATAGTGAGTCTCTTGTAGGTGCGTGCCTCACACTCTAAAAAGTCACTCCAACCTATATTGTACAAGAGAGTCTGGACACCCTCAGTGAGACCTAAGGAATTCAGAGCAGAGATGCTCAGAAACTTAGTGGGTATGACGGTTTTATAAGAGATGGTAATGGAAGTGTTTTTCTAATGTTCATCAGCGAAGATGATACCCAAAGTGTCTATTTATGGGTGTTGAATAATAGGTGGTAGTTCAGGTGGGGTAGTAGCAGTGGATGTGTGTGCTTGTGTTCAGCAGAACGCTTACTGTGTCCTAGGGGCATCATGAATGTAGAGATATGTATGCAATGTGGTGTGTGTGTGTGTATGAATAAGTGCACGCGACAACTCTACACAAATTTCGAATTGTCAGCAGGCAATAGAATAACTTGGGCAGAAATAGAAAACAAGAATGAGGAACGAGTGTACCCAAGTAATCGAAACTCCTCGTTGTAATGGAGATGATCCAAAGTTTAAGTCGATTTCCCCCCAAGCTTACTAGTGGCCTGCATCATGTTTCTTTTGTCGAAAATCCCCCAAATCGACCGTTTTATGTTTCTTGATGACCATTTCAACGGAGATGTGGGTGGGTGAAGAGGGTTTGGATGATTGGATGGATGTAGGGAGTCGATTTTGGAAGAGGATGAGGGTTTGATGCGGTTTGGCTGATCGGAGAAGAAGAAGAATGTAAGAGAAGTCAAAACATTTCGAAATTTTCGAGTGGAACTTGGCCATTTTAGGGTTGTGGGTTTATAGAGTAGGCGACACGGTTGACCAAATGGTCGCGTCAATTGGGCCTCGGCTGCGTCGCTTCAGGTGACTTGGATCCAAGGATTCGTGTGTGACGTGGGTGGTATGATGCAGTCGCATCAATGGCATATCGATAGCGTTGTCAAGAGATTTGAGTGGTCAAAGATTGGGTCCATGTGGTCGCGTCAAAGAAATGACGCGACCGTTTCGTTAGAAGGGAATATTAGCCAAAATCTAAAGAATAGGGTGGATTACACGACCGCATCGCTTAGATGAAACTATCACGTCGTTTGGGATGAGATTTTGTCTTTGCGCTTATTTCGACAAGACAGTCATTTCGTTGGGACGGAAACGACCGTGTGGAGGAAAATTGAAGTGGATATTTTGGCCTTGAAATATGGATTGACGTGTTCACATCGACAGGTGACTGTTTCAGTTGGAAAACTTGGCCAACAGATTCCAGAGATATTGGCTCATTACGCGGTCGTTTCGCTTGGATAACGCGGTCGCATGAATCCAGATTTCTTAGCATCAAATTCCTTCATCGTTGGCTTCAATTGACGCAGTCGTTCATGACACATCATGCGACCACGTCGACCAGGATCTGTTGCTTATCCCTTGGCTTTATTTGATCTCTTTAACGTGACCGCGTGGGGTATCCAACGAGGTCGTGTTCTCCTCCCTGTAATGAAAATTATTTGAGTTATTTTTTTGGGTTTTGGGGGGTAGGTTTATTCACTTAAAATCAAAATATTCTAGCTAAAATAAAAATTAAAAAGAAGAATAGGACGAGCTTAGAACTTTGGTTGCCTCCTAAGGAGCGCTAGTTTTAAGTCTTTAGCTCGACTTCCTTTTGATTTTTCATGGTGGCTCCAGGTGGATAGTATTAAAATAGTTTCTTCTCCGATGGGTTCACCTACAATGTAGTGCTTTAGTCGTTGTCCATTAACCTTGAAGGGCTTATCTCTTCCTACTATCTCGACTGCTCCGAATGGGTATACACGCATAGCTTTGAAATGTCCGAACCATCTTGAACGTAGCTTCCCTGGAAATAGCCTGAGCCTCGAATTAAAAAGGAGCACCTACAATGTAGTGCTTTAGTCTTTGTCCATTAACCTTGAAGGGCTTATCTCTTCCTACTATCTCGACTGCTCCGAATGGGTATACACGCATAGCTTTGAAATGTTCGGACCATCTTAAACGTAGCTTCCTTAAACTCCTTCTTTATGATATTTTTATTGCACAGCTGCTTCGTCTTCTCCTTATATATGCGGGAGGTCTCGCAGGCGTCAGATCTGAATTTGTCCAATTCATTCGCCTGCAAGAGACGGTGCTCTTACACACTTTTTCTGTCGTAATTCAAGTGTCTGATAGCCTAGTAAGCCTTATACTCGAGCTCCACTAGAAGGTGGCACACTTTATCGTAGACTAAGCGATACGGTGATGTCCCGATTGGAGTTTTATAGACAGTCCAGTATGCCCATAGTGCATCATCCAATTTCAATTCCCAATCTTTTCTTGAATTTGCTACCATTTTCTCTAGGGTACTCTTGATTTTTCGGTTTGATATTTCCACTTGTCCACTATTCTGAGGGTGATAGGCATGTCCGATGCAGTGACGCATTCCATATTTCTTCAATATGTCTTCAAACTTGTTTTCGATAAAGTGTTTTCATCTGTGGCTTATTACCACTCTTGGGAATCCAAATCTGGAAATATATTCGGTTTGAAAAACTTGGCGATCTGCCATGCATCGTTGGTTCGCGAAGCTATTACCTCGACCCACTTAGAAACATAGTCCACTGCAACCAATATATATTGGTTGCTGAGGCTACACGGGAGTGGGCCCATAAAGTTAACTCCCTAAACGTCGAATATTTACACCTCCAAGATGCTGTTTAGTGGCATTTCATTCCTTTTTGAGATTTTTTCTGCTCTCTAACATCGATCACACCCCTTGACGAAAGCATTCAAATATTTGAATAGAGTTGGCTAATAGAACCCACATTGAAGGATTTTTGATGTCATCTTTGTTATACTTGTATGTCCTCCACATTGAAGGGCATGGAAGTGTGATATAACGGATACTTCTTCCCTCTCTGGGATACACCTTCTAATAATTCGATCACTGCATGTTTTGTATAGAAGCAGATCGTCCCAAAAGTAACTCCTGACATTATGTAGGAATCTCTTGCGCTGATGGGTGGTTATGTCATATGGCATGATTCCGCAAGCAAGGAAGTTTATAATATCTGCACACCATGAGTTTTCGGCTGAGGCGATGACGAATAGTTAATCGTCGGGGAAGGAATCAACTATTATTAGGGATGTGCTTGAGTCCTCATGAATAAGGAATGAAAGATGGTCCACAACTACATTCTCGGTGCCTTTCTTGTCTTTAATCTCCAGGTCGAACTCTTATATCAAAAGTATCCATCGTATCAATCGTAGCTTAGCGTCTTTTTTGTGGAGCAAATACCGAAGTGCGTTATGATCCGTATGGACGATGGCCTTAAATCCAACAAGGTACGATCTGAACTTTTCTATGGCAAATATCACTGCAAGTAGCTCTTTCTATATATTGGTGTAGTTTCTTTAAGCCTCGTCTAGCGTCTTGCTAGTGTTGTATATGGCGTGAAGCTTGCCATCTTTTCTTTGGCTCAAAACTGCTCCGATAACATAAACACTAGCGTCACACATCATCTCAAAAGAGAGGTTCCAATCTGGGGATTGAATGATAGGTGCAGAGGTAAGCTCATTTTTCAACCTATTAAAGGCTGCAAGACAATCGTCAGTGAAGTCAAAAGAGACATCCTTAGAGAATAATTCCATAAGAGGTCGTGCGATCTTAGAAAAGTCCATGATGAAACGGCGGTAAAACCCTGCAGACTAAGGAAACTCCTAATCCCTTTCACGTTTGTGGGGACTGGTAACCCCTCAATGACCTCTATCTTGGATTTATCGACTTCAATCCACTGTGAAGAAATAATGTGTCCTAGCACTACCCCCTCTTGCACCATAAAGTGACATTTTTCCCAATGCAAGACTAGGCTCACCTTTTGGCATCTTTGCAAAACCCTAGTTAGATTTCTTAAACACGTGTCGAAGCATGTGCAATAGACAAGAAATTCGTCCATAAACACCTCCATAATGTCCACCACAAAATCAGAGAACATGGCGGTCATACATGTTTCAAATGTGGTGGGCACATTACATAATCCTAATGGCATTCTTCAGTAGGCGAAGGTGCAGTAAGGACATGTAAAGGTGGTTTTCTCCTGGTCATCGGGATGGATATGTATTTGGAAGAATCCAGAATACCCATCTATGAAGCAAAAATGTGAATGCTTGGCTAGATGCTCAAACATTTGGTCCATGAATCGGAGGGGGAAGTGATCCTTATGGGTGGCCTTATTGAGCTTTCTATAGTCAATACACATTCACCACCCAATGACAGTCTTAGTGGGTATGAGTTCATTTTTCTTGTTTTTCAGTACCATCATGCCCCCTTCTTTAGAACCACTTGCACCTGGCTAACCAACTTACTATCAGATATAGGATAGATTATGCCCGCTTCAAGCAATTTCAAAACTTCCTTCTTGACTACCTCTTTCATGTTAGGGTGAATTCACCTTTAAGGCTCAATGGAGGTAGCGTTATCATCCTCGAGATGGATCCAATGCATGCATTGACCAGG
Organism: Scilla litardierei; assembly: GCA_030789695.1. Taxonomy (NCBI): domain Eukaryota; kingdom Viridiplantae; phylum Streptophyta; class Magnoliopsida; order Asparagales; family Asparagaceae; genus Scilla; species Scilla litardierei. Next base: position 252,306,628 of record CM061142.1, read on the forward strand.
ACTAAGCCCTTTTATATCATCTATAGTATACCTTAGAACACTTCTATGTTGTCTAAGGACGATCAGGAGGCTTTCAAGTTCAGTGTCAGTTAAGGAGGCATTTACAATAACCGGGTAAGTGGAGTCTCTTCTTAAAATGCGTACTTCAAATTTGGAGGGAGTGGTTTGAGTTCTACCTCTAAAGGTTTGATGCCCTTATTGTCCATTACCAATGGTTGTGTCATGTTTCCCGAATAATCATTGTCATGGGATGTCGAGGTCTCACATGCTACTTCTTATGATCTGACTTCATCCTTGCGGTCCCGCTGAATCAATTTGTCATGGGGATGGGTCCAGAGTTCTTGACCAGTCGAAATCTCTAAAGTGGAAGTTTCATCGAATGATGGCGTGAATGTGCTTATGTGGTAGCATATCTCCATAATTAGCGGTGTTTCTTCTTGGCTTGTAGTTGATTCATGTCCAATGATGTATTCTTCAGAAGAGGTAGAGGATCCATCGATGTTGAAGCCTTCTACAGCCAAACCGCTTACTAAGATCATCTCAAGTGGTGACATTTGTGCATGTATGGAGGTTGTGCATGCTTGAGAATCTTGGCAGGTTGGAATGGAATAGTCTGCCAGTCGTGATGGTACGTGTAAAGGTGTGGACTGCAGGGGTAATTGTTGAATTAATGTTGGCCAAATGATTGTCCTTTCACGTTGCAAATTTCATGGTTTACTGATGCTAATGAGTGAACGAGTTTGCCCCCATCTCCAGTTGGGATATCTGTTGCATCCAGCTGTCTATCTTACTTGCCTGAACTGCGATAGCTCTAGTGGTGGCCAACATCATCGCGAAAATATGTGTTCACCTGCAATATAAGAAAAATGGAAAAGTTAATACGAGATAAATAGAAAAAGAAAAATATGCACTCTATCAATAAAGTTTGAAACTAATAACAAAAGTGCCTCCTAGGTAACGATGCCAAAAGCTTGTTCGTGGTGTCGCATGCTTCAATATTAATAGCTGCAAGTGCACGGTGTTGTTGTAGCGGAATACAGGTCGTCCTCTGGGAGGCAACTATCGATACTAGTTCCTTACTGAGTTAATAGCTACGTGATCGAGTATTGTGTCAAGGATTATAAAAAATAATAAGAAATATCAATAATAAAAAGCTCTAGGTCCTAGATATCTTCGCTATTGGGCTAAGCGTTATCGTTTTACAATTTATAACCGTAAGCGCATGGCACCGTCATAGCACATTACGGGTCGTACACAGGGAGACAGATTGATCGAGTACTAGCTGGATATGGAGTTACGTGCTATCTACGCAATCAAATGAGAGAGACATGGATTTTACAGGGATTAAAGAGGATTGCAATATAGAAACAACTGGGGATGGAGATTATAACAAGGATATCAATCAAAGAACAACACACACGGGAGAAATAACAATAAATTGCAGAATAACTTGAAAAATAATAATAACATGTAGAGAGGGCACTTATCTCATTGATTCATAACCGAGTTGTCAATCTCCTTTACAAATCCATGAAAGAAGCTCCCAAAATATAATCTAACATTATTCCTACTCCTAGTATTCAATGTAACAGTAAAAAGAAGAGAAAACGAGCCTAGAGCTCGGCTCTCCATCAATAACGACATCGAACAGTTTAAATACAACCCTAATTCTAACGGGTTTATCTCCAAACCCGTTTCGAAACGTTCGTGTGGTCGAAACCACTCAACCGCGTTGTCCTCAGATTGTTGTGCCCTTGGATGGCTTTCTCGACATGACCGTTCGGTGAATCCAAATAGCCGCATCAAACATTGATGCTGCCACTGATGCTTCGGTTGGAGAAGAAACGACACGGCCGTATGGATTAAATCCATACGACAGTGTGAAGCCTTGCGCCCTCTCTTCTTGGCTTGTTCGGGTTAGAAGGTGATGCGGCCATATTGAATAAATCCATACGGCCATGTGAGACTTTGTTACTTCCCTTGCCAGGCTCCAGCCTCAATGCTCCATCCCTTCAATCTCTTCATCCTCAACTCAATATTTCTTTAAGCTCAATCCCAAGAGTCCCTCTGTCTTACTAATCTAACATCTCCAACTCAACTCCATGCTCCCAACATAAATTCCATCTCAAGTACAATAATACTACACAAAAGCCTAAATGCTCCAAAAAGCCAATGTTCTTGCTCTTCAGCTCCGACGGTGGTAAAAATGGCACAAGTGGATTAAAACGTAAGTGAAAAGAACATGAAAACCATATATAAAAACAACCTATCAAAATCCCCCAAGCTAAAATCTTCATCGTCCTCGAGGAAGACAAAGGAGTAAAGAACGGGGTATGCAATAAAGCATGCATATGATGAAATGAGTTTGGAGAAATTTATAAAATCGAGCACATATACGTGGACAAATTGGAGGTTCAAATTCATGAAAATCTAGAATGCCAACTGCTCTATATCGATAAGAGTATAACCCTAGGCATGATTTTCAGCTCGAATCGACAAATAATATGTTTTCGATTGTAGTTTCTCTTTATGCTTGTTGTGTTGCAATTTATACTCCGTACTTGCTTAATTATTTAATTAGCAACTTTAAATTACCTATACACTATTCACCCCCTCTAGTGTTTCTTAGTGGATAGAGATCCTTGATCACTCCGTATTTTACACCTTATTTCTGCAGGTTTGCATGCCATATAGATCGCTCAAATCGTGTTTTTCACGTTTATTCAACAATATTGCGATGCTTTTCACGATTTGTTGTTTTTGTCGTATTTCAAGAGATTTGGAGCGATTTGGAGCGATTCTGAGATGCACCCACTCCGGAGTGTCACCGACGACTCTCTTGAGGGGTATTCTGCGATTGGAGAGGAGTGGAAGAAGAAAGAACGTCGTAGGAGCGATGAGGAGGCAAAAATAGGAAGAATGGGCATTTTCAGTATGCCACTCAGTCGAGTGAAGGAGTCACTCGGCCGAGCATAGACAGCCCGCTCGGCTGGCCAGATCGGACACGCAACAGAGCTAATATCAGCGTGCACTCGGCCGAGCATCGCCAGACCACTTGGCCGAGCACCGAGTCATCCCTCGCCTGAGTGAAGCCGAGACGACGGCAACCAAAAATGTTGAACTCTCTGGAATCCATCAGTCAGCCCCAAAGACCGACTCGGCCGAGTAACGAACGTCGTCCGCCCGAGTGAAGAACGCACATCGGCCGAGTGAAGAAAAGTCACTCGGCCGAGTGACTCCTGAGGAGACGACCCCCAAGACCCCCAACTCTCTGGAATCCATCAGGGTCTCTCACTCGGCCGAGTGACATTATCACTCGGCCGAGTGAGCCGCGCTACCTGTAGCGTAAGTTGCGATTTTGAGGCTGCGCAGGGGCAGTTTCGTCACAGCTTTTGGGCGATTTTGGGGGGTATTTAACCCCAGTTTTTAACCTAGTTTAGAGAGCTTTTTCCTGAACTTTTGGCAGCCTTTTTGATTAACTTTTAGGAGATTAGATTTGGATTATTGGAGAGGAGATAAAAGTTCTTTTTTGTTGGATGCTATTGGAACTCCATTGGTTTGTCTTTCTCTCTATTAAAACCCCTATTTTTCTTGATATCTTGATTATTGCAATGAATTCTCTTGTTATTTCCATTGAATATCTAATGATTTGTATGATGAATTGTGAGTAGTGTTATCGTCTTAGGGCGTAGGGATGAACCCTACGAGCCCAATTTCAAATTTGTGATGAATAGGTAAAATTCTTGCTAGGATTGATTAGGGTTAGTTTGGGATTGATTTAATACGAATAGCTAGGGATTCATACCGATTGGGATTTGCAAGAGATTGGATCCCAATTCGATAGGAAGCCCTAGAAATTCGAATTGGGTTGCAGTTGGATTCCCCTAGGATTGGTTTGCAAGAGATTGGACCAATACTAGGGTTTTCGATTGCAATTCCATACCAGTACCCGTTTGCAAGAGATTGGACGGGTAGGAACTATCCCAACCTAGGTCGTAGCTCGAGTTTGCACGAGAGTGGGCTCGAGATACGATTGAACGATGATGTTGTTCTTCACGCTAGTTTGCCTAGGTTAGGGTTTGCAAGAGATTGGACCCTACCCTAGGTTTGCTATAGACCGGCAATAGCGCGAGAGCGTGAGCTTGGTTCTATATTTAGTTGCAACTAGTTCACCCAAATTTCAAGTCTAGCAATTGTGAAACCTACGAATCACAATGATGAGATACGGCAAGTAGCGGGGATTCCCTATCCCTAGGCGTCTTTATTAATTTGATATTTTCTTTCGTATAATTGAACGACTGTGACCGCATTACAGCGAACATTTCTCTACTGTTCCTATAGCCAGGTGGATTGAAGAAGACACTGTCATTAGGCCTCCCTGTGTTCGATACCCGCTCACTGCTACACCGTGCGCTTGCGATAAGACTACAGTGTCGCCGTCCCGGGACGTGTATCCGGGGCGCGACCAAGTTTTTGGCGCCGTTGCCGGGGAGGCGGTAGTGTTTGATTCTTATAACCTAGCTATTTCTTTCTTTTTGTTCTATCATTTTTTATTTTATTTCACCCTTCCATTGTGCTAACTATTTCTTTGAAACTTTGTTTTCCCTTGCATGTCCACGAGATCCACGGTGAACCCCGAAGATATATTATTTGATCCGGAGATTGAACGTACATTGCAGAGAATCAGGGTGGAGAGGAGACCTGATACGGGAGGGAGGTTTATGAACATTCAGGAGACGCCTGAACAATTAGCAGCACGCATGGAGAGAATCATCTCTATTAGAGATAGGCTTCGGCCTAAGACTTCCTCCACGACCTCATCCATAGCTATGCCGGAGTTGGCGGCCGACAAAAATTTCGAGTTGAAGACCGGACTAGTAGTTCTGATGCAGCAGGATCCTTTTCATGGGAACTCCCATGAAAATCCTCACTACCACATCCAGCTCTTCCTATCAAAATGTGCCACCTTCCAAATGTCGGGCGGCACCATAGATGCTATCAGACTGCGCCTTTTCCCCTTCACACTAAAGGATAAAGCTCTATATTGGTTGAGGACGCAAGCTGAAGGAGTCTTCACCACTTGGGACGAATTGGCGAGTGCATTTGTCGACAAATTTTACCCGCCCTCCAAGATGGTGAAGATTAGAAGTGCTCTCATGTCCTTCAAACAAGGACCTCAGGAGACCCTCTACGAGGCATGGGAGCGCTTCAAGGACTTGCAACATCAGTGCCCCCATCACAGCATAGAGGATTGAGAGCTTGTCCATAGCTTTTACAATGGACTCCAACCAGGGACTAAACAGATTATCGATGCCACCGCAAATGGAGCCATTTTGTCGAAGACTCCCGATGAAGCTACGGACTTGCTTGAGGAGATGGCCTCGAACAACCAACAGTGGGGTGACGAGCGAGGACACTCTTCGTCCTCCTTGAAGCCGTCTGGCATTTATGAGGCCAATGTCGTCGCGGAGCTAGCCAACAAATTTGATTCTCTCCACAAGGTAGTGGAGAGATTGGAGAAGTACATTACGGAGCCTCAAGGAGCCCCTACTACATCCACACCGACAAATCATATGAGTGATTTGCAAGACCAATCCCAAGCCATGTATGTAGGAGTAGAGCATGGAGAAGGAGCGTTGGAGCAAATTCAATATGTCGCGGGGAATTCTGGTTATTGGGCCAATCCGGCCGCTAGAAACCATCCGGGTTTCTCATATGCCAATAATGATGGTGCATTGAACCCCCCCACAACAACAACCTCCTCAAGCTCGAGCTCCACCACCACAACCGAATTATCCACCAAGGGGGCCACCGCAACAAAACTTCCCACCGAGGTAACAAGTGGGACCTTATAGGCCACCCGGGTACAATCAAGGTTGGAGAAATCCCAACCCTCCACAAGCTCAACAACGTTCGAAAGAAGGCCTAGATTTGGCCGAGGAAGAGAAGATGGAGCACTCCCCCGATATCTCCATGGCATTGATGATGGCGACGCTGATGTCACAAGAATACGGGAGCTCTGCAAGCTCTCGAAGTTGAGGACTCCGAAGAAAGCTCCACCGATACGACGATCGGTGTCACCGGCAAAGTCGAAGACCGGAACATGCTCTAGCTTGGGGGAGCCACCCCCCAACATTGCCCGTGACGAAGGGGCACTGAGGAAGACCACACACCACCATGATCCAAATCCGAGCGGTCTTCTCGGCAAATTCGACGGGTGCATCTCATATGCACCCAACATCCCGCGCAAAATTGAAAATTTAAAGGGGTCGACCTCAAGACCTTAAACGAGCGCTTGTCGGGAGGCAACCCGACGGTTATCGCATTATTTCTATTTTAGTTTTTATTTTTGTTTTAGACTTTATTAGTGTTTTTGAGTCGTTTTGTCATGACCCGCTTCCCTAAAATGGAGGCGAGACGTGAAAAGGTCCGCACGAGAGTGGAGCTGTGAAGCCCCAAACCCGATAAGCGTCCACAATACATAAACAGGTCCCTGTAACCACAACAGAATAACAATAATAATAAAAGGAGAAACTGAAATAAAATTCCACATCTCAAACATTGTCCAACAAGAAAATAAGTCCAACATCCAGAAAAGCCACCAGGCTAAAAGAAAAGAGTCTAAAGGCCCAGAACAAGGCCAACAAAAGAAACGACAACAACAAAGTATGGGTGCTACGCACCGATAACAAAACAACTGTCTAATAAAAGTAAAACACAACGAAGACACTAGGACTGGTCCCCAGTGTCCACGTACTCCCCGTCAAACACAAGTACGGGCTCGGCGTCAGCAAACACCTCGTCCTCAACAAGTAACTCAGGCTCGGGCTCTAACATGTGTCACCCAAAAGAGAAAAGGGGCACATGTCAGCAAGTCGAAAGACTTGTGCAAGGAAACGGGAATAATGGTAAACTAGCAACCTAGCAATTAGAACATGGTGCTTGGCAAGTAAAGTACGGTGGTAACAAGTAAGGTAAAGGAGAGTACAAGTGGCAAGTATCAAGTGGTAGGGGTGACATGTAATGTCAAGTAACAAGTAAAGTACAAGGGATCACTCAACGAGTGCCCTATTGCCCGCAGGCTGTGTTCAAGTATCAAGTACAAGGGGTCACTCAACGAGTGCCCTATTGCCCGCAGGCTGTGAGGAGCTCGTCTTCTGGAACACGAGCCAGAAAGTGTATTTGATAAGTATGGCGTAGGGGTGCACCTAGCCGGAACAAGTAACACTAGTATGTAGCGATGCTACGCAATCACGATGAGTATTCAAGCATGCAATGACATGAGCAGATAATTCGCATACCGTTAATTAAATTAAACGTGACAGGCGAAATGCAATGACATGAACATATTCGCGTACCGTTTATTTAAATTAAACATGGCAGTTAAAATGCAATAACAGTTAAGGATGCATGGATGACATGAACAGTTAATACGCGTACCGTTTAGGGAAAGTAAACGTGACATACAAGCATGATGAAGGTGACGGACCAAGCTTCGTTGTCAAGCTAGGTCAATGACGTCTAAACGGCTATCCTTTCACCGTCTAGTCTCTTTTACGCTAAAGCAAGGTAAATGGCCTAAGACATGGCCTAAATCAAGAGATGCAAGTTTCACTTGCCTATCACCGGGGAGAACGGTTACGAAAGTTCGTCTCCGCGGATGCTAGCCTACGGGGAATCGCTGTTATGAGGAACAATCATCAAAACACAAGTATTTTATTAGGGTTTCATAAAAATTACAATAGGATAAGAAAACAACGGTAGATCGATTTCTTACCGAGAGGAGGCGGAAGAAACACTCCGGGGAACCCTAGGACCAGATCTGGAAAAGATTGGAGAAGTTTGGGAAAACTAGGGTTTTGGGGGATTTGGGGATTTTGATGGGTTTTGATGGAGATTTGGGGAAGATGAGGGGTAGATAGAGTAGATGGATGGATTGGATGATGGATTTAGGGCTTGGAATGAAGGAATGGAGCTTGGAGGGAGATGGGGGCTCAATGGGGGAGAAACTAGGGCTTTGGGTCGTGTTGGAGAAGAAGAAGTCGTTTGGGAGGGGTATTTATAGGTTGAGCTGGCGGCTGCCCAGAAATTAGGGTTTTAACACTAGTTAGTCGGTCCAAGAGCAACCACTGACCGACTAGTTTGGCAACTAGTCGGTCGGTCGACCAACGCAGACCGACTAAGTGCAAACAGTAACTCCTGAACGAAAATAGGATTCTAGAGTTAGTCGGTCCATGAACAAGTACTGACCGACTAGTTTAGAATCTAGTCGGTCGATGAACGTTCTTAGACCGACTAAGAGTGAACTGTAACTGATACAAAAATAATTTGATGAGTTAGTCGGTTCAAGAAGCATTGCTGACCGACTAGTTTGCAACCTAGTCGGTCAACCAACGTTCTTAGACCGACTAACGATAAACAGTAACTCCTGAGAAATTTAGAAAGCTAACTAGTCGGTCCAAGAAGGATTGCCGACCGACTGGATCGTCATCTAGTCGATCGGTGGACCTTCTTACACCGGCTAATGAGCACAGAAAAGTACCGATACGGAGCGCGAGGCCCCGGTATCGATTCCTAAGACTCCTAGGCTTGATTTAACAGTTAGATATGACCGTTATGAAGTCCGTCACGAGTGACATACTTCGAAATCGACAATCCTAAGGAAGAAGTGAGAAAATACGACGAATCGATCGAAAATGAAATCTACGGAGACAAAAACCACACCAGAGGAGAAAATCCATCAAAACATATATTATATTATATTAAATCCAGATTCATGAAAAGCAGTCGTTACATCCTCCCCAACTTAAGAAAAATTCCGTCCTCGGAATTTCCAAAAACTCACGAGTCCGGAAACAAAAGTGGGAAACGCTCTCGCATCTCATCCTCATTCTCCCAAGTAGATTCTCCAGGTGAACCGTGTCTCCACATCACCCTCACAAGATTAACAATCTTGTTCCGAAGCGATTTCTGACGCCTGTCCAGAATCTGCACTGGATGCTGGTCATACGTCATATCGGGGCGAACGGTAATCTCCGAAAAATCCACCGCATGAGACGGATCGCTAATGTATCGACGAAGCTGCGACACATGGAAAACATTGTGAACTCCTTCCAAAGATGGCGGCAAGGCCAAGCGATAAGCTACCTCGCCAACCCTCTCCAAAATGTCAAATGGTCCAATGTATCGCGGGCTCAACTTCCCACGCTTCCCGAAACGAATCACACCACGATTCGGGGAAATCTTCAAGAACACATGGTCGCCCGGCTGAAACTCCAAAGGACGACGTTTAGCATCCGCCCAATGCTTAAAACGGTCCTGAGCAATTCTCAACCTCTCCCGAATATTCCTGACGATATCCACGGCCTCCACGATCATCTCCGGTCCCAACAACTCCCGATCACCAACGTCATCCCAACTCAATGGCGATCGACATTTCCTCCCATAAAGAGCGGCGAAAGGCGCCATGCCAATACTCGCCTGGAAGCTGTTGTTGTAGGAAAACTCTACCAGATGTAGATGGTCCTCCCACGAACCCTTGAAATCCAACATGCACGCCCTCAGCATGTCTTCCAAAATCTGAATTGTCCTCTCGGACTGGCCATCCGTCTGCGGATGGTACGCCGTGCTGAAACTCAGACGCGTACCCAAGCTCTTCTGTAAACTCTGCCAGAACTGAGATGTGAACCTCGTGTCTCTGTCAGACACGACACTCACGGGGACTCCGTGAAGTCGCACAACCTCCTGCATGATTCACGTTACATCACTATCTAAACTAGGAAAAGGAAATAAAACGGAGAGTAAAAGAATTTTACCTCCATATATCTCCTCGCTAGCGCCTCAGTGGACTGTCCTACTCGGAACGGAATAAAGTGCGCAGATTTGGTCAATCGATCTACAATCACCCAAATCGCGTCATTCTGCTTCGGACTCCGAGGTAGCCCAGTCACGAAATCCATAGTGATGTGTTGCCACTTCCACTCCGGAATTGGAAGCGGTTGTAGCAACCCGGCCGAACGCTGATGCTCCGCCTTCACTTGCTGGCAAACCAAGCACTTGGCTACACTCCGAGCCACGCTCCTCTTCATACCATGCCACCAATAATTCAGACGAAGATCCTGGTACATCTTGGTGCCACCAGGATGCACAGAATACGGCGAACTGTGTGCCTCCACCATCAACTCCTCTCTGATATCCCCAGCGGGCACACACAACCTGGCTCCGAACCTCAGCGAGCCATCCTCATGAATCAAAAAGTCAGTCCGCAGACCGGCTTCCACCATCTCCCGAATCCTCACCAGCTTCGGATCCTCAGCCTGGCCAGCCTTAATCCGATCCACGATCGTCGACTGTACCTGCATGTACATCAACGAAGAAGCCTCCCCAGGAAGAACAATCTCAACACCAGACTTGCAAAAATCCTGCTGCAATCTCCACTGCGAGGTCAAAATCATCACCGCTGGCAGCCTAGTCAAAGCATCCGGAACCACATTCACCTTGCCAGGGTGATACTGCAAATCAATCTCGTAATCCGCCATAAGCTCCAACCACCGACGCTGTCGCATGTTGAGCTCCTTCTGAGTGAAAATATACTTCAAGCTTTTGTGATCGATGAAAATCTTCACTTTCTCACTCAGCAAGAAGTGCCTCCAAATCTTAAGAGCAAACACAACGGCAGCCAACTCCAAATCATGCGTCGGATAATTCTTCTCATGAACCTTAAGCTGACGAGACGCATACGCCACAACATGCCCGTGCTGATGCAACACACAACCGAGACCCTTGCCAGAAGCATCGCAAAAGATCTCAAATCCACCGCTGCGATCAGGCACAACAAGAATAGGGGCACTCGTCAACCTCTCCTTCAGAACACCAAAAGCCCTCTCACAATCACCCGACCAAACATAAGCAATATCCTTCCGCGTCAACCTGGTCATCGGCTCAGCAATACGAGAAAAGTCCTTAATGAATCGCCGATAATAACCAGCAAGTCCAAGAAAACTCCGAATCTCAGACGCTGACGACGGAACAGGCCACTCCCTGATGGCCCGAATCTTCTCGGGATCCACTGAAATACCATCTCCAGTCACCACATGCCCGAGAAAAGCAACTCGATCCAACCAAAACTCGCACTTCGAAAACTTAGCATACAACCGATGCTTCCTCAAAATCTCCAACACCGTCCTCAAGTGCGAGGCATGCTCTTCTTCCGACTTCGAATAGATTAGAATGTCGTCAATAAAGATAACGACAAACTTATCCAAAAAGTCGTAGAAAATCAGGTTCATCAGATTTATGAAAACTGCGGGCGCGTTAGTTACGCCAAAAGGCATAACCACGAACTCATAATGTCCATACTTCGTCCTGAACGCTGTCTTCGGAACATCTCCCTTCTTCACCTTCAACTGATGGTAACCACTCCTCAGATCCAACTTAGAAAACACCCTCGAACCTCCAAGCTGATCGAAAATATCATCGATGCGAGGCAACGGGTATTTATTCTTAATAGTTACCGCATTCAACTCCCGATAGTCCACGCACATGCGACGCGAACCATCCTTCTTCTTAACCAACAACACCGGTGCTCCCCACGGAGACACACTAGGATTAATATAACCCTTCTGCAAAAGCTCATCCAACTGCTTTCGCAACTCTTCCAACTCTGCAGGTGCCATACGATACGGCGCCTTTGAAATCGGCTGCGCACCTGGAACAAGATCGATAGAAAATTCCAAAGCCCGATCAGGCGGCAAACCAGACATCTCCTCGGGGAAGACGTCGCCAAAATCTCGCACCACAGCTGGCCACCCCAGCTCCATCTGCATAGCCACAGCCTCCACCGGCCTGGCCCGAAATCGGACAGGACCAAGCGAACTGCTACCACGACTGAACTCAAACACTGGGTGTCCGGGAATCTCGAACACCACCTTCTTTCTCCTGCTGTCAATCGTAGCATAGAAGCTCGCAAGCCAATCCATCCCAGGAACTGCATCATAGTTGATGATGTCGTGGACAATGAAATCAGCACAAAGCTCACGTCCACAAACCACCAACGGGCAAGAATTGCACCCACGATGCACCGAGACTACACCGTTCCCTGTAACGATATTCCAACTCTTCGGAAGAGGGGACGTCGACAAGGAATGCCTCTCCACGAAGCTCCGAGAAATAATGCACATCGATGCACCAGAGTCAAAGAGGACTCGTGCAGGAAATGTGCACACCAAAATCACACCTAATCAATCAATTAACAATCAAATCCTAGTCTAGCAAACAATCATGAGCAAGCAACCAATATAATCAAAAATCAACTAACTAAGGAGGATAAATAGCTAGAATGAGCGTTACCTGCAATAACTTCATCCACGGCCATGCTCTCCTCCTCAGTCATCAGAAAGGCCTGCCCTCTCGGCGGAACAGCCTGCCGAAAGGCCTGTCTCTGTGGAACAAGGGGCGCTCCACGTCCAACGGGCACAGGAGCTCGCTGCTGCAACGGCTGTGCTGCAATAGGAGCCCGCCAAGGCTGCCTCGACTTCGGACACTCCCAGATGGTGTGGGCAGGATCTCCGCAGACAATGCACTGCCCTAGAAACCTCCTACACTGATCCCTGAGGTGTCCAGTCTTGCCACAGAAATGGCAAGTCTTCAGAATAGGCCCTCCTGGCCTCTTGAACTGCACCGGATGACTAGGCTTGAAACCAGGCCTAACCACCGCCCTGGCCTGCTCCATAGGCCTCTTCCCAGCTCCAGAAACATGTCCCTTCCTCTGATTCAAATTTAACTCTTGCCGCCTCGCAGCAATCAGAACCTTCTGATATGTCTCCAAGTCAGAAGAGGTCACAAAGCTCTGAAGCTCCAAGGCAAGTCCCTGAAGAAATCGCTGAGCTTTCTCATCGGCATCCTGCACCATCTTAGGTGCAAACCGACTGAGCCTCGTGAACTCCTGGTGGTACTGATCCACCGACAAGCTCCACTGCTTCAGATCTATGAAGCGCTGCAGCATCACCTGTCTAGCAGCCTTCGGGAAGAACTCTCCATCAAATCTGGACTTGAAGGTAGCCCAGACGATCGGCTCCACCAGCATCTTCTCTTCAGCATCCCACCAATTCCTGGCGTTATCCTTCAGATGCCTCTTAGCCAGATCAACCCATCCAGCCGGGTTAATCTTTGCCATTGCCAAGTTATCCTCAATGTTCCTTATCCACTCGTCGGTAGCCAGAGGACCCTCAGAACCATCAAAATATGCGGGACTCATCTCCCGAAATTGCTTCGCTCCTGGCTCAGAGCGAGGGGCATCCGGAAGAGCCCAGGCAGCTCGAGCAGGTGGAGCATTCTGGACTTGCAGAAGCACGCCCTGCTGCACTTGCATCATCTGGATCATCATCCGCATCATCTCACCGCTGGTGGGTTCCCGCTCAGGCTCCTCATCATGAGGGAGCGCACCACTACCACCACCACGGGTGAATCGTCTTCCTGCCATCTAGTGACACAGAAAACGAATCAGATTAGACTCATAGCTTATGACTCGGACGTCGAACTTAATTTATTGGACATTCTAATATTATTATCGCTATTCCAAAAATCGCAGTTACAGAAGGACCTGCATGGGCCACCACTAAAACCTGTCACGACCCGCTTCCCTAAAATGGAGGCGAGACGTGAAAAGGTCCGCACGAGAGTGGAGCTGTGAAGCCCCAAACCCGATAAGCGTCCACAATACATAAACAGGTCCCTGTAACCACAACAGAATAACAATAATAATAAAAGGAGAAACTGAAATAAAATTCCACATCTCAAACATTGTCCAACAAGAAAATAAGTCCAACATCCAGAAAAGCCACCAGGCTAAAAGAAAAGAGTCTAAAGGCCCAGAACAAGGCCAACAAAAGAAATGACAACAACAAAGTATGGGTGCTACGCACCGATAATAAAACAACTGTCTAATAAAAGTAAAACACAACGAAGACACTAGGACTGGTCCCCAGTGTCCACGTACTCCCCGTCAAACACAAGTACGGGCTCGGCGTCAGCAAACACCTCGTCCTCAACAAGTAACTCAGGCTCGGGCTCTAACATGTGTCACCCAAAAGAGAAAAGGGGCACATGTCAGCAAGTCGAAAGACTTGTGCAAGGAAACGGGAATAATGGTAAACTAGCAACCTAGCAATTAGAACATGGTGCTTGGCAGGTAAAGTACGGTGGTAACAAGTAAGGTAAAGGAGAGTACAAGTGGCAAGTATCAAGTGGTAGGGGTGACATGTAATGTCAAGTAACAAGTAAAGTACAAGGGATCACTCAACGAGTGCCCTATTGCCCGCAGGCTGTGTTCAAGTATCAAGTACAAGGGGTCACTCAACGAGTGCCCTATTGCCCGCAGGCTGTAAAGAGCTCGTCTTCTGGAACACGAGCCAGAAAGTGTATTTGATAAGTATGGCGTAGGGGTGCACCTAGCCGGAACAAGTAACACTAGTATGTAGCGATGCTACGCAATCACGATGAGTATTCAAGCATGCAATGACATGAGCAGATAATTCGCATACCGTTAATTAAATTAAACGTGACAGGCGAAATGCAATGACATGAACATATTCACGTACCGTTTATTTAAATTAAACATGGCAGTTAAAATGCAATAACAGTTAAGGATGCATGGATGACATGAACAGTTAATACGCGTACCGTTTAGGGAAAGTAAACGTGACATACAAGCATGATGAAGGTGACGGACCAAGCTTCGTTGTCAAGCTAGGTCAATGACGTCTAAACGGCTATCCTTTCACCGTCTAGTCTCTTTTACGCTAAAGCAAGGTAAATGGCCTAAGACATGGCCTAAATCAAGAGATGCAAGTTTCACTTGCCTATCACCGGGGAGAACGGTTACGAAAGTTCGTCTCCGCGGATGCTAGCCTACGGGGAATCGCTGTTATGGGGAACAATCATCAAAACACAAGTATTTTATTAGGGTTTCATAAAAATTACAATAGGATAAGAAAACAACGGTAGATCGATTTCTTACCGAGAGGAGGCGGAAGAAACACTCCGGGGAACCCTAGGACCAGATCTGGAAAAGATTGGAGAAGTTTGGGGAAACTAGGGTTTTGGGGGATTTGGGGATTTTGATGGGTTTTGATGGAGATTTGGGGAAGATGAGGGGTAGATAGAGTAGATGGATGGATTGGATGATGGATTTAGGGCTTGGAATGAAGGAATGGAGCTTGGAGGGAGATGGGGGCTCAATGGGGGAGAAACTAGGGCTTTGGGTCGTGTTGGAGAAGAAGAAGTCGTTTGGGAGGGGTATTTATAGGTTGAGCTGGCGGCTGCCCAGAAATTAGGGTTTTAACACTAGTTAGTCGGTCCAAGAGCAACCACTGACCGACTAGTTTGGCAACTAGTCGGTCGGTCGACCAACGCAGACCGACTAAGTGCAAACAGTAACTCCTGAACGAAAATAGGATTCTAGAGTTAGTCGGTCCATGAACAAGTACTGACCGACTAGTTTAGAATCTAGTCGGTCGATGAACGTTCTTAGACCGACTAAGAGTGAACTGTAACTGATACAAAAATAATTTGATGAGTTAGTCGGTTCAAGAAGCATTGCTGACTGACTAGTTTGCAACCTAGTCGGTCAACCAACGTTCTTAGACCGACTAACGATAAACAGTAACTCCTGAGAAATTTAGAAAGCTAACTAGTCGGTCCAAGAAGGATTGCCGACCGACTGGATCGTCATCTAGTCGATCGGTGGACCTTCTTACACCGGCTAATGAGCACAGAAAAGTACCGATACGGAGCGCGAGGCCCCGGTATCGATTCCTAAGACTCCTAGGCTTGATTTAACAGTTAGATATGACCGTTATGAAGTCCGTCACGAGTGACATACTTCGAAATCGACAATCCTAAGGAAGAAGTGAGAAAATACGACGAATCGATCGAAAATGAAATCTACGGAGACAAAAACCACACCAGAGGAGAAAATCCATCAAAACATATATTATATTATATTAAATCCAGATTCATGAAAAGCAGTCGTTACACGTTTGCCCGAAAAATTGTGACAACGGGTCCTATTTTCTTTGACCGGAGGAGGAGGAAAGGATATCTATCATATGGAGGATGACCAAGGCGAAGAAGAGCGCTCCAAGAATGCGCTCGAGGCTTAGGAGGAGGAAGAAACCACCTGGAGGAAGAAAAACAGAGAGTAGAGCCAAAACGGAGCCCCGAAGCAGGAAACAGAGCCTCACTCGGTCGAGTACCATAGTCACTTGGCCGAGCAAAGAAAGCCGTCCGCCTGAGTGGCGCACCAACGAGGGAAGTCTGTTGTACCCAACTCTCTGTCTTTTTTGTGATTTCAGTATAAACTGCCACTCAGCCGAGTATATTTCTTCACTCGGCGGAGTGAAACTGATACCCTCCTAGGGCAAGTGCTGCCGAGTAGCTTGTGCCACTCGACCGAATGGACTTTCTCCACTCGGCCGAGTGTGGCAAAGACACTAGGCCGAGTCGTAAGTGGCGAGGAGTTTTTAAAATTTTTTCCGTTACGTCACTCGGCAGAGTGACAAAGTCACTCGACTGAGTTGTAACCACTCCTATATAAGGTGCTGCGGGCTCGGCGCAATTTTCGAAACGCCCAAATCTCATTCTTGCCCAAGCCCGCGTGACCTTTCAGCTCCAGCCCGCTTCGATCAGAGCCCACTCGCCCGAATCGCTCCGACCACCGCCTCCGCTCGCCCGACCGCCGTCGGTCGAGCGCCGACCACCAACCCCCCCACCGTCGGCGACCACCCTCGCTGCCGGCCGACCGCCGGTAAACGAAATTTCGCCCCTTTGCTCCTTTTTCCCCTATTTTTGATGATTCGTACGCCCATTGAGCCCCTAACTCAAATCGACTTCTTTACTTATCTGTTATACCCCATCTCCCCCATGTATTTTGAATTTTATACGCTGATATCATTGTTTGATGTGCAGGCTATCTTGGGGGAGCTTAGGGGAGCTTTCGGACGTGCTATTGGCTTCGTGGAGGTGGCGTCTTCGCACTTATCTGCTGTTTTGCTCTCGCGGCATGTTCAGGTACCTTCGTTCCATTTTTTAGCACGCCGCATTTTTCATTAGTTGGGTGAGCACTTGGGGCACACATGCCGCCCCGTACACGGCCACGCACTCGGGGAGCTTCCGCCAAGCGGAAGCGGCTGGATGAGCCCGACCCCTCCCACGCTAGGGAGGACTCCCCTCCACCTTCACCACCTCACCCCACACAGCCATTTCCAGCCGACCCCATCCATCCGCAGCCACTTCCAGCCGATCCCATTCATGCACAGCCGCCACCGGCTCCAACCGTCGGGCCGCTAGGCATCACGTTCAGAGACGACGCACAGCGCGTCCGATTTGAGCGTATCGCCCAGCGCCCGATAGTACCCTCCAGGTTCGCTCATTTAGCAGACCTAGACCTCCTGGGGATACTTGAGGGGATGCTCACGTTGTACGACAATGTGGGTTGGCGAGATTTTTTGTC
Source organism: Scilla litardierei (assembly GCA_030789695.1). NCBI lineage: Eukaryota > Viridiplantae > Streptophyta > Magnoliopsida > Asparagales > Asparagaceae > Scilla > Scilla litardierei. The sequence goes on from CM061142.1 coordinate 252,324,137, forward strand.
TGTGTCGGCAGACACCTACGTCCGTCTGACACTCGAGGTACTTAGCTCGATCGCCCGGATCGATGAGGGATGCTCCTTTAGACTCATGGATCGAGAGTGTCAGATCACTCTCAATATGCTTAGAGCATTCTTTCAGTGGCCCGCAGTCCCCGCGCCCGACCGAGCCTACGCCCACACACACATCCCTCCGCCATCTTTCGATTCCCACGCCTTTTGGGCCAGGATCACGGGTTTACCACACGCCTTTGACCCTAGTAGGGCCAAGGCCTCAGCCATAGTCCACCCTTGCCTCCGCATAGCACAACGCCTTATGGCGACCACCTTTCTAGCGAGGTACGAGCCTGGGACGATGTCTACGCCTGAGCTCTATATGATCTACGCGATGACTCGCCCCAGAGTTCTGGATAGGGATGGTGTTGCGATGGTCCCCGCCGTTGAGATTGACGTCGCTAGCTGGTTTTTGGACCGCATCATAGTATTGGTGGGCGCTCGCTCCCTGATATGTTGTGGTGGCCTGATCACCCTGCTAGCCCTGATGACCGGCGATGACCTTCTGGCCGACCTGCGTCGACCTTCGGGCCCCACTTCACATTCGATAGACGTCATGGCCCGGATGAAGATGCTTCGTCCCCACGACCAGCGGCACTGGGTATGGTTGCACGGTCCCTTCGGTTCTGAATACATGATCCTCCCGAGCCCCGCTCGGACACACATAGGACCGGCACACGAGGACTGGCTTCCGGTGATGGATTTCCTAATCCCCGCCGCCTACGTGCTTGAGGCCGAGGAGGGTGAGCAGGCACCCCTACACCTGTAGACCATGTGATCCCTCAGCCTGAGCCTGCACTTTCTGCCACTCCCGACACCACTGTCCACACTTCTGTCGGTGTCGGGAGTACACTTGCTGAGTCGTCCTCCACTTCCACCCCGTCTACCACCACCCCCACCACTGCTGTGCCCTTGTCGGTTGAGCCCCTCACCTCTTTGCTACCCGAGCGAGCCCCTCACCTCTTTGCTACCCGAGCGTCCACCTTCTATTGTTGAGAGCGGCGAGTCTTCCTTCGCTTCCGTCGTGGAGACCCCATCCACTTTGATCTCCGATGGGGTCTCACCTTTTGTTCCCCACACTTCCTCCCCAGCGGTCGACCTTTCTGTCTCTACGGCAGCCGTCCTATCCGAGAGTGTCGTGACGTCTGTTCCCACGTCTATGTCACTGACCTCTCTTGCTGCCTTGTCACCGATTTTGTCTTCCACTTCCATTGCTGCTGCTTCCACCTCACACCAGCATGCGTCCCAGCCTCGCACTGAGGCTGGGCATCCATTAGTGAGCACATCCCCCTTTCCACACATGCCTGCTGGCCCGATTGTTTACACCGCCCGTGTCCGACAGCCCCGTCCTTCACAGCCTAGACATGTGCGTCCCTCTGCCCCACCTCCCCCCGACACTGTACTTCAGAGCATTCGTGCTCTTGAGGGTCGGTGAGTGGACTCAGAGGCGACCTTAGGACTCTGTCTGCCACAGTCACCGCAATGCAGTACCGCGTCGAGCTACTTCCCGACATTCACTTTTACCTGAACCAGATTCTCGAGCGACTGCCACGACCACCACCACCCACCCAGCAGACTGTTACCCAGCCACCACCTCCTCCTCCTCCACCTCCGCCTTAGGACGGAGATGGCGCAGCACCACCAGCTTAGGCACACCCTTGATGCCATTGATATTTTTTACCGTTATGCTGCCCATTCTCTGCTTGGTCCTGATGATTTTTGCCCACCCCTCCTCCCCTCACTATTTTTGTCCCGGTTTTGATCATATCATTCTATATCCTTTTTCGGGAGTGAGGGAGAGTATTTTTGGTGACACACACATATCTGCATCACTCTTATCCTTGCATGCATCACATCCGCATCATATTTTCATTTTGTTATTTTTATTTCTTTTTATCATGCATGCATCCACCCCCCCACCCATTACACGTCTCTCGGTGTGCCACACTTCGCACATTGAGGACACTGTGCACTTTAGCTTGGGGGAGTGAGTTCTCACGCTTTCCGCTTTTATCACCTTTATTTTTAGTT
>CM061142.1:252326715-252343170 GCA_030789695.1 Scilla litardierei
GGCTGTAGGGTCTCACACCGAGTAGTACTCGTGTCTTAGTAATAGGAATATAGAATAGAGAGAAATGTCATTTGATGATATTCACAAGTTAAGTTGTGAAAGTTAGTCGCAATAGCAATAGGGACATAACGTTGCATTAGATGCTAACTTTAACTAAACATGTTGTAAATTAGTTACGACGAATTTAGTAGCACGACTACGAAAGGGGTTTGGATCCGATCCGGACGTCTAAGACGCGGGTTTCTTCTCAAGTGAAACTTTCTACCGCGTGTGATCGGCTCGGAGGCGAAAGCGGCTCGGGCGGATCGGTGCGAGGGTGCGAGGCGGCTCAGGGAGATCGGGTCAACGCGGCTCGGCTACGAGGAGCTTCTCAAGACGGTGCGGTACATCTTGCCTGCTCCAGGGCCAAGATTCCGGGTATGTGGTTAAGCGTTTTTTAGCGTAATTTTTAATTAGTCGCTTAGTGTAGATCCTTCTTGGAGTGGTCAGACCCACTCCAAGTCGGCATAGATCGGGCTGGGTTCTGGCTCCCCAGAGCCTAGCTAAATTGTTTACCTAGTCTAGAAATTTTGATTTCTGTTTTTCCGCTGCGATTTTGTGCCTCCGTGGTCCGTCCGACTTAGGACGGATACGGATCCGAGCTCTGGGGGTCCGCCAAAACCCCAACAGTGGTATCAGAGCCACGGTTATGCTATAGATCTACTATAGCGACTTTTTTTTAAATAGTTAAAAATGCTTAGCTTTCATATGCAAAACCTTTTTTTATGTTAAATTAGTTTTGAAAATATTTTGTGTTTCAAAAATTTTTTTTTTGCAACACTGATATTTATTTTAATTTTGGAGCAAAATTAATTTTATGCGATAAATCTAAAAAGGTAGTCTCCTTTATTATAAATACTTTATAAAATTTTTATGAGCCATTAAAAATTTTAAAAGGGTATTTAATGTTTATGTAATCTTTAGAAAAATTTTATTTTTGAAATTTAAGAATTTTTCTTTAGTTACATAAAGTTAGAAATCTTTAAACTTTACTTGAATGCTTCTAAAAAAGGATTTCTAAAAGATTTTAAAAGAGTTTTAAAATTGTTTAAATATGTTAATAGTAGAAATAATTTTATTTCATGAGATGTTATATAAAATTAATTTCTTTTACTACATAGATGTTTCTAAAATTTTTTATGTGATATTTTAATTTTAGAAATGAGGTTAAAATTTTTAAGGCCTAAGTTTAAAATTATTAGATAATTTTGTACGACTTAGTTTTATGCGATAAAATTTTATGAAGGCCTTAAAATTTTAAACTTTAATTTTAAGTGTTAAAATTTAGATTTGCATGTTTGTATTATATAGATAATTTTAAAAAACTTGCAAATATCTATAATATGTCACTAAAAATGAAACCTTCTTTTATGCGGATAAAATTAGTTGCTTCATTTCATGTTGTATAATGTATACACAAACCTTGTTAGGTTAGCCATTAAAACATGATAGTGACATGCTACGTTTGATAAAACAAAACAACATTCGAACCTAATACCTGATTAGGATAGTCCCTTTGTTTGTAAATCATTTCATTAAAATGTTTAGATAATGATTTTCATAAGAGACAAAAATGTTGAATTGTTTCATTAAAATCCTAATAAGATTGGGGTAGTAAGTTGAACGTAGAACCTTATAGTTGATAAGGACTTAATAAAAGATGTTCAACAAATCTGAAAAAATTTTGAATTTTAGGATCCACTAGTTGATAAGGATTAACTAGTTCTTTTTATTAAAAGCCATTTAGTTGTTTGGAAAACATAAGATTGATGACAACTCCTTCAATGGATCATGATGTCGGTCAATGTGCTTGGCTAAAGTTTTTGGACCAACCTAGCTAGACTGGGTAACAAGTGGTCCTGGCTTAGTCAATTCCCTGGCTGCGTCCGCTGGACCGTAAGGAGTCGATTCATGACTATGTAAGTCCATCGACTATACCTAAGTCAATACGATAATAATCTTGTTCAAGATAAATCGTAGCCCTCCTTGTTTTAGGAGTTGGCAACTTTAAGAAACATGTTCCGGTTGTTGAGCTACACTCAAGCCGTGACATGTCAATCTTATAGAAACCGATTTCTTGATTGACATCTTAACCTGACTAAAACCGTTGTCTCATCCCTCGAGCTTCGGCGTAAGTCTAACCAAGAATGTAGTCTAAGACCTGACCCAAACCGGCGCGTCGTGCATACACCGAGCAAAGGGGCAAGTCAGGCTAGACACGAAAACAAGGGTCCGACTAGGCTAGCCATTGTGATCCGGTTGAGCACACTCATGATCACAAATGACTAGGGGTAAAAATCGATAGGGAATCATAGTAAATATGATTGACGACGAGTTCGTCTACCGACTGCAGAGTCGGACAACTTGTTGAGATACACTCAAGGTTGTCAGACTCAGGGTAGTCGGATCCCTCTCTCACAAATATTATTTTATAATAAATTGTTTATTATTATGGCTTTAAATAAATTTAGTGGGAGAATATAGTTTTATTAAAACCATTAAAACTATACTACGAACATTTACTAACTATAGTATCTATAAAATACAGAATGGATTCGGGACTTAGATACATGGTTGAGAAGAACGTGCTGGATGGAACGAACTACAAAGACTGGCTTAGGAACATCAAGTTGGTCCTTTCCCTAGCCGGAATAGGATACGTACTGTTCGAGGACGCTCCAGATAAGCCGGATGAAGATTCGACCCACGAGGAAAAGGAAGCCTACAAATTGTACCAGAGGGATGCAGAGAAGGCCAGGTGCCTTACTCTGGCTTCGATGACCAACGAGTTGCAGAGGAAGCATGAACATATGGATGTTCAAAGCATGCTCCTCAACGCACAAGAGTTGTATGGCAAGCGATCAAGAGCTGCCAAGTTCGAGGCCACTAGCAACCTCTGGGGCACCAAGATGGGGACGGAACCCGTACAAGATCATGTTATCAAAATGATCGGGTACGTGGAGGACGCCGCCCAGTTAGGATTTGTCCTGGACAATGAGATGTCCACGGACATTATCCTAAAGTCTTTGACTCCCGATTTCAAGCCTTTTATAACTGGCTTTATAATGAACAGCCTTGAGACGGATCTTCCGGGTCTCCTCAATATGCTCCGGCAGTTTGAGGAGATTCATAAGAAGCCGGCTGCACTGGTTGTTGGCTCTGCCACTTCCGACCAGCCGAAAGGCAAAGGAAAGAAGAGGCAGGTCCCACAACCTGCGAAGGCTAAGAATGGGAAGAAGAAGAACAAAGGGGCCACGTCGAAATCTGAGTGCTTCCATTGCCACAAGATTGGGCACTGGAAGAGGAACTGCAAGATCTATCTTGCAGAGAAGAAGAAGGGGCATACTGATGCCTCTACCTCAGGTACAAATTAAAATTCAATTAAAAACAATTATTTCCATTCATATAGTATGAGAAACTTATAGACATCTGTGTACTGTATACAGGTGGCTGATAAGAACTGGAGATTGGAGAAGTACGGAGATCGGTCGGCAATTAAAGCAACAGTTGCTGCTGGGACCGCTCAAAGACTTCTGGAGACGCTGATCGTGATGGAGATGATATTTTTCTTATTTGAATAAAATGTATCATCTTTAAGGATCGAAAACAATGAATGAGTGCTTTGCACTCAAGGTTTATTTTTGATAAACAAATTAAGGTTCCTTTTATGAACCCGTTGTTTTGGAATGGATGTCTCATTTGTTACAATTGAAATTGAATTGGCTCAAATTCTGTGGATGTGGCTTTTCTGTGATGGTTGCGTATATTTTCGAATAATGGTGTATTGCTTCGATAATATTGATTTTGGAGCTGACTAAAAGCTAGAAGTCAATCAGTAGTTAAGTGAAGGTTCCAGGGGACGTATAAATTGTGTGCGATCACAATAATACGCACATCAAGATTAATTCTTGATCATCTGCATTTAGTTATTAAAAGAGTTAATACTAAATGTGGTTAAAGGAATTAGTACAGTGTAGAACGTTTTGATTGAACGAGTCAATGTCAAGATTCCTTAAAACGATCTTGACTTGACCCATTCGTCAAACCGAATCTGACACTTGTACATTCCATCTAAGGCACTTACCAAAAGGTTATTTTTGCACATAAATCTAAATATGATTTAGTTATTATGTTGAAGTAATTTAACCAGGTAATTCTCAAAGTCAGTGGGAGCAAGTAAGTATGCTTAGTTCCGTTTTTCCGGACTAAGTAAAAAGGATTTTTCACTTTAATGAATCTTCTATATAAATCATTAAGTCAAAATTGTTTTGATTTAATAGTATATATATAGAGACTTAGGGTGTCAAATATGTACTTGACATATTGACAAAATAAAGTGGAGTGAGCTAGAACTGACTTACGAAAATGTTAGACCTCACATCTAAATCGTATAAGCTAACTGTTAGCTATACAAGGTTAGGAAAATTGATCCAGATCATTTTTCCAAAGGATCAACCCTGTGTGATCAAGAGATGTAATTTCAATCCATTAAAATTCGTTGTAGATACTTATTAGTAGAACCATTCTTAGGTTTGTCATATCAAATGTCAAAGTGACTGATATGCTATAACGGTATGAGATATCGAGATAAATAGCCTAAGTGCAAGTGGGAGATGTAGGAAGATATATGCCCATAAGGCAATTTATCTTGATTATGCGTCTTGTTCATACCGTATATGGTACGTATTACTCTAAGTATAAAATCATTTGTATTAATATACTTAGAAATATCCATAGACTTATAGTTAGGTCCTTACATATCAAGATGAGATCTCGATTATGAGTAAGTAAGCGACCGAACAGAAACGTAAGTCTTAAACGGTTCGTGATCATAGATGTGTCGAGAACTGGATATCGACACATCGGATAGATCACGGTGTCTTCGTCTTGCCTTCGGGTAATGATGATCTCATAGTCATTCGACTTGGCGAAGTCGGAGACGAGACACAGGTGCTCATTAGAGAATGAGTTCACTGAACGACCAAGTTAGAGTTATTAAATGGTTAACTTTAATGATCTGTCTTTAATAACTCTAGGGTGATGATAGGTTAGTTGATCCTTAAGACCTGAAGTCAACTGTATAAACCTGTGAACGGACGGTGTAGCTTAGACCCATGATCTAGCTTCGAGGACCAGTCCTGATGAAAGATCTTAGGTTGGGTTGCACCTGAAGCTCTCAAGGTGAGTAAGTGACTAAGATGGGATTCGTCACTTCCATTAAAGGGAAGTTAGTGTTATAGGCTCAGTACGGTCTTTATGTTAATCCTCGGCCGGGGTACGTTGCAAGTAGTACAACGTGTATAAAATAAAGACCGCCGTATACTGACCAATGTTGTCTAATAGGGTTGACAGTAAACCATACCCTAGGCCAACATCAAACACAGTCTTGACGAAGGGATTTTAGCTAACGGAATTCATCACTGACACAGCCAATGCAAACCCAATGATACTTTTGTCAAAGGGTCGATCACGTTATGATGACTCTGAAACAGGGACGACAGCTACTGCTCGTAGTGACCGTCGTCTAGGGGTTTCGAGCCCCAACCTGTAGTAAGGTCAGGCTGTAGGGTCTCACACCGAGTAGTACTCGTGTCTTAGTAATAGGAATATAGAACAGAGAGAAATGTCATTTGATGATATTCACAAGTTAAGTTGTGAAAGTTAGTCGCAATAGCAATAGGGACATAACGTTGCATTAGATGCTAACTTTAACTAAACGTGTTGTAAATTAGTTACGACGAATTTAGTAGGAACAAACTTGTTGGAAAGGGTTACCTGGATGACGGGATCGTCCCGGTCTAAACACAGGTTCAAACCGTGTCCAAATCGGAGCTCAAACGAGCCCAGAAACGCAGAAAGAGTTCAAGGGGAAGTGGGTTAGACCCACCGGGCCAAGAGGCCCATGTGCAAGGGCAAAACGGGCGCGGCCCGCTGCAGCAGCGGGCATGGCCCGCTGTGTGCAGCGGGCGGGCGCCCGCTGCATTAGCGGGCGTGGCCCGCTGCACAGCGGGCCAGCGCCCGCTGATTGCAGCGGGCCAGCGCCCGCTGCTTGCAGCGGGCGGGTGACCCGCCCTTGCCCCCCCTTGGGCGGGCGCGCCCGCTAAGTCTAGCGGGCGCGCCCGCAACTTAAGTCAAATTAGGTTTTTTGAAAACCCAAATGACGGCTACGAATTTTGTGAGAATTGCTAAACTTTGAGCAATTGTTTGAGGGGTCAAACGAAGTCGAAATTCGTCACCGTCAGTTTCTACGCGTTCACCATTCCAAGCTTTTTTGATTGATAGCTTGTTTGGTGTCTGAAGTTTAGTATGTGAGGAGAATTAATTCGTTAAAGTTTGACTTTGTGAAAGGCTAACTTTAAAATTGAAATTAAGCCAAATGACTTAATTCAATTTTTCTCTTCATGTGGATTGTCCCACATTGCCCGCAACAAGAGGGTGAGTGCTCACTCCCTATATAAATAGGGGTGCACTCTCCTCGTTGAAAAACACACCAGTCAACGATCGGGTAGCTCCAAATTATTGAGCAAGCTCGGTCCGCGACTAAATCTCTCTCTCTACTTTCCTATTCTCTGGAGTAGTCCTAGCACGACTACGAAAGGGGTTTGGATCCGATCCGGACGTCTAAGACGCGGGTTTCTTCTCAAGTGAAACTTTCTACCGCGTGTGATCGGCTCGGAGGCGAAAGCGGCTCGGGCGGATCGGTGCGAGGGTGCGAGGCGGCTCAGGGAGATCGGGTCAACGCGGCTCGGCTACGAGGAGCTTCTCAAGACGGTGCGGTACATCTTGCCTGCTCAAGGGCCAAGATTCCGGGTATGTGGTTAAGCGTTTTTTAGCGTAATTTTTAATTAGTCGCTTAGTGTAGATCCTTCTTGGAGTGGTCAGACCCACTCCAAGTCGGCATAGATCGGGCTGGGTTCTGGCTCCCCAGAGCCTAGCTAAATTGTTTAGCTAGTCTAGAAATTTTGATTTCTGTTTTTCCGCTGCGATTTTGTGCCTCCGTGGTCCGTCCGACTTAGGACGGATACGGATCCGAGCTCTGGGGGTCCGCCAAAACCCCAACAAAAACGTATTTGTCACGACCCGCTTCCCTAAAATGGAGGCGAGACGTGAAAAGGTCCGCACGAGAGTGGAGCTGTGAAGCCCCAAACCCGATAAGCGTCCACAATACATAAACAGGTCCCTGTAACCACAACAGAATAACAATAATAACACAAGGAGAGACTGAAATAAAATTCCTCATCTCACAAATTGTCCAACATCAAAATAAGTCCAACATCCAGAAAAGCCACCAGGCTAAAAGAAAAGAGTCTAAAGGCCCAGAACAAGGCCAACAAAAGCAACGACAACAACAAAGTATAGGTGCTACGCACAGATAACAAAACAGCTGTCTAACAAAAGTAAAGCACAACGAAGACACTAGGACTGGTCCCCAGTGTCCACGTACTCCCCGTCAAACACAAGCTCGGGCTCGGCGTCAGCAAACACCTCGTCCTCAACAAGGTACTCAGGCTCAGGATCTAACATGTGTCACCCAAAAGAGTAAAGGGGCACATGTCAGCAAGTCTAAAAGACTTGGGCAAGGAAACCGAAAGTAAGGCAACTAGCAACCTAGCAGTTCAGTATGATGCATGGCATGGCAGTTATAACATGAGTGCACAATTTAAAACATGGCAAGACAATTTGTACAAGAGAACAATCATCGGACAAGGCAAGACAAGACAAGAGTAGCCACGCTACTATCAATCTCAATCAATTCACTAGTCACGTTGTTTTGTAGATTGTTTACGCCTTACAGCTGAATGGTTCCACATTCGCTGATTGGCCGCTTAACAACTACCCCACCCCAAAGAGTTTACGCCTTACAACTGCAGTTGTTGATCAAACAGACTCCCAGTTGAATGGCCGCTTAACCCTCACCCCTTATACCCACACGTAATGGAGCCTAGGGTCCCCGCACAATGAACTCAGCTAGTGAGCCTGGGGTTGCCCCGCACATTGAGCTCGCATTCTTAAACATTTGGCGTAGGGGTGCACCTAGCCGGAAACACGCAATTCGGGCATTGGCTATCAACCAACACATGGCCCGCTTCTGGAACACGAGCCAGGAACACAAGCATTCGTAGCAAAGCTACGCAATCACAGAAACACTTAAAGAATGCAATGACATGACAATTAATTTGCGTACCGTTAATGGAAAGTAAACATGACATGGTAATTGTGCAACATGCTATATGTCGGAATTAGCTTCGTTGTCAAGCTAGTCCCTCAATTTGCGCCTAGGCGAGTATCATTTCGTCGCCTAGCCTCTTTTACGCCTACTATAAGAAAATGGCCTAAAACATGGCCCAAACCCTAAGTGGCAAGTTTCACTTGCCTAGCACCGGGGATGACGACTACTTCGTCACACGGACGCCAATCTACGAGGAAATCGCTGTTTTGGGGGAACAATCATCAAACAACATGAAATTATATTAGGGTTTCGTAAAATTATAAATAAGTTATGAAAACAACGGTAGAACGATTTCTTACCGAGAGAAGGCGGAAGAAACACTCCGGAGAATCCTAGGTTCAGATCTGGAAGCAAATGGAGAAGTTTGGGAAAACTAGGGTTTTGGGGGATTTGGGGATTTGATGGATTTTGGGTGAGATTTTGGGGAAGATGAGAGGTAGATGGAGTGAATGGATGGTTTGGATGATGATTCTAGGGCTTGGAATGAAGAAATGGAGCTTGGAGGAAGATGGGGGCTGAAGGGGGAAGATTTTAGGGTTTTGGGTCGTGTTGGAGAAGATGAAGTCGTTTGGGTTGGGTATAAATAGGTTGAGCTGGCGGCTGCCCAGAAATTAGGGTTTTAACACTGGTTAGTCGGTCAAAGAGCAACCACTGACCGACTAGTTTGGCAACTGGTCGGTCGGTCGACCAACACAGACCGACTAAGTGCAAACAGTAACTCCTGAACGAAAATAGGATTCTAGAGTTAGTCGGTCCATGAACAAGTACTGACCGACTAGTTTGGCATCTAGTCGGTCGATGAACGTTCTTAGACCGACTAAGAGTAAACAGTAGCTGATACAAAAATAAGATGATGAGTTAGTCGGTTCAAGAAGCATTGCTGACCGACTAGTTTGCAACCTAGTCGGTCAACCAACGTTCTTAGACCGACTAACGATAAACGGTAACTCCTGAGAAATTTAGAAAGCTAACTAGTCGGTCCAAGAAGGATTGCCGACCGACTGGATCGTCATCTAGTCGATCGGTGGCCCTTCTCATATCGGCTAATGAGCACCAAAAGTTCCGATACGGAGCGCGGGGCCCCGGGATCGATTCCTAAGACTCCTAGGCTTGATCTAATAGTTAGATACGACCGTTATGAAGCCCGTCACGAATGACATACTTCGAAATCGACGATCCTAAGGAAGAAACGAGAAAATACGACGAATCGATCGAAAATGAAAGCTACGGAGACGAAAAAACCACACACAGAGGAGAAAATCCACCAAAACATATATTATATTATATTAAATCCAGATACAAGAAAAGCAGTCGTTACATCCTCCCCAACTTAAGAAAAATTCCGTCCTCGGAATTTCCGAATACTCACGAGTCCGGAAACAAAAGTGGGAAACGCTCTCGCATCTCATCCTCATTCTCCCAAGTAGACTCTCCAGGTGAACCGTGTCGCCACATCACCCTCACAAGATTGACAATCTTGTTCCGAAGCGATTTCTGACGCCTGTCCAGAATCTGCACTGGATGCTGGTCATACGTCATATCGGGGCGAACGGTAATCTCCGAAAAATCCACCGCATGAGACGGATCGCTAATGTATCGACGAAGCTGCGACACATGGAAAACATTGTGAACTCCTTCCAAAGATGGTGGCAAGGCCAAGCGATAAGCTACCTCGCCAACCCTCTCCAAAACGTCAAACGGTCCAATGTATCACGGGCTCAACTTTCCACGCTTCCCGAAACGAATCACACCACGATTCGGGGAAATCTTCAAGAACACATGGTCGCCCGGCTGAAACTCCAAAGGACGACGTTTAGCATCCGCCCAATGCTTAAAACGGTCCTGAGAAATTCTCAACCTCTCCCGAATATTCCTGACGATATCCACGGCCTCCATGATCATCTCAGGTCCCAACAACTCCCGATCACCAACGTCATCCCAATTCAATGGCGATCGACATTTCCTCCCATAAAGAGCGGCGAAAGGCGCCATGCCAATACTCGCCTGGAAGCTGTTGTTGTAGAAAAACTCCACCAAGTGTAGATGGTCCTCCCACGAACCCTTGAAATCCAACATGCACGCCCTCAGCATGTCTTCCAAAATCTGAATCGTCCTCTCGGACTGGCCATCCGTCTGCGGATGGTACGCCGTGCTGAAACTCAAACGCGTACCCAAGCTCTTCTGCAAACTCTGCCAGAACTGAGATGTGAACCTCGTGTCTCTGTCAGACACGATACTCACGGGGACTCCGTGAAGTCGCACAACCTCCTGCGCGATTCACGTTACATCACCATCCAAACTAGGAAAAGGAAACAAAAACGGAGAGTAAAAGAATTTTACCTCCATATATCTCCTTGCTAGCGCCTCAGTGGACTGTCCCACTCGGAACGGAATAAAGTGCGCAGACTTGGTCAATCGATCCACGATCACCCAAATCGCATCATTCTGCTTCGGACTCCGAAGTAGTCCAGTCACGAAATCCATAGTGATGTGTTGCCATTTCCACTCCGGAATCGGAAGCGGTTGTAGCAACCCGGCCGAACGCTGATGCTCCGCCTTCACTTGCTGGCAAACCAAGCACTTGGCTACACTCCGAGCCACGCTCCTCTTCATACCATGCCACCAATAATTCAGACGAAGATCCTGGTACATCTTGGTGCCACCAGGATGCACAGAATACGGCGAACTGTGTGCCTCCACCATCAGCACCTCTCTGATATCCCCAGCTGGCACACACAACCTGGCTCCGAACCTCAGCGAGCCATCCTCATGAATCAAAAAGTCAGTCCACAGACTGGCTTCCACCTGCTCCCGAATCCTCACCAGCTTCGGATCCTCGGCCTGGCCAGCCTTAATCCGATCCACGATCGTCGACTGTACCTGCATGTACATCAACGAAGAAGCCTCTCCAGGAAGAACAATCTCCACGCCAGACTCACAAAAATCCTGCTGCAATCTCCACTGCGAGGTCAAAATCATCACCGCTGGAAGCCTACTCAAAGCATCCGGAACCACATTCACCTTGCCAGGGTGAAACTGCAAATCAATATCATAATCCGCCATAAGCTCCAACCATCGACGCTGTCGCATGTTGAGCTCCTTCTGAGTGAAAATATACTTCAAGTTTTTGTGATCGGTGAAAATCTTCACTTTCTCACTCAGCAAGAAGTGCCTCCAAATCTTAAAAGCAAACACAACGGCAGCCAACTCCAAATCATGCGTCGGGTAATTCTTCTCATGAACCTTAAGCTGACGAGACGCATACGCCACAACATGCCCATGCTGATGCAACACACAACCGAGACCCTTGCCAGAAGCATCGCAAAAGATCTCAAATCCACCGCTGCGATCAGGCACAACAAGAATAGGGGCACTCGTCAACCTCTCCTTCAGAACACCAAAAGCACTCCCACAATCACCCGACCAAACAAAAGCAACATCCTTCCGCGTCAACCTGGTCATCGGCTCAGCAATACGAGAAAAGTCCTTAATGAATCGCCGATAGTAACCAGCAAGTCCAAGGAAACTCCGAATCTCAGACGCAGACGACGGAACAGGCCACTCCCTGATGGCCCGAATCTTCTCGGGATCCACAGAAATACCATCTCCAGTCACCACATGCCCGAGAAAAGCAACTCGATCCAGCCAAAACTCGCACTTCGAAAACTTAGCATACAACCGATGCTTCCTCAAAATCTCCAACACCGTCCTCAAGTGCGAGGCATGCTCTTCATCCGACTTCGAATAGATCAGAATGTCGTCGATGAAGATAACGACAAACTTATCCAAAAAGTCGTAGAAAATCAGGTTCATCAGATTCATGAAAACTGTGGGCGCGTTAGTTACGCCGAAAGGCATAACCACAAACTCATAGTGTCCATACTTCGTCCTGAACGCTGTCTTCGGAACATCTCCCTTCTTAACCTTCAACTGATGGTAACCACTCCTCAAATCCAATTTTGAAAACACCCTCGAACCTCCAAGCTGATCAAAAATATCATCGATGCGAGGCAACATGTATTTATTCTTAATGGTCACCGCATTCAACTCCCGATAGTCCACGCACATGCGACGCGAACCATCCTTCTTCTTAACCAGCAACACCGGTGCTCCCTACGGAGACACGCTAGGATTAATATAACCCTTCTGCAAAAGCTCATCCAACTGCTTTCGCAACTCTTCCAACTCTGCAGGTGCCATACGATACGGCGCATTCGAAATCGGCTGCGCACCTGGAACAAGATCGATAGAAAATTCCAAAGCTCGATCAGGCGGCAAACCAGACATCTCCTCGGGGAAGACGTTGCCAAAATCTCGCACCACAGCTGGCCACTCCAGCTCCATCTGCATAGCCACAGCCTCCACCGGCCTGGCCCGAAATCTGACAGGACCAAGCGAACTGCTACCACGACTGAACTCAAACACTGGATGTCCGGGAATCTCGAACACCACCTTCTTCCTCCGACAGTCGATCGTAGCATAGAAGCTCGCAAGCCAGTCCATCCCAAGAACTGCATCATAGTTGATGATGTCGTGGACAATGAAATCAGCGAAAAGCTCATGTCCACAAACCACCAACGAGCAAGAATTGCAACCACGATGCACCGAGACCACACCATTCCCTGTAACGATATTCCAACTCTTGGGAAGAGGGGACGTCGACAAGGAATGCCTCTCCACGAAGCTCCGAGAAATAATACACATCGATGCACCAGAGTTAAAGAGGACTCGTGCAGGAAATGTGCACACCAAACCCACACCTAATAATCAATTAACAATCAAACCCTATTCTAGCAAACAACCATGTTCAAGCAAACAACACAATCAAACATTCAAACCCAGCTAGGAAAGTAACAGCTAGATTGAGGATTACCTGCGATAACCTCATCCACAGCCTCGCTCTCCGCAGCGGTCATCAGAAAAGCCTGCCTCCTCGGCGGAACAGCCTGCCGAAAAGCCTGCCCCTGCGGAACAAGAGCTGCTCCACGACCAGCAGGAACAGACGCTCGCTGCTGCAACGGCTGAGCTGCAACAGGAGCCCTCCGCAGCTGATTCGCATGCCGACAATCCTTCGCGACATGGGAAGCATCACCGTAAATCAGGCACTGGCCCAAAAACTTCCGACACTGATCCTTGACGTGGCCAGGCCTGCCGCAGAAATGGCAAAGCTTCAGAATAGGCCCTCCTGGCCTCTTAAACTGAGCGGACTGATTAGGCCTGAATCCAGGTCTAAACACAGCTCTCGCCTGCTCCACAGGCCTCTTCCCAGCGCCAACAACAGACCCTCTCCTCTGGTTCACGAGCAGCTCCTGCCTCTTGGCAATGACCAGAACCTTCTGATATGACTCCCGGTCAGAGGAGGTCACAAAGCTCTGGAGCTCCGAAGCAAGCCCCTGCAGGAACCTCTGAGCTCTCTCCTCAGCGTCCTGCACCATCTTCGGTGCAAACCGACTCAGCCTCATGAACTCCTGGTGGTACATGTCCACCGACGAGTTCCCTTGCTTCAAATCGATAAAACGCTACAGCATCTCTTCCCTGGCAGCTTTCGGGAAGAACTCACCATCGAATCTAGCCTTGAAGGTAGCCCAAGCAATCGGCTCCACCAACAACTTCTCTTCCGCATCCCACCAATTCCGGGCGTTATCCTTGAGCTGCCTCTTCGCCAAATCAACCCATCTAGTCGGGGTGATCTTGGCCATCTTCAGATTGTCCTCGATGTTCCGAATCCACTCATCGGCAGCCAGAGGACCCTCAGAACCATCAAAATATGCGGGACCCAGCTCCCGAAATTGCTTCGCTCCTGGCTCAGAGCGAGGGGCATCCGGAAGAGCCCGGGCAGCTCGAGCAAGCGGAGCATTCTGGACTTGCAGAAGCACGCCCTGCTGCACTTGCATCATCTGGAGCATCATCCGCATCATCTCGCCGTTGGTGGGTTCCCGCTCAGGCTCCTCATCATGAGGGAGCGCACCACTACCCCCACCACGGGTGAAACGCCTTCCTGCCATCTAGTGACACAGAAAACGAATCAGATTAGACTCATAGCTTATGACTCGGACGTCGAACTTAATTTATTGGACATTCAAATATTATTATCGCTATTCCAAAAATCGCAGTTACAGAGAGGACCTGCATGGGCCACCACTAAAACCTGTCACGACCCGCTTCCCTAAAATGGAGGCGAGACGTGAAAAGGTCCGCACGAGAGTGGAGCTGTGAAGCCCCAAACCCGATAAGCGTCCACAATACATAAACAGGTCCCTGTAACCACAACAGAATAACAATAATAACACAAGGAGAGACTGAAATAAAATTCCTCATCTCACAAATTGTCCAACATCAAAATAAGTCCAACATCCAGAAAAGCCACCAGGCTAAAAGAAAAGAGTCTAAAGGCCCAGAACAAGGCCAACAAAAGCAACGACAACAACAAAGTATAGGTGCTACGCACAGATAACAAAACAGCTGTCTAACAAAAGTAAAGCACAACGAAGACACTAGGACTGGTCCCCAGTGTCCACGTACTCCCCGTCAAACACAAGCTCGGGCTCGGCGTCAGCAAACACCTCGTCCTCAACAAGGTACTCAGGCTCAGGATCTAACATGTGTCACCCAAAAGAGTAAAGGGGCACATGTCAGCAAGTCTAAAAGACTTGGGTAAGGAAACCGAAAGTAAGGCAACTAGCAACCTAGCAGTTCAGTATGATGCATGGCATGGCAGTTATAACATGAGTGCACAATTTAAAACATGGCAAGACAATTTGTACAAGAGAACAATCATCGGAAAAGGCAAGACAAGACAAGAGTAGCCACGTTACTATCAATCTCAATCAATTCACTAGTCACGTTGTTTTGTAGATTGTTTACGCCTTACAGCTGAATGGTTCCACATTCGCTGATTGGCCGCTTAACAACTACCCCAACCCAAAGAGTTTACGCCTTACAACTGCAGTTGTTGATCAAACAGACTCCCAGTTGAATGGCCGCTTAACCCTCACCCCTTATACCCACACGTAATGGAGCCTAGGGTCCCCGCACAATGAACTCAGCTAGTGAGCCTGGGGTTGCCCCGCACATTGAGCTCGCATTCTTAAACATTTGGCGTAGGGGTGCACCTAGCCGGAAACACGCAATTCGGGCATTGGCTATCAACCAACACATGGCCCGCTTCTGGAACACGAGCCAGGAACACAAGCATTCGTAGCAAAGCTACGCAATCACAGAAACACTTAAATAATGCAATGACATGACAATTAATTTGCGTACCGTTAATGGAAAGTAAACATGACATGGTAATTGTGCAACATGCTATATGTCGGAATTAGCTTCGTTGTCAAGCTAGTCCCTCAATTTGCGCCTAGGCGAGTATCATTTCGTCGCCTAGCCTCTTTTACGCCTACTATAAGAAAATGGCCTAAAACATGGCCCAAACCCTAAGTGGCAAGTTTCACTTGCCTAGCACCGGGGATGACGACTACTTCGTCACACGGACGCCAATCTACGAGGAAATCGCTGTTTTGGGGGAACAATCATCAAACAACATGAAATTATATTAGGGTTTCGTAAAATTATAAATAAGTTATGAAAACAACGGTAGAACGATTTCTTACCGAGAGAAGGCGGAAGAAACACTCCGGAGAATCCTAGGTTCAGATCTGGAAGCAAATGGAGAAGTTTGGGAAAACTAGGGTTTTGGGGGATTTGGGGATTTGATGGATTTTGGGTGAGATTTTGGGGAAGATGAGAGGTAGATGGAGTGAATGGATGGTTTGGATGATGATTCTAGGGCTTGGAATGAAGAAATGGAGCTTGGAGGAAGATGGGGGCTGAAGGGGGAAGATTTTAGGGTTTTGGGTCGTGTTGGAGAAGATGAAGTCGTTTGGGTTGGGTATAAATAGGTTGAGCTGGCGGCTGCCCAGAAATTAGGGTTTTAACACTGGTTAGTCGGTCAAAGAGCAACCACTGACCGACTAGTTTGGCAACTGGTCGGTCGGTCGACCAACGCAGACCGACTAAGTGCAAACAGTAACTCCCGAACGAAAATAGGATTCTAGAGTTAGTCGGTCCATGAACAAGTACTGACCGACTAGTTTGGCATCTAGTCGGTCGATGAACGTTCTTAGACCGACTAAGAGTAAACAGTAGCTGATACAAAAATAAGATGATGAGTTAGTCGGTTCAAGAAGCAT
>CM061142.1:253543670-253901170 GCA_030789695.1 Scilla litardierei
ATCTCTTATCTAATTTCTCTTGATAACATCCATCTTTTATAATATAGATATCTCTTATCCAATTTCTCTTTTCCAATATCTCTTATCCAATTTCTCTTGATAACATCCCTCTTTTATAATATAGATATCTCTTATCCAATCTCTCTTGACAACATCCCTCTCTTATAATATAGATATCTCTTATCCAATTTCTCTTGTCCAATATCTCTTATCCAATTTCTCTTGATAACATCCCTCTTTAATAATATAGATATCTCTTATCCAATTTCTCTTTTCCAATATCTCTTATCCAATTTCTCTTGATAACATCCCTCTTTTATAATATAGAATCTCTTATCCAATTTCTCTTGATAACATCCCTCCCTTATAATATAGATATCTCTTATCCAATTTCTCTTGTCCAATATCTCTTATCCAATTTCTCTTGATAACAACCCTCTTTTATAATATAGATATCTCTTATCCAATTTCTCTTTTCCAATATCTCTTATCCAATTTCACTTGATAACATCCCTATTTTATAATATAGATATCTCTTATCCAATTTCTCTTTTCCAATATCTCTTATCCAATTTCTCTTGATAACATCCCTCTCTTATAATATAGATATCTCTTATCCAATTTCTCTTGTCCAATATCTCTTATCCTATTTCTCTTGATAACAACCATCTTTTATAATATAGATATCTCTTATCCAATTTCTCTTGATAACATCCCTCTCTTATAATATAGATATCTCTTATCCAATTTCTCTTATCCAATATCTCTTATCCAATTTCTCTTATCCAATTTCTCTTGATAACATCCCTCTCGTATAATATAGATATCTCTTATCCAATTTCTCAGGTACAATATCTCTTATCCAATTTCTCTTGATAACATCCCTCTCTTATAATATAGATATCTCTTATCCAATTTCTCTTTTCCAATATCTCTTTTCCAATTTCTCTTGATAGCATCCCTCTTTTATAATATAGATATCTCTTATCCAATTTCTCTTTTCCAATATCTCTTATCCAATTTCTCTTGAATACATCCCTCTTTTATAATATAGATATCTCTTATCCAATTTCTCTTGTCCAATATCTCTTATCCAATTTCTCTTGATAACATCCCTCTTTTATAATATTGATATCTCTTATCCAATTTCTCTTGTCCAATATCTCTTATCCAATTTCTCTTGATAACATCCCTCTTTTATAATATTGATATCTCTTATCCAATTTCTTTTGATAACATCCCTCTCTTATAATATAGATATCTCTTATCCAATTTCTCTTGTCCAATATCTCTTATCCAATTTCTCTTGATAACATCCCTCTTTTATTATATAGATATCTCTTATCCAATTTCTCTTTTCCAATATCTCTTATCCAATTTCTCTTGATAACATCCATCTTTTATAATATAGATATCTCTTATCCAATTTCTCTTTTACAATATCTCTTATCCAATTTCTCTTGATAACATCCCTCTTTTATAATATAGATATCTCTTATCCAATTTCTCTTGTCCAATATCTCGTATCCAATTTCTCTTGATAACATCCCTCATTTATAATATAGATATCTCTTATCCAATTTCTCTTGATAAATATCTCTTATCCAATTTCTCTTGATAACATCCCTCTTTTATAATATAGATATCTCTTATCCAATTTCTCTTGATAACATCTCTCTTTTATAATATAGATTTCTCTTATCCAATTTCTCATGCACAATATCTCTTATCCAATTTCTCTTGATAACATCCCTCTTTTATAATATAGATATCTCTTATCCAATTTCTCATGTCCAATATCTCTTATCCAATTTCTCTTGATGACATCCCTCTTTTATAATATAGTTATCTCTTATCCAATTTCTCTTTTCCAATATCTCTTATCCAATTTCTCTTGATAACATCCCTCTTTTATAATATAGATATCTCTTATCGAATTTCCCTTTTCCAATATCTCTTATCCAATTTCTCTTGATAACATCCCTCTTTTATAATATAGACATCTCTTATCCAATTTCTCTTGTCAAATATCTCTTATCCAATTACTCTTGATAACATCCCTCTCTTATAATATAGATATCTCTTATCCAATTTCTCTTGTCCAATATCTCGTATCCAATTTCTCTTGATAACATCCCTCTTTTATAATATAGATATCTCTTATCTAATTTCTCTTTTCCAATATCTCATATCCAATTTCTCTTGATAACATCCCTCTTTTATAATATAGATATCTCTTATCCAATTTCTCTTTTCCAATATCTCTTATCCAATTTCTCTTAATAACATCCCTCTTTTATAATATAGATATCTCTTATCCAATTTCTCTTGTCCAATATCTCTTATCCAATTTCTCTTGATAACATCCCTATTTTATAATATAGATATCTCTTATCCAATTTCTCTTGTCCAATATCTCTTATCCAATTTCTCTTGATAACATCCCTCTTTTATAATATAGATATCTCTTATCCAATTTCTCTTGATAACATCCCTCTCTTATAATATAGATATCTCTTATCCAATTTCTCTTGATAACATCCCTCACTTATAATATAGATATCTCTTATCCAATTTCTCTTGTCCAATATCTCTTATCCAATTTCTCTTGATAACATCCCTCTTTTATAATATAGATATCTCTTATCCAATTTCTCTTGTCCAATATCTCTTATCCAATTTCTCATTATAACATCCCTCTTTTATAATATAGATATCTCTTATCCAATTTCTCTTGTCCAATATCTCTTATCCAATTTCTCTTGATAGCATCCCTCTTTTATAATATAGATATCTCTTATCCAATTTCTCTTTTCCAATATCTCTTATCCAATTTCTCTTGAATACATCCCTCTTTTATAATATAGATATCTCTTATCCAATTTCTCTTGTCCAATATCTCTTATCCAATTTCTCTTGATAACATCCCTCTTTTATAATATTGATATCTCTTTTCCAATTTCTCTTGATAACATCCCTCTCTTATAATATAGATATCTCTTATCCAATTTCTCTTGTCCAATATCTCTTATCCAATTTCTCTTGATAACATCCCTCTTTTATAATATATATATCTGTAACGACTGCTTTTCATGTATCTGGATTTTATATATTATAATATATGTCTTGGTGGATTTTCTCCTATTGTGTGGTTTTCGTCTTCGTAGTTTTCATTTTCGATCGATTCGTCGTATTTTCTCGCTTCTTTCTTAGGATTGTCGATTTCGAAGTTTGTCACTCGTGACGGGCTTCATAACGGTCGTATCTAACTATTAGATCAAGCCTAGGAGTCTTAGGAATCGATCCCGAGGCCCCGCGCTTCGTATCGGTACTTTCTGTGCTCATTAGCCGGTGTAAGAAGGGCCACCGACCGACTAGATGACGATCCAGTCGGTCGGCAATCCTTCTTGGACCGACTAGTTAGCTTTCTAAATTTCTCAGAAGTTACTGTATATCGTTAGTCGGTCTAAGAACGTTGGTTGACCGACTAGGTTGCAAACTAGTCGGTCAGCAATGCTTCTTGAACCGACTAACTCATCAAATTATTTTTGTATCAGTTACTGTTTACTCTTAGTCGGTCTAAGAACGTTCATCGACCGACTAGTTGCCAAACTAGTCGGTCAGTATTTGTTCATGGACCGACTAACTCTAGAATCCTAATTTCACCTGTAGCTACTGTTTACACTTAGTCGGTCTACGTTGGTCGACCGACCGACTAGTTGTCAAACTAGTCGGTCAGTGGTTGTTCTTTGACCGACTAACTAGTGCTGTAAACCCTAGTTTTGCCCTAGCCGCCAGCCTAGCCTATAAATACCCAACCCAAACGTTTTCTTCCCCTCCAACTCGACCCTAAACCCTAAAATCGCCCCCATTGATCCCCCACCTTCCTCCAAGCTCCATTTCTTCATTCCAAGCCCTAAATCCATCATCCAAACCATCCATCTACCCTATCTACCTCTCATCTTCCCCAGAATCTCACCAAAACCCATCAAATCCCCAAATCCCCCAAAACCCTAGTTTCCCCAATCTTCTCCAATCTTCTCCAGATTTGATCCTAGGGTTCCCCGGAGTGTTCCTTCCGTCTCCTCTCGGTAAGAGATCGATCTACCGTTGTTTTTATAACTTATTTATAATTTTGGTGAAACCCTAATTAATTTCATGTGTTTGGTGTTTGTTTCCCCCTAAACAGCGATTTCCTCGTAGATAGCATCCGTGTGACGAGGTTGATCGTCATCCCCGGTGCTAGGCAAGTGAAACTTGCCACTTAGGGTTTATGCCATGTTTTAGGCCATGTTTTAGGCCATTTGCATGTTGTAGGCGTAAAAGAGGCTAGGCGAAGATGAAACTCGCCTAGGCGCAAATCGGGGAATTAGCTTGACAACGAAGCTAATTCCGACTTTTAGCATGTTGCACAATTACCATGTCATGTTTACTTTCAATTAACGGTACGCGAATATGTTCATGTCATTGCATTTTGCCTGTCATGTTTACTTTAAATTAACGGTACGCAAATATCTGTTCATGTCTTTGCATAGTGATTATTCATCGTGATTGCGTAGCGCACGCTACAATATTATATTCCTGGCTCGTGTTCCAGAAGCGAGCTTAGTGAGTTGGAAACCCCAACGCTCGACACATATGGGTGGGGTAAGAGATAAGCGGCCTGAGCCCCGAGTTGGCCTGATCCGCCACTCCGGCCAGCAGGTGGACTCTCTAGTGACAAGTGATTAATAGTGATAGAGATAAGCGGCCTGAGCCACGAGCTGGCCAGCAGGTGGACTCTCTATGCACTAAGTGTTTACCATTGACAAGTGATTAATAGTGGTAGAGATAAGCGGCCTGAGCCACGAGCTGGCCAGCAGGTGGACTCTCTATGCACTAAGTGATAAGTGATAAGTGATAAGTGATAAGTGATAAGTGATAAGTGATAAGTGATAAGTGATAAGTGATAAGTGATAAGTGATAAGTGACAAGTGATAAGTATTAAATGATAAGTGATTAGTGATTTAGTAGCTTTTGCTACATTGTGCATGCTTGCTTCTCTTTTTAAACTGTTGCATCATGCTTAACTGTCATGTCATTACTTAATACTATAACTGCTAGGTTGCTAGATGCCTCACTTTCAGTTTCCTTGCCCAAGTCTTTTAGACTTGCTGACATGTGCCCCTTTACTCTTTTGGGTGACACATGTTAGATCCTGAGCCCGAGTACCACGTTGAGGACGAGGTGTTTGCTGACGCCGAGCCCGAGCTTGTGTTTGACGGGGAGTACGTGGACACTGGGGACCAGTCCTAGTGTCTCCGTTGCGTTTTATTTTTGTTAGGCAGTTGTTTGTTATTGGTGCGCGGCACCCATACTTTGTTATGTCGTTGCTTTTGTTGGCCTTGTTCTGGGCCTTTAGACTCTTTTCTTTTAGCCTGGTGGCTTTTCTGGATGTTGAACATATTTGTGATGTTGGACAATATTTGTGAGATGTGAATTTTATTTCAGTCTCTCCTTGTGTTATTATTGCTATTCTGTTGTGGTTACAGGGACCTGTTTATGTATTGTGGACGCTTATCGGGTTTGGGGCTTCACAGCTCCACTCTCGTGCGGACCTTTTCACGTCTCGCCTCCATTTTAGGGAAGCGGGTCGTGACAGGTTTTAGTGGTGGCCCATGCAGGTCCCCTTCTGTAACTGCGATTTTTGGAATAGCGATAATAACATTAGAATGTCCAATAAACTAAGTTCGACGTTCGAGTCATAAGCTATGAGTCTAATCTGATTTGTTTTCCGTGTCACTAGATGGCAGGAAGACGTTTCACCCGTGGTGGGGGCAGTGGTGCGCTCCCTCATGATGAGGAGCCTGAGCGGGAACCCACCAGCGGTGAGATGATGCGGATGATGATCCAGATGATGCAAGTGCAGCAGGGCGTGCTTTTGCAAGTCCAGAATGCTCCACCTGCTCGAGCTGCCCGGGTTCTTCCGGATGCCCCTCGCTCTGAGCCAGGAGCGAAGCAATTTCGGGAGCTGGGTCGCGCATATTTTGATGGTTCTGAGGGTCCTCTGGCGGCCGATGAGTGGATTCGGAACGTCGAGGACAATCTGAAGATGGCCAAGATCACCCCGGCTGGATGGGTTGATTTGGCGAAGAGGCAGCTGAAGGATAACGCCAGGAATTGGTGGGATGCTGAAGAGAAGTTGTTGGTGGAGCCGATAGCTTGGGCTACCTTCAAAGCCAGATTTGAGGGTGAGTTCTTCCCGAAGGCTGCCAAGGAGGAGATGCTGCAGCGTTTTATCGATCTGAAGCAGGGGAACTCGTCGGTGGACATGTACCACCAGGAGTTCATGAGGCTTAGTCGGTTTGCGCCGAAGATGGTGCAGGACGCTGAGGAGAGAGCTCAGAGGTTCCTGCAGGGGCTTGCTTCGGAGCTCCAGAGATTTGTGACCTCCTCTGACCGGGAATCTTATCAGAAGGTTCTAGTAGCTGCCAAGAGGCAGGAGATGCTCGTGAACCAGAGGAGAGGATCTGTGGTTGGTGCTGGGAAGAGGCCTGTGGAACAGGCGAGAGCTGTGGTTAGGCATGGATTCAGGCCGAACCAGCCTGTTCATTTTAAGAGGCCAGTAGGGCCTGCTCGGAGGACTTGCCATTTTTGTGGCAAGGAGGGCCATGTCAAGGAATCGTGTAGGAGGTTCTTGGGGCAATGTATCGCCTGCGGAGATCCTGCCCATGCTCTCAGGGAGTGCCCGAGGTTGAAGCAGCCTTGGAAGGCACCTATTGCTGCCCAGCCGTTGCAGCAGCGAGCGTCTGTTCCTGCTGGACGTGGAGCAGCTCTTGTTCCGCAGAGGCAGGCTTTTCAGCAGGCTGCTCCGCCGAGGAGGCAGGCTTTTCTGATGACCGCTGCGGAGAGCGAAGCTGTGGATGAGGTTATCGCAGGTAATCCTCATTCTAGCTATTACTTTCCTATTTGGTCTTGATTGCTAGATTATGTTGTTTGCTTGAACTTGCTTGTTTGCTAGACTAGGGTTTGATTGTTAATTGATTGATTAGGTGTGATTTTGGTGTGCACATTTCCTGCACGAGTCCTCTTTGACTCTGGTGCATCGATGTGCATTATTTCTCGGAGCTTCGTGGGGAGGCATTCCTTGTCGACGTCCCCTCTCCCCAAGAGTTGGAATATCGTTACAGGGAATGGTGTGGTCTCGGTGCATCGTGGTTGCAATTCTTGCTCGTTGGTGGTCTGTGGACATGAGCTTTTTGCTGATTTCATTGTCCACGACATCATCAACTATGATGCAGTTCTTGGGATGGACTGGCTTGCGAGCTTCTATGCTACGATCGACTGTCGGAGGAAGAAGGTGGTGTTCGAAATTCCCGGACATCCAGTATTTGAGTTCAGTCGTGGTAGCAGTTCGCTTGGTCCTGTCAGATTTCGGGCCAGGCCGGTGGATGCTATGCAGATGGAGCTGGAGTGGCCAGCTGTGGTGCGAGATTTTGGCGACGTCTTCCCCGAGGAGATGTCTGGTTTGCCGCCTGATCGAGCTTTGGAATTTTCTATCGATCTTGTTCCAGGTGCGCAGCCGATTTCGAAGGCGCCGTATCGTATGGCACCTGCAGAGTTGGAAGAGTTGCGGAAGCAGTTGGATGAGCTTTTGCAGAAGGGTTATATTAATCCTAGTGTGTCTCCGTGGGGAGCACCGGTGTTATTGGTTAAGAAGAAGGATGGTTCGCGTCGCATGTGCGTGGACTATCGGGAGTTGAATGCGGTGACCATTAAGAATAAATACCCGTTGCCTCGCATCGATGATATCTTTGATCAGCTTGGAGGTTCGAGGGTGTTTTCTAAGTTGGATTTGAGGAGTGGTTACCATCAGTTGAAGGTGAAGAAGGGAGATGTTCCGAAGACAGCGTTCAGGACGAAGTATGGACACTATGAGTTCGTGGTTATGCCATTTGGCGTAACTAACGCGCCCGCAGTTTTCATGAATCTGATGAACCTGATTTTCTACGACTTTTTGGATAAGTTTGTCGTTATCTTTATTGACGACATTCTGATCTATTCGAAGTCGGAGGAAGAGCATGCCTCGCACTTGAGGACGGTGTTGGAGATTTTGAGGAGGCATCGTTTGTATGCTAAGTTTTCGAAGTGCGAGTTTTGGCTGGATCGAGTTGCTTTTCTGGGGCATGTGGTGTCTGGAGGTGGTATTTCTGTGGATCCCGAGAAGATTAGGGCCATCAGGGAGTGGCCTGTTCCGTCGTCTGCGTCTGAGATTCGGAGTTTTCTCGGACTTGCTGGTTATTATCGGCGATTCATTAAGGACTTTTCTCGTATTGCTGAGCCGATGACCAGGTTGACGCGGAAGGATGTTGCTTATGTTTGGTCGGGTGATTGTGGGAGTGCTTTTGGTATTTTGAAGGAGAGGTTGACGACTGCCCCTATTCTTGTTGTGCCTGATCGCAGCGGTGGATTTGAGATCTTTTGCGATGCTTCTGGCAAGGGTCTTGGTTGTGTGTTGCATCAGCATGGGCATGTGGTGGCGTATGCGTCTCGTCAGCTTAAGGTTCATGCGAAGAATTATCCGACGCATGATTTGGAGTTGGCTGCCGTTGTGTTTGCTCTTAAGATTTGGAGGCACTTCTTGCTGAGTGAGAAAGTGAAGATTTTCACCGATCACCAAAGCTTGAAGTATATTTTCACTCAGAAGGAGCTCAACATGCGACAGCGTCGATGGTTGGAGCTTATGGCGGATTATGATATTGATTTGCAGTATCACCCTGGCAAGGTGAATGTGGTTCCAGATGCTTTGAGTAGGCTGCCAGCGGTGATGATTTTGACCTCGCAGTGGAGATTGCAGCAGGATTTTTGCGAGTCTGGAGTGGAAATTGTTCTTCCTGGGGAGGCTTCTTCGTTGATGTACATGCAGGTACAGTCGACGATCGTGGATCGGATTAAGGCTGGCCAGGCTGAGGATCCGAAGCTGGTGAGGATTCGGGAGATGGTGGAAGCCGGTCTGCGGACTGACTTCTTGATTCATGAGGATGGCTCGCTGAGGTTTGGAGCCAGGTTGTGTGTGCCTGCTGGGGGTATCAGAGAGGAGCTGATGGTGGAGGCACACAGTTCGCCGTATTCTGTGCATCCTGGTGGCACCAAGATGTACCAGGATCTTCGTCTGAATTATTGGTGGCATGGTATGAAGATGAGCGTGGCTCGGAGTGTAGCCAAGTGCTTGGTTTGCCAGCAAGTGAAGGCGGAGCATCAGCGTTCGGCCGGGATGCTACAACCGCTTCCGATTCCGGAGTGGAAGTGGCAACACATCACTATGGATTTCGTGACTGGACTACCTCGGAGTCCGAAGCAGAATGACGCGATTTGGGTGATCGTGGATCGATTGACCAAATCTGCGCACTTTATTCCGTTCCGAGTGGGACAGTCCACTGAGGCGCTAGCAAGGAGATATATGGAGGAAGTTGTGCGACTTCACGGAGTCCCCGTGAGTATCGTGTCTGACAGAGACACGAGGTTCACATCTCAGTTCTGGCAGAGTTTGCAGAAGAGCTTGGGTACGCGTCTGAGTTTCAGCATGGCGTACCATCCGCAGACGGATGGCCAGTCCGAGAGGACGATTCAGATTTTGGAAGACATGCTGAGGGCGTGCATGTTGGATTTCAAGGGTTCGTGGGAGGACCATCTACACTTGGTGGAGTTCTCTTACAACAACAGCTTCCAGGCGAGTATTGGCATGGCGCCTTTCGCCGCTCTTTATGGGAGGAAATGTCGATCGCCATTGAGTTGGGATGACGTTGGTGATCGGGAGTTGTTGGGACCTGAGATGATCGTGGAGGCCGTGGATATCGTCAGGAATATTCGGGAGAGGTTGAGAATTGCTCAGGACCGTTTTAAGCATTGGGCGGATGCTAAACGTCGTCCTTTGGAGTTTCAGCCGGGTGACCATGTGTTCTTGAAGATTTCCCCGAATCGTGGTGTGATTCGTTTTGGGAAGCGTGGAAAGTTGAGCCCACGATACATTGGACCGTTTGACGTTTTGGAGAGGGTTGGCGAGGTAGCTTATCGCTTGGCCTTGCCGCCGTCTTTGGAAGGAGTTCACAATGTTTTCCATGTGTCGCAGCTTCGTCGATACATTAGCGATCCGTCTCATGCGGTGGATTTTTCGGAGATTACCGTTCGCCCCGATATGACGTATGACCAGCATCCAGTGCAGATTCTGGACAGGCGTCAGAAATCGCTTCGGAACAAGATTGTTAATCTTGTGAGGGTGATGTGGCGACACGGTTCACCTGGAGAGTCTACTTGGGAGAATGAGGATGAGATGCGAGAGCGTTTTCCACTTTTGTTTCCGGACTCGTGAGTTTTGGAAATTCCGAGGACGGAATTTTTCTTAAGTTGGGGAGGATGTAACGACTGCTTTTCATGTATCTGGATTTTATATATTATAATATATGTTTTGGTGGATTTTCTCCTCTTGTGTGGTTTTCGTCTCCGTAGTTTTCATTTTCGATCGATTCGTCGTATTTTCTCGCTTCTTTCTTAGGATTGTCGATTTCGAAGTTTGTCACTCGTGACGGGCTTCATAACGGTCGTATCTAACTATTAGATCAAGCCTAGGAGTCTTAGGAATCGATCCCGAGGCCCCGCGCTCCGTATCGGTACTTTCTGTGCTCATTAGCCGGTGTAAGAAGGGCCACCGACCGACTAGATGACGATCCAGTCGGTCGGCAATCCTTCTTGGACCGACTAGTTAGCTTTCTAAATTTCTCAGAAGTTACTGTATATCGTTAGTCGGTCTAAGAACGTTGGTTGACCGACTAGGTTGCAAACTAGTCGGTCAGCAATGCTTCTTGAACCGACTAACTCATCAAATTATTTTTGTATCAGTTACTGTTTACTCTTAGTCGGTCTAAGAACGTTCATCGACCGACTAGTTGCCAAACTAGTCGGTCAGTATTTGTTCATGGACCGACTAACTCTAGAATCCTAATTTCACCTGTAGCTACTGTTTACACTTAGTCGGTCTACGTTGGTCGACCGACCGACTAGTTGTCAAACTAGTCGGTCAGTGGTTGTTCTTTGACCGACTAACTAGTGCTGTAAACCCTAGTTTTGCCCTAGCCGCCAGCCTAGCCTATAAATACCCAACCCAAACGTTTTCTTCCCCTCCAACTCGACCCTAAACCCTAAAATCGCCCCCATTGATCCCCCACCTTCCTCCAAGCTCCATTTCTTCATTCCAAGCCCTAAATCCATCATCCAAACCATCCATCTACCCTATCTACCTCTCATCTTCCCCAGAATCTCACCAAAACCCATCAAATCCCCAAATCCCCCAAAACCCTAGTTTCCCCAATCTTCTCCAATCTTCTCCAGATTTGATCCTAGGGTTCCCCGGAGTGTTCCTTCCGTCTCCTCTCGGTAAGAGATCGATCTACCGTTGTTTTTATAACTTATTTATAATTTTGGTGAAACCCTAATTAATTTCATGTGTTTGGTGTTTGTTTCCCCCTAAACAGCGATTTCCTCGTAGATAGCATCCGTGTGACGAGGTTGATCGTCATCCCCGGTGCTAGGCAAGTGAAACTTGCCACTTAGGGTTTAGGCCATGTTTTAGGCCATGTTTTAGGCCATTTGCATGTTGTAGGCGTAAAAGAGGCTAGGCGAAGATGAAACTCGCCTAGGCGCAAATCGGGGAATTAGCTTGACAACGAAGCTAATTCCGACTTTTAGCATGTTGCACAATTACCATGTCATGTTTACTTTCAATTAACGGTACGCGAATATGTTCATGTCATTGCATTTTGCCTGTCATGTTTACTTTAAATTAACGGTACGCAAATATCTGTTCATGTCTTTGCATAGTGATTATTCATCGTGATTGCGTAGCGCACGCTACAATATTATATTCCTGGCTCGTGTTCCAGAAGCGAGCTTAGTGAGTTGGAAACCCCAACGCTCGACACATATGGGTGGGGTAAGAGATAAGCGGCCTGAGCCCCGAGTTGGCCTGATCCGCCACTCCGGCCAGCAGGTGGACTCTCTAGTGACAAGTGATTAATAGTGATAGAGATAAGCGGCCTGAGCCACGAGCTGACCAGCAGGTGGACTCTCTATGCACTAAGTGTTTACCATTGACAAGTGATTAATAGTGGTAGAGATAAGCGGCCTGAGCCACGAGCTGGCCAGCAGGTGGACTCTCTATGCACTAAGTGATAAGTGATAAGTGATAAGTGATAAGTGATAAGTGATAAGTGATAAGTGATAAGTGATAAGTGATAAGTGATAAGTGATAAGTGACAAGTGATAAGTATTAAATGATAAGTGATTAGTGATTTAGTAGCTTTTGCTACATTGTGCATGCTTGCTTCTCTTTTTAAACTGTTGCATCATGCTTAACTGTCATGTCATTACTTAATACTATAACTGCTAGGTTGCTAGATGCCTCACTTTTAGTTTCCTTGCCCAAGTCTTTTAGACTTGCTGACATGTGCCCCTTTACTCTTTTGGGTGACACATGTTAGATCCTGAGCCCGAGTACCACGTTGAGGACGAGGTGTTTGCTGACGCCGAGCCCGAGCTTGTGTTTGACGGGGAGTACGTGGACACTGGGGACCAGTCCTAGTGTCTCCGTTGCGTTTTATTTTTGTTAGGCAGTTGTTTGTTATTGGTGCGCGGCACCCATACTTTGTTATGTCGTTGCTTTTGTTGGCCTTGTTCTGGGCCTTTAGACTCTTTTCTTTTAGCCTGGTGGCTTTTCTGGATGTTGAACATATTTGTGATGTTGGACAATATTTGTGAGATGTGAATTTTATTTCAGTCTCTCCTTGTGTTATTATTGCTATTCTGTTGTGGTTACAGGGACCTGTTTATGTATTGTGGACGCTTATCGAGTTTGGGGCTTCACAGCTCCACTCTCGTGCGGACCTTTTCACGTCTCGCCTCCATTTTAGGGAAGCGGGTCGTGACAATATCTCTTATCCAATTTCGCTTGTCCAATATCTCTTATCCAATTTCTCTTGATAACATCCCTCTTTTATAATATTGATATCTCTTTTCCAATTTCTCTTGATAACATCCCTCTCTTATAATATAGATATCTCTTATCCAATTTCTCTTGTCCAATATCTCTTATCCAATTTCTCTTGATAACATCCCTCTTTTATAATATAGATTTCTCTTATCCAATTTCTCTTTTCCAATATCTCTTGTCCAATTTCTCTTGATAACATCCCTCCTTTATAATATAGATATCTCTTATCGAATTTCTCTTGTCCAATATCTCTTGTCCAATTTCTCTTGATAACATCCCTCTTTTATACTATAAATATATCTCATATCCAATTTCTCTTGATAACATCCCTCTCTTATAATATAGATATCTCTTATCCAATTTCTCTTGGTCAATATCTCATATCCAATTTCTCTTGATAACAACCCTCTTTTATAATATAGATATCTCTTATCCAATTTCTCTTGTCCAATATCTCTTATCCAATTTCTCTTGATTACATCCCGATTTTATAATATAGATATCTCTTATCCAATTTCTCATGTCCAATATCTCTTATCCAATTTCTCTTGATAACATCCCTCTTTTATAATATAGATATATCTTATCCAATTTCTCTTGATAACATCCCTCTCTTATAATATAGATATCACTTATCCAATTTCTCTTGTCCAATATCTCTTATCCAATTTCTCTTGATAACATCCCTCTTTTATAATATAGATATCTCTTATCCAATTTCTCATGTCCAATATCCCTTATCCAATATCTCTTGATAACATCCCTCTCTTATAATGTAGATATCTCTTATCCAATTTCTCTTTTCCAATATCTCTTATCCAATTTCTCTTGATAACATCCCTCTTTTATAATATAGATATCTCTTATCCAATTTCTCTTGATAACATCCCTCTTTTATAATATAGATATCTCTTATCCAATTTCTCTTATCCAATATCTCTTATCCAATTTCTCTTCATAACATCCCTCTTTTATAATATTGATATCTCTTATCCAATTTCTCTTGATAACATCCCTCTCTTTTAATATAGATATCTCTTATCCAATTTCTCTTGTCCAATATCTCTTATCCAATTTCTCTTGATAACATCCCTCTTTTATAATATAGATATCTCTTATCCAATTTCTCTTTTCCAATATCTCTTATCCAATTTCTCTTGATAACATCCCTCTATTATAATATAGATATCTCTTATCCAATTTCTCTTTTCCAATATCTCTTATCCAATTTCTCTTGATAACATCCCTCTCTTATAATATAGATATCTCTTATCCAATTTCTCTTGTCCAATATCTCTTATCCAATTTCTCTTGATAACATCCCTGTTTTATAATATTGATATCTCTTATCCAATTTCTCTTGATAACATCCCTCTGTTATAATATAGATACCTCTTATCCAATTTCTCTTGTCCAATATCTCTTATCCAATTTCTCTTGATAACATCCCTCTTTTATAATATTGATATCTCTTTTCCAATTTCTCTTGATAACATCCCTCTCTTATAATATAGATATCTCTTATCCAATTTCTCTTGTCCAATATCTCTTATCCAATTTCTCTTGATAACATCCCTCTTTTATAATATAGATATCTCGTATCCAATTTCTCTTGTCCAATATCTCTTGTCCAATTTCTCTTGATAACATCCCTCTTTTATAATATAGATATCTCTAATCCAATTTCTCTTTTTCAATATCTCTTATCCAATTTCTCTTGATAACATCCCTCTTTTATTATATAGATATCTCTTATCCAATATCTCTTTTCCAATATATCTTATCCAATTTCTCTTGATAACATCCCTCTTTTATAATATAGATTTCTCTTATCCAATTTCTCTTGTCCAATATCTCTTATCCAATTTCTCTTGATAACATCCCTCTTTTATAATATAGATATCTCTTATCCAATTTCTCTTGTCCAATATCTCTTGTCCAATTTCTCTTGATAACATCCCTCTTTTATACTATAGATATCTCTTATCCAATTTCTCTTGATAACATCCCTCTCTTATAATATAGATATCTCTTATCCAATTTCTCTTGTCCAATATCTCTTATCCAATTTCTCTTGATAACATCCCTCTTTTATAATATAGATATCTCTTATCCAATTTCTCTTGTCCAATATCTCTTATCCAATTTCTCTTGATAACATCCCGATTTTATAATATAGATATCTCTTATCCAATTTCTCATGTCCAATATCTCTTATCCAATTTCACTTAATAACATCCCTCTTTTATAATATAGATATATCTTATCCAATTTCTCTTGATAACATCCCTCTCTTATAATATAGATATCTCTTATCCAATTTCTCTTGTCCAATATCTCTTATCCAATTTCTCTTGATAAAATCCCTCTATTATAATATAGATATCTCTTATCCAATTTCTCATGTCCAATATCTCTTATCCAATTTCTCTTGATAACATCCCTCTCTTATAATGTAGATATCTCTTATCCAATTTCTCTTTTCCAATATCTCTTATCCAATTTCTCTTGATAACATCCATCTTTTATAATATAGATATCTCTTATCCAATTTCTCTTTTCCAATATCTCTTATCCAATTTCTCTTGATAACATCCCTCTTTTATAGTATATATATCTCTTATCCAATTTCTCTTGTCCAATATCTCTTATCCAATTTCTCGTAATAACATCCCTCTTTTATAATATTGATATCTCTTATCCAATTTCTCTTGATAACATCCCTCTCTTTTAATATAGATATATCTTATCCAATTTCTCTTGTCAAATATCTCTTATCCAATTTCTCTTGATAACATCCCTCTTTTATAATATAGATATCTCGTATCCAATTTCTCTTTTCCAATATCAATTATCCAATTTCTCTTGATAACATCCCTCTTTTATAATATAGATATCTCTTATCCAATTTCTCTTTTCCAATATCTCTTATCCAATTTCTCTTGATAACATCCCTCTCTTATAATATAGATATCTCTTATCCAATTTCTCTTGTCCAATATCTCTTATCCAATTTCTCTTGATTACATCCCTGTTTTATAATATTGATATCTCTTATCCAATTTCTCTTGATAACATCCCTCTCTTATAATATAGATATCTCTTATCCAATTTCTCTTGTCCAATATCTCTTATCCAATTTCTCTTGATAATATCCCTCTTTTATAATATAGATCTCTTATAATATAGATATCTCTTATCCAATTTCTCTTGTCCAATATCTCTTATCCAATTTCTCTTGATAACAACCCTCTTTTATAATATAGATATCTCTTATCCAATTTCTCTTTTCCAATATCTCTTATCCAATTTCTCTTGATAACCTCCCTCTTTTATAATATAGATATCTCTTATCCAAGTTCTCTTTTCCAATATCTCTTATCCAATTTCTCTTGATAACATCCCTCTTTTATAATATAGATATCTCTTATCCAATTTCTCTTGTCCAATATCTCTTATCCAATTTCTCTTGATAACATCCCTCTCTTATAATATAGCTTTCTCTTATCCAATTTCTCTTGTCCAATATCTCTTATCCAATTTCTCTTGATAACATCCCTCTTTTATAATCTAGATATCTCTTATCCAATTTCTTTTGTCCAATATCTCTTATCCAATTTCTCTTGATAACATCCCTCTTTTATAATATAGATATCTCTTATCCAATTTCTCTTTTCCAATTTCTCTTGATAACATCCCTCTTTTATAATATAGATATTTCTTATCCAATTTCTATTAATAACATCCCTATCTTATAATATAGATTTCTCTTATCCAATTTCTCTTGTCCAATATCTCTTATCCAATTTCTCTTGATAACATCCCTCTTTTGTAATATAGATATCTCTTATCCAATTTCTCTTTTCCAATTTCTCTTATCCAGTTTCTCTTGATAACATCCCTCTTTTATAATATAGATATCTCTTATCCAATTTCTCTTGATAACATCCCTCTCTTATAATATAGATATCGCTTATTCAATTTCTCTTGTACAATATCTCTTATCCAATTTCTCTTTATAACAACCCCCTTTTATAATATAGATATCTCTTATCCAATTTCTCTTGATAACATCCCTCTCTTATAATATAGATATCTCTTATCCATTTTCTCTTGTCCAATATCTCTTATCCAATTTCTCTTGATAACTTCCCTCTTTTTTAATATAGATATCTCTTATCCAATTTCTCTTGATAACATCCCTCTCTTATAATATAGATTTCTCTTAACCAATTTCTCTTGTCCAATATCTCTTATCCAATTTCTCTTGATAACATCCCTCTCTTATAATATAGATATCTCTTATCCAATTTCTCTTGTCCAATATCCCTTATCCAATTTCTCTTGATAACATCCCTCTTTTGAAATATAGATATCTCTTATCCAATTTCTCTTTTCCAATTTCTCTTATTCAATTTCTCTTGATAACATCCCTCTTTTAATATATATATATATATCTCTTATCCAATTTCTCTTGATAACATCCCTCTCTTATAATTTAGATATCTCTTAACCAATTTCTCTTGTCCAATATCTCTTATCCAATTTCTCTTGATAACAACCCTCTTTTATAATATAGATATCTCTTATCCAATTTCTCTTGATAACATCCCTCTCTTATAATATAGATATCTATTATCCAATTTCTCTTGTCCAATATCTCTTATCCAATTTCTCTTCATAACATCCCTCTTTTATAATATAGATATCTCTTATCCAATTTCTCTTGATAACATCCCTCTCTTATAATATAGATTTCTTTTATCCTATTTCTCTTGTCCAATATCTCTAATCCAATTTCTCTTGATAACATCCCTTTCTTATAATATAGATTTCTCTTATCCAATTTCTCTTGTCCAATATCTCTTATCCAATTTCTCTTGATAACATCCCTCTTTTATATTATAGATATATCTTATCCAATTTCTCTTTTCCAATTTCTCTTTTCCAATTTCTCTTGATAACATCCCTCTTTTATAATATAGATATCTCTAATCCAATTTCTCTTAATAACATCCCTCTTTTATAATATAGATATATCTTATCCAATTTCTCTTGATAACGTCCCTCTCTTATAATATAGATATCGCTTATCCAATTTCTCTTGTCCAATATCTCTTATCCAATTTCTCTTGATAACATCCCTCTTTTATAATATAGATATCTCTTATCCAATTTCTCATGTCCAATATCTCTTATCCAATTTCTCTTGATAACATCCCTCTCTTATAATGTAGATATCTCTTATCCAATTTCTCTTTTCCAATATCTCTTATCCAATTTCTCTTGATAACATCCCTCTTTTATAATATAGATATCTCTTATCCAATTTCTCTTTTCCAATATCTCTTATCCAATTTCTCTTGATAACATCCCTCTTTTATAATATAGATATCTCTTATCCAATTTCTCTTGTCCAATATCTCTTATCCAATTTCTCTTAATAACATCCCTCTTTTATAATATTGATATCTCTTATCCAATTTCTCTTGATAACATCCCTCTCTTTTAATATAGATATATCTTATCCAATTTCTCTTGTCAAATATCTCTTATCCAATTTCTTTTGATAACATCCCTCTTTTATAATATAGATATCTCTTATCCAATTTCTCTTTTCCAATATCTATTATCAAATTTCTCTTGATAACATCCCTCTTTTATAATATGGATATCTCTTATCCAATTTCTCTTTTCCAATATCTCTTATCCAATTTCTCTTGATAACATCCCTCTCTTATAATATAGATATCTCGTATCCAATTTCTCTTGTCCAATATCTCTTATCCAATTTCTCTTGTTTACATCCCTGTTTTATAATATTGATATCTCTTATCCAATTTCTCTTGATAACATCCCTCTCTTATAATATAGATATCTCTTATCCAATTTCTCTTGTCCAATATCTCTTATCCAATTTCTCTTGATAACATCCCTCTTTTATAATATAGATCTCTTATAATATAGATATCTCTTATCCAATTTCTCTTGTCCAATATCTCTTATCCAATTTCTCTTGATAACATCCCTCTTTTATAATATAGATATATAGGCCTCATATATATATATACTAGTCATAACCCGTGCCCGCGGGCACGGTTCAATTAAGATTGCCCCCACAAAATCTTTGTTTTCCAACAAATTATTTGTATAATCAAAATTTAAAAGAACAATAAATTAGCATAAAAATATTTAGCAACACAAGCACCTTCGGCGTGGGCGCCTTCGGTGCGAACAACAAATACGACACGGGCGCCTTCGGCATGGGCATCTTCGACACGGAACAACGTGCGAGCGCCTTGAGTGTGGAACAACAAATTCGGTGCGGGTGCCTTCGACGCGAAACAACAAATTCGGTGCGGGCGCCTTCGGCGTGAAACAACACGCAGGCACATTCGGCGCGGAACAATAAATTTGGTGCGGGTGCGTTTGGCGCAGAACAACCAATTAGCGTAATAAAATTTAGCGGACGCCTTCGGTGCGGAACAACCAATTAGCGCGGCGCAGGAGCCTTTGGTGCGAAACACCCAATTAGCGCGACAGAGAACAACCAATTCGGTGCAGGCGCCTTCGGCGCGGAAGAACCAATTCGGTGCAGGCGCCTTCGGTGCGGAACAACCAATTAGCACGGTGCAGGCACCTTCGACGTGGAACAACATACCTCAAGGTATTTTTCGGTGACGATATTAAATTAATTTTTTTACGCTCGTTTGTTGATTAGAGTATTAGTTCATCAGACTTTATAATGGGATAATTAGAAACCCATGTCTTAATCAATGTCAAAATTATTTTAAAATTTTTTTAAAATTTTTGAGGCAAGGGTAACAATTTGTCAGCATACTCTAGGCTTGTAAATAAACAGATGACATAATTTATGTTAACAATGAGAAGGGAGAAACCCCTCCATGTGCTGAGACAATCAGGCAGGTGAACACAGAAGACTCTGAAGACATTCCCAAAGACTTCCCTGATTTCTAGAATTGAATTCTCTTATTGCAACCCTTCTTATTTGTCATTAGTCAGTTCCTTTGATTAAATTCAGTAAATCAAATAAAATGTTAATCAACATGCTTAATTGTTAGCAGCTCTTGATTAGCTAGAAATGCATCATACATGTTCTCAGATAATCATGTTGGTGGAGCAGGCACGATTCATATGAAGTTTGTTACAAACAAACGAATAGTGTTACAAACAAACTGACAAACATACTAGCAAATATGACATATGAAGTGTGTTACAAACAAACTGGCAAATCATGCATGTTTATCGAAGAATACATATGATATGTGTTACAAACAAACTGGCAAATATGACAGTAGCGGCAAAGCGGCTTTTCGATGGCCTCTTCAACAACGAATAGTGTGAGGCAGGTGGAAGGATATCGATGGTGCTCAAGCTGAAACGACAAACACAACATTTGAATGCACAGACTTTTGACTGCCTCCTTGAAAATAGATTCAAGTGATCACTTTTGAGTCAACATTGAGGTATGCAATCTGTCTATAAGGAAGTCCACTCCAACACTAAACAATTTGTGACTGCCAATGTCTATAAGGAAGTCCATTCAACAAAATATTCAACAAAATTTATAATTAGCGTAAATGGGTCGTACTTATAGTCTGAAACAAATGAAGGCAGCAAAATCCATCAGAAATAAAGCATACTTCTCGTTGTTGTTGAGATGAGAAAGCCATCAATTTTTTTGATAAAGCATACTTCACCCTCTATCATCTACACCATAATTCACAATCATCATAAAGTTTTTTTGATCAA
Source organism: Scilla litardierei (assembly GCA_030789695.1). Taxonomy (NCBI): domain Eukaryota; kingdom Viridiplantae; phylum Streptophyta; class Magnoliopsida; order Asparagales; family Asparagaceae; genus Scilla; species Scilla litardierei. The sequence continues at coordinate 253,564,465 of CM061142.1, forward strand.
ATAATCCTTAACTTTTTCAGTGCTAGTATATCATTGGAAGTAACTATTTCCTTTTGCACCTTTCACTCAAGTGATACTAAAACCATCTCAAGCCTCACATCATAATGCATGGAACTGCATTTGAGTTGATGCCACCAACCAGGATTGTTACCAAGAAAAGCAATCGATTCCCACGAATCCACATGTTAACGATCACCTGGTTCAATCCATCCAAACCCTCGAGATAATCCACTGCCTTTCCTGCAAGAATGATCAGAGATCATCACGAAACAAAGCCAAACAGAAAGGGTGCATGCAAAAACTATGGAAAAGGCTACAGATTGAATTCACCTTCGGAATCGTCGCCCTCATTTTATTAACAACTGTCTCCAAGCAAAGTATAATCAAAATTAAAACCCTAAAAAATAAAACCCAATCAATGCAAAGTCAGCCTTTTCCAATTAAAATACTGTCAACAAAAAAGTGAATGAAATGAAAAGTTTGAAAAAAAACATTCCAAACATGGTTACCCAAATCTAGTTTCAAGGATCATACTCATACGCATTCAGAATCATTAACAAAGCATCATCAAGTTGCATTATTACAAAAAGTAAATATCAATCCCGCTACCTGCAAGTTCAAATTAATGATACTTGAACCACTTTGAAACCCAAACACACTACATAATTAACAACAAAAAACCCCATAAAAGTAGATGGAGTTCCCCCACAAAATTAACAACCAAATTTCCATAGAGAAGTTCAACACAAGTTCAACAATCAACTCGGATACATGTAGCTCTAAAGTGAAACTTTTACAAAAGAAAGCAAAGTAGATTCATGTAGTAAGCAACAATCTCCAAAAGGCAACATGTACACAAATTCAAAATTTCATCACTACAATAGCAAAGCCTTCATATCTCCACATCTCCACATTTGCATCCAAAAGTGACAATCATCTTTTCCAAGCCCAATTTCTCAAAATTGACACAGAACATAGATTCACACCGTTTTAGTATAGAAACATAAAGTAACGTTACGATGGTTTATACAACTCATTATTGTGACCTACCTCATGTTTCAGCAAAGAACATGTTATTCATCACATAATAAAGCGAGTAAGTGTCAATTGGAATCCATAAGGAAGTGCCATTTGGATGAGCAATAACCTAGGTAATTAAAAAACATAAACTTCTTAGTGTTAAATTATTTTCTACTATTAAAAATGTAAAGTTAAAAACCTCTTTTACCTTTATTTAGCGGGAGCGGCGACGATCGAGCTTTGATTACCCAATCACGCTCAGCAAGGATTAGCTTCCAGTGATGGCGATCGAGCCCTGTCGCATTTGCTTTTACTAATCCTTTTTCAACTATCTAAAAATAATAATATTAAATCAGTTACTAATATAAAAATTCATGTGATATGCTTTTTATGAATTTATTGTGTTCCCATTTTATGTCATGTCGTATTCGTGTCCCGTTGCTATATCCATGCTACATAGGTTTAGGTGGTAAGGCATTAAATATGGTAATTGACAGTTGGGACCATGGAATGAAATGATTATGGAAAATCAACTTTATAAGTAAGCATTCTTGCATAGTTGCTGTTGGCATCACCCTATTATGTCCACTGGTTACTAAAAGAATATTTATACTGGGGGGAAATATAATTTATTCATTCAATATTGTCACCAATTCTACCATTTTAATACGGTATGGATGGGTCTTCACATTGTTATGACCACAGATGCCCACATGATCCTTTTTGTTCGTCCAAATAAAATTTTACTTCCCTCAAAAGATATATATATTATGCCTTCTTTTGGTAGAAGCTAATTACTTCAAATCATTGTAATTTTAGGTACTTTTATATATGAAGGTATATATTCACAACGTTATAATATAAATATAATAAAGGAAACTTATATATAACCATGTCCTCGGGTTTGGATTGTAGAGCTGTGTAGGAAATCATTTATTTCCATTGAGTGGGACGCTCATGTCCATGTCTAACAATCATAGATTATCGGCTTGAAAACAAATTGGCAGATACAATCTTTCATTGCAATATTATTACTGCCCTTTAAGGATATGAATTATGGAAATATGAAATGTCGAAATGAGAGCGGTTAAAAACTATGAATTTAATTAGTAGGATGAGATTCCTAGGGAATACTATATTCTCTGTCCCGTTTTATGAGTCAAATATGCTGCTTAACATCAAGGGAGTGAAAGTGAATTCTCATAAGATGGCATGATTGGTTCTTACTAATCCTTACTGATCCCTTTCTAGAATAAGAAACAAAAAACAATTTGGCAACTGTATAATATTTTTGTGCTGATTAATAAGATGACTCTCTAGCTTCTGTTTCATTTTGGATGCCACAATTGCAGCACTGATGATTTATTTTCATTCTATCTTACAGGCTTGTGTTAGAAGCATATCCAATTCAGGTTGTGTCTAACCTAGACTTGAACAGCCACTAAGATGGAAGATTGTTAAATTTTGATACGTCCCATTTTATTGTTTATCTCTGAACTTGCTCCTGAAATCTATCTTCTTACTCACTCCCTCTTATGACTGTGTTGGACTAAGGCATTATGCCAGTATACCAGTTCTGAAAATATCCAACTGCAAGAATTTCCTTTATTTTAGGCGCACAGGAAAGCTTTGCTCAGATAATCGAATTATTCCAATTACAATACATATTGACCTCTATTTACCTACAATCATGTTGCTTGTAAAAACCATTTATCGTCAAATTGATTCACTCATTACCATTTGGTTGTGTTACTCGGAGAATTATAAATTCTGATCTGTGAAATGCTACTGGACCAGCTTTAGTCTGCAAGATTGAATCTTTGTATCATAAGATTGCGCTAGCATCTAAATCCAAGAACTGTAAGTAATAATTACCTTTTACAGACATAGATTGAAAAGCTTTAAGACATGAAATAATATTTTACAGCCAAATTTTAAAATTAAACAGGTCAAGATTTCATCTAACAAATAAACTTAAAATGAATTGCAACTTTATAAACAGAGTTTATTTTTTTCAGCAAGCTTTCTGTTCTTTTGTAGCTTTAAATCATTAATTAGAAACTTAGGAATAAACTTCCCGTTATTTTAACAGGCACCACTTCTATTAAACAATAAACTTAGCACGGATGCTCCCAATTGCAATGAAAATTTTAACAGGCAATTAACAGGCAAGCTTCCCGTCATAAAAATTGAAACGGATGCTCCCACTCAAGGATTAACAGGCAATTAACAGGCTGTTAATAAACAGAAACTGTTCAAATAAACTGAACTAAAATTGAACAGTTCATTAGCCTGTTAATTGCATGTTAATCCTTGAGTGGGAGTTAACAGGCAATTAACAGGCTGTTAATAAACAGAAACTGTTCAAATAAACTGAACTAAAATTGAACAGTTCATTAGCCACTCAAAGATTAACGGGCAATTAACAGGCTAATGAACTGTTCAAGGTGAATATTTCATTAGACACTCAAGCATCTAAAATTTAACTGTTCAAATAAACTGTTAATAAACTGCTAATGAAATATTTAGGATGCAGTTCATTGCTAATGAACTGCATCCTAAATATTTCATTAGCAGAACTGCTAAATTTTTTGGGCAATGGACTTCTATGTTTAGCGGCATTAGTAATTCAAAATTTTATTGCTAATGAAATATTCACCTTGAATTGGGCAATGAACTGTGAATGAAATATTCACCTTGAATTGGAAATGAAATATTCACCTTGGGCAATGAACTGGTAATGAAATTTTTTGGGCAATGAACTGCTAATATAAACTGCTAATGAAATATTCACCTTGGATGCAATTAGCGTAAAAATTTTTTGTCACAGATCAAAATAAAATCACAGGTCAATAACATAATTAGAGATGCGGATAGAAGAATTGCACTTTTGCAGGTCAAAATAAATCACAGGTCAAAATAAAAATTGTTAATAAACTGTAATGAATTGCTCAAATAAATTGTTAATAAACTGCTAATGAAATATTTAGGATGCAGTGAACTGCATCCTAACTACATCCTAAATATTTCATTAGCAGAACTGCTAAATTTTTTGGGCAATGAACTGCTATGTTTAGCGGCATTAGCAATTCAAAATTTTATTGCTAATGAAATATTCACCTTGAATTGGGCAATGAACTGCTAATGAAATAATCACCTTGAATTGCTAATGAAATATTCACCTTGGGCAATGAACTGCTAATGAAATTTTTTGGGTAATGAACTGCTAGTATAAACTGCTCATGAAATATTCACCTTGAACTGCTAATATAAACTGCTAATTAAGTGCGTAAAATTTTTTTGGGCAATGAACTGCTAATGAAGCGCTAATAACCTGCTAATAAACTGCTATTGAGGTTACCTGCGACAACTCGGCACCTTGCTGGCTGAGAATAAAGATCAAATCGACACCTTGCTGGCTACGACAACTGGGATAAGAAATCGCATCCTTGTTATTCGAGAACCATGAGATCTTCGACTGAGTCAACTCTTTATCAGGGCCCAAAAGTAAGTACTGGCTATTGAGACACGAAGTAAACAACGATAGATTCCTTTGAAGAAGCTTCAGCCCATGCCTCCCTAGCTCAAGCTTCCTTAACAATTAATTAAAATTAGTGATCATAAATTATTATCAATTAAAGACAGAGTGATTGCATTAGAGAAAAGAAGAGGTGGAGAGTTTTGTACCAAATTTGAAATTGTAAATTAGTGACCAAACTCCAAATCTTCCATTAATATGAAATTGTAAATTGTAAATAAGCAATCACAATTAAAATTTGCACCTTTTCAGAGAACCTTAAAATCTCCAAGTGATTCAATTCTTCATCAGGATTCAAAAGCAAGTATCGGCCTTTGAGAATGGCGTAAGTGACGACGGATTTCTTCGAAGAAGCTTCATCCCGTGCCTCCCCAGCTCAAGCTCCTAACAACCCTGCACCTGAACACAAATGAATACTGCACCCACATGAATCACGAACGTTTGCAAAAGGAGGATAAATCACCCACGCCCTGCGAACACAGACTACATTTGCAAAAGGACCAAGATCAAGGACCACACCTCAGGGATCGACTTCATCATGCGGTCAGGCGTGGGGTTTTTGGGGGCAGGGGCCGAGAGAGAGAGAGAGAGAGAGAGAGAGAGAGAGAGAGAGAGAGAGAGAGAGATCAGACGACATTAACTGTACGCAGGCAAGGGGTTTTTGGGGGCATGGGAGGGAGGGAGGGAGGGAGGGAGAGAGGGAGGGAGAGGGAGGTGTACCCAAAGTTTGGGTCAGCTGAGAATCGCCCCCCCCCAATTCTGTCTCGTATGCAAATTTCAAAATTTTTTTCAACCCAAATTTCAAGTTTCAAATTTCCCCCCTTCCTCAATTTTTTCCCAAACTGATCCTAGTCAACAACTTGTGTTTGTCCTAATCATCATTTCTGTGGCCACGTATGACAAACTTTGTCCTAGTAGGACAAAAATTCAAAATATGCTCTCTTTTATAGAATAGATAGATAGATAGATAGATAGATAGATATATATATAGATAGATATATATATATATATATATATATATATATATATATATATATATATATATATATATATATATATATATATATATATATATATATATATATATATATATATATATATATGTTGACTAGGATCCATTCGGATGGATCAATTATGTGGATCCACCCAAGTGGAATTTAAAATTAGACAATGTAAATATAACATCTGACCGTTGGATGTGATCTAACATGTCTAAACTACCTCCAAACAAACTTTCAACTAATTTGGACATATTTTGCCCCTACATCAAGTGGTTGCAAAATCATTGTTTTTGAATCATCATAAAATCGACGAATTTTGCCTAAATAAATGAATGGGTTCCAAAAAAATAAAAATAAAAATAAAAATAGATAAATAAATTAATTACAATTTGATTGATCATTTATGAAACTTTTATATATATATATATATATATATATATATATATATATATATATATATATATATATATATATATATATATATATATATATATATATATATATATATATATATATAGGTTGACTACATTGATTTTTGAAGAGATTGTGGCTGATATCAGGATCCTGATGAGAAACTATGACCCAACATCTGAGGAAGAGACTGCGTTTTTGTCCAATTGGGCAAATGGTTGAATTCATTTGCTGTTTTTCTTTATGTCTATGAGATGTATAGTGACTTTAGTATGAGGAATTAATAGTAGGGAGTGACGACGCTTGTGCACTATCCTTCCTCTATTGAAACCTCATGGCTATCTTAGGATGTACCACATTGTGCAGTATTAATAAAGGACCAAACTAACCTTGCAAAAAAAATATAGAGGTTGACTAGGATCCATTTGGATGGATCAAACATGCGGATCCATCCAAGTGGAATTTAAATCTAGACAATATAAATAGAAAATCCGACCGTTGGATGTCATCTAACATGTCTAAACTAGCTCCAAACAAAATTTCAACTAATTTGGACATGTTTTGCCCATGCATCAAGTGGTTGCAAAATCGATGTTTTTGAATAGTTATAAAATCGGCTTATTTTGCAACCACTTGATGCATGGGCAAAACATGTCCAAATTAGTTGAAATTTTGTTTGGAGCTAGTTTAGACATGTTAGATGACATCCAACGGTCGGATTTTCTATTTACATTATCTAGCTTTAAATTCCACTTGGATGGATCCGCATGTTTGATCCATCCGAATGGATCCTAGTCAACACACACACACACACATACACACACACACACACACACACATATAAGAATAATGGGTATCATATGCCATATGTGGGCTTGTACTTGGTTGCTTTATGTGAGAGGGCATATAAGCCCATATGGCATATGATACCCTTTATTTTATATATATATATATATATATATATATATATATATATATTGAAAGGGAAAAAAATGGGGGAGGCGATCCTCGATGACCCAGGCGGCGGCGGAATGGATGCTTCTTCATCCGATCTTGGAGATGACGCAAATCTCCTCTTTCCAAATAGTGGCCTAGAGGCAGCGACCAATGAAACCATTAGATCTCAGGGTATTGTGAAGGTAACAGGACTGACTCCCGCGTCTCAAAACGATCAGCGACCTCCTATTAGGGCTTCTCGGGAGTGGATTGACACGGAGGACAGACTACATCTGGGAGGAGGCTGGGAAGTGGTAGATCGGCGGAAGAATAAGGGTAACAGATTGGGAGGCGTCGGGAAGCTCACTGGAGATAAAGGAAACAATAGAAGCAGCCATGGCACCACTACTAGCAGGGGAGTTAAATTCCATCCGAGGGGCAATTCTTTCGGCTCCAGCAATTTCAACTATCCATTTCCTCGTGATGCACTGAAGGTGTTTGACAGAAAGCTTCTTAGGAAACATGTGGACATTAAGATTGATACTTCTGGCCTGAAGCAATCTTGGTCTGAGGTTTGCTCAAATATCAGACGGTATGACATTGATGTTTGTATGGCATTTTTGCCGCCCCTAGCCCAAGAGGATGGTACGTTAATGGTGATGGTCCCGAAAACCACCCTGGCGCGAGGCACAGAGCAGTGGAAGTCGACTCTTGTTGGTTACGTACTGGGGGAGGTCCCTTTCTATGGCCAGATTCGTGCATGGGTAGAGAGACTTTGGAACCTCAAGAAGGGTTTGAAAATCTATAGCAGGGACAATGGTTTTTTCTGTTTCAAATTTGAAGATGAAGGTGAGTGCGAGAGGATCCTACACAGGGGTCCTTGGATGTTTGACGGCAGACTTGTGGTGCTACAGGGCTGGTGTGCTGGACTCAAACTTGAGCGGGATATCCTCTCTTCTGTCCCAGTCTGGATCCAATTGCATGGGATCCCTTTAGAGATGTGGACGCTTGAAATCCTCAATTGCATTGCGTCTTTGGTAGGGAAGCCAATTTGTCTGGATAAGCTTATGGCCAAGAAAGAGCGCCTATCCTATGCCCGCTGCCTCGTTGAAATTCATGCAAAACAAGCCATTCCAAAATCTATTTTGGTTGGTACGGAGGATGGGCCAACTATATCCATTGATGTGAAAATAGAGGGAGAACCCCCGAGATGTACGAAATGTATTTGCTTCGGCCACTTGATAAATCAATGTCCTGATGCTGCAGAGCTTCCTTCATTCCAAGTTAAAGCTTCGGTTATTGACCCGTTGACGGTGGGAAGGAATTGGGGGAAGGGGGATAGAGAGCTGGCCTCCGGTAAGGGAGACATTGCAAATGGAGGAGGGCATCTTAAATTGCCAGGAGATGATGAGATGCTAGTCACTGTTGATTCTGGGAATTACCCCCCTATGGATGCTGAGACAGTGGGAGCGGGCATAGCTTCAGACGGAGGCTCCTTGCCCAGCACCTCAGGAGCAATTCTGGGATCAGCACCTGGGAATACGACTGGGGTGGTAGATGAGCCACGCAAGGGTAACCTGTTAGCTTAGGACAATAATGAAGAGGGTGGAGTTGTTCAAGCATCTGTAATATCTGGCAAGCAAATTTTGGCACATAGGGGGACTCAGCTCATTGGTACTGATGTCTCCTTGGGCATTGGAGCACAGAACATAGCTGCTTACAGGGCTTGTGAGAAGCCCACATTAAATCATGGAGGGGCTACCGTTGATTCTTCTGATGGGGGATTTATTGAGCAGATATCTAACTGTGAGGTACTAGAATCTGAGCATTCTATACCCAAACCCTTGCCTGTTGGATATTGGACTCCCCGAATTTGGTTTTGGATGATGAACAAACATAAATATATTGTGAACTAACAATTTTTTAGCGCAGTTATGGAGATCGTCGCCAAATTCATTTGAACATCCAAAGCGAAGTCTCGAGACTTCTCAAAGCATGTGATCGTATGCCTAAAGCTTCGTTGAAGCTTTTGGACCATTTTAGAAGTCATGAAGATTTGGATCGAAGCTTTTGAAGACGGTATCGTCAAGTTTTATTTAATGTCTTTTAGCTTCGTTCCGTAGACTGTTAAGCCTTGAGTAGGTCTTACGTTTTAATCTTCATATCGCTCCTATCTTAGACATAGGATCTTAGTAGAAGTCCATACCAACTTTCCCGAAGCATCGCGCTTCGATTCGCGACTTCTTGTGCATGTTAGTTGGTTCAAGAAGAAGAACCAACCGACTAGATGGTGATCTAGTCGGTCGGCAATCCTTCTTTGACCGACTAGTTTGCGTCAGTCAATTCCATGCTCTTTACTGTTTATAATTAGTCGGTCTGTGTTCATTGATCGACCGACTAGTTGATGAACTAGTCGGTCAACTTTTCTTCTAGGACCGACTAGTTTAGCTTTCCTGTACATGCAAATTTTCAACTGACTTAATGTTTATCGTTAGTCGGTCTATGCACATTTGGCGACCGACTAGTTGATGAACTAGTCGGTCAACATTTGTTCTTGGACCGACTAATTCAATTTGTACTCAGATTATTAGTTTTATCTCTTAGTCGGTCTGAGTTGAGTGACCGACCGACTAGTTGTGAAACTAGTCGGTCAACAACTCTTCTTTGACCGACTAGTTCCCTTCAATCTGAACTTGATCTATTACATGTTCACCACTTAGTCGGTTCATGTTGATTGACCGACCGACTAGTTGATGAACTAGTCGGTCGGTGGTTGTTCTTTGACCGACTAGTTTGGTTCAGAATAGAGCCGTTGGAGCTTTAATTGAAACGTTTTTCTCTCTCTCTCTCCTCTAACCTATATATACTTGATGAGCTGCATTCATTGCACTCAAGGCTGATATTATTACAAGTTTAGAGATCAAAGAGAAATCATTCCCTCTCATTCAAAGCCCTTTCATTCCAATCTTGAATCTCTTCTCACTCTTATTTCAAAAAAGAGATTCATTGATTGTGAGCCTTCCAAGCCAAGTGCTTGATCCTAGGTCACCAACAACCCCATAGCTCTCCATCGCTGATCTACATCATGGAGCTAGGGTTTGGTGCCTTCTTCTTCCTCAAAATCATCCTTGCCCTAATTCGTAAGTATACTCAAGGCATAGGTATTTTGTCGGTAAGAAGTTCTATTTCATTTACTTTCATTTTGTAAGTGTTTAACTCTCGGTTGTGAGAGTTGTGTTTGTGATCCCGGGTTATGGGAGTCACAAATTACATTTGTGTATGATTTGACTTGTGAAGGTTTTTCAGAAGTATTTCATAGTGGAAATCTTGAGTTAGGGTTTCTACCTCAAGTATCCGGAGGGGATCCGGGTGGTTGGGACGTAGGATCACCGGGAACAAGTCGGGGAGACTTGGGTGGATCCGAACCCAGTAATATCGTCTGTTTGCGATTGTTTATTTGTTGTCGATTATTTACTATTCCGCATTTTCGCCTTAATTGGTAGAGTTTGCAAGGTAATTAGGACTTAGCCTCTTAATTATTTTAAAGTACTATTCACCCCCCCTCTAGTACTTGTGCAGTAGCTTAGCAGGGCATTACATTTGGTATCAGAGCCAAGTCTATAGCTATGTCTGCCAACGACAACAAGACAGTTCGTCCACCTTCCGACTATAGCACCTTCAAGAATCGTGAAGGAGCGTCTTCGGTGATGGAAGGACATTCCTCAACGAGGCCTCCATTCTTCAACGGTACCAACTACGGGTACTGGAAATGCCGGATGGAAACTTTCCTCCGGAGTGCTTCATTATGGAGGGTCACGATGAAGGAGTATGTCGAGCCCGCCGAAGAAGATTTCGAGAAATGGACTCCCGCGGAGATCACCGCGGAGGTAAGCAATGCCAAGGCAATGAACGCCTTGCAATGTGCTTTGGAGCCCGATGATTTCAATAAGATATGCACATGTAAGAGTGCATATCAAATATGGAACTCCCTCCTCATCTTGCATGAAGGGACAAGTAGGGTAAGAGACTCTAAACTCGCTGTAGTTAATAAATATTACGAGTTATTTCATATGCTACAGGGTGAGAAGATGAAGGAGTACTATGCTCGCTTCGTCGACATCACAAACGAGTTGGAGGCTCTCGGTAAGACCTACACCCAAAAGGAGAAAGTCTCGAAGATTATCGATGGACTTCCTTCTAGTTGGGAGAAACGGACCTTCGCCATCGAGGAAGGTAATGATATGAAAACCTATACCGTCGTTCAACTAATGAGTATCTTGATGTCTTATGAGGTACGCAAGGATAGCAAGTTGAAGTTGCAGGAAAATATGAAGTCTTACCTACAACAAGATGAGCCAAAGAAGAAGGCTATTGCTTTCAAGGCAGCTCCATCTACTTCCACATCAACCGATGATGAGAACTCAGAAGACGAGTTGGACTTGGAGTCCATGGCACTCATGGCCAAGAAGTTCAACCGGTTCTTTCGAAAAGGTAACTTCAAAAACAAATCGAAGTTCAATTCTTCTAACGCCTCCTCTTCTTTGTGCTTTAAATGCAACAAGCCAGGACACATGAAAGCGGAGTGTCCTCTAAACAAGCAAAAGGAGAAGTGGAAGGCGCCGAAGTTCGACAAGTCCAAGAAGTACAAGAAAGGGAACAAAAAGGGGCTTGTCAGAACATTCACCGACTACGATGATTCCTCTAGCGGAGAGTCGGATGATGAGCAAGTGGAGCAAGCACACATGTGCTTCATGGCTAGAGAGGAGCAAGATAAAGATTCCTCTTCCGATGATAGCGACAACGAAGGCGATGAGGTATCAATGGATGACCTTAGGAATACTAACTCTCAATTGTGGTCTAAATACACTAAATTAGTAAATAGATACACTAAAGTAAAAGACGACTTAGCTAGCATCCAAACCTCACCTAAAACTATCATCACCAACAACGACACCGTTGTTGAAGAGTTGAAGAATGAGATTGTTAATCTCAAGACTCAACTTGAACATGTTAGCATTGAGGATCCAGAGGAACACAAGATAGCGGATTTGACTTCTCAAAACTCGACTTTGAGTATTGAGAATGAGAATCTTAAATCTCGTGTTTATGTGCTCACATAGCAAGTATCCACTTTAGATGCTTCTATGCATTCTCTCACCGAGAAATATGAGAACACATTAGGCCGAATTAATAAATTCAATAAGGGTAAGGACCATTTGGAAAAAATCCTAAGTGACTTACTTCCGGCCAATCACCACATTGGCTTGGGGTATACGATGGGAAGTTCATCCAAATCAGCCACTACTTTTGTTAGGCCAACTTCCGGTGACTCAACGAGTGGTAGCAAACACTCTATTGGTAGTTCATCTACCAATGGTGCTTCCACCTCGTTCACACCTTCATTTGGAAAGAAACCCACTTTGGGTGGACCTCCAAAGAAGGGCCATGCCTACATGTACACCAATACTATGCCACGTAGGAACACACGTCCTACTCCACCGGCTCACACATATGATGATTTCTATGCTACACGTTCACGGCTACGTGCACACAATGTGAGACACCCTAATGCACGTATTCCTCCACATTCATATGTACACCCACATCATCGTATGAATAATTATCCACATGCACCATTTCATCATGTTTCTTATGCCTATCCACGACATGCATCACGTAGAAACCAACAACGCATGCATGCACCCAATAGGATGAGAGCTCCCAAAATATTCACAATTTGGAGCCTAAAGGACACAAGCATGAATGAAAAACAAGTTTACATGAATGCTTATTTTTCGGATGTTGTGCATAGTGTTAATTATGTGGGGAAGTCTAAGTCCAATTGGAATTGGCTTCCAATGGTCTAATCTTTTGGACCCAATGACCTTGGGTACCATGATATGAAATTTTCTATCTTTAGGTACTCAAGGAAAAGAAAAAGAAACAGAGCAACAAATTTAAATTTAGCTCCAAAGGAAATTGGATACTCGATAGCGGGTGTTCAAAACACATGACGGGTGACGCTCAATTGCTCTCTGGAGTGGTTCCCATTACAAATGGAAACCGCGTTGTCTTTGGAGGCAACGAGAGCGGAACCATCATAGGTGTTGGTAAAGTGGGTAATCCTTCTAAACCCATTATAAATGATGTTTACCTTGTTAAAGGATTAAACCACAATCTCATTTCAATAAGTCAACTTTGTGACAAAGATTACAAAGTTAGCTTTGCGAAAGGAATGTGCCATATTTTAAGAAGAGATAATAATGAATTATTGTTTTCCGACACACGCCATAAGGATATATACATCCTAGATCTTCCAAGATCACATGAACAATGTCTCATTGCCAACACAAGTGAACAACACTTATGGCATCGACGCTTTGGTCATGTGAACTTTGGAACACTATTTAAACTTTCCAAGTTAAATTCTATTAGAGGCTTCCCTAAGCTAGTCTTTCAAAAGAAAAGTTTTTATGACTCGTGTCAACGAGGCAAGCTTCCAAAATCGTCGTTTAAACCTAAGAAAAGCATTTCTTCTAAGCGGCCACTAGAGCTATTACATCTAGATTTATTTGGGCCAACTAGAGTTGCTTCATTAGGAAATGCACGTTATGGACTTGTCATCGTTGATGAATTTTCTAGGTTTACTTGGGTATTTTCATTGTGTAATAAAAATGAAGCTTTTGAAAACTTCACAATTTTTGTTAAGAAAGTACAAAATCTCTTAGGAACCACCATTGTCACTATTCATAGTGATCATGGAGGTGAATTTGAGAATGAGTCTTTTGAGACATTTTGTGATGAAGTTGGTATTACACACACCTTTTCATTCCCTCGCGCACCTCCTCAAAATGGTGTTGTTGAGAGAAAGAATAGGACGCTAGTGGAGTGTGCTCGCACTATGCTTGATGATAGCCAACTTGGCCATCAATTTTGGGCGGAAGCGGTACACACCGCTTGCTATGTGTTTAATAGAATACTTTTGAGGCCTGACACTAAACAAACTTGTTATGAATTGTTGTTTGGTAGGTTGCCTCAAGTTAAACATTTTCGTGTTTTTGGTTCAAAATGTTTTATTAAGAACACGTATGGTAGTTTGGACAAATTCAATCCAAGATCCGATGAGGGGATTTTTGTTGGATATTCCTCACGTAGCAAAGCCTACCGGATATACAACAAACGAACCTCAACGATCGAGGAATCGCTTCATGTTTCATTTAATGAAGGATTTGTTCCAACTAGAATTACTAATGATGATGACTCCATGGATGTTTTATGTGATTCAATTGGTAATTCTAACTCTATTGATTCTATTGATTCTATTGATACTAACCCGACTAATGAAGTTGTTGAGAATGTTCCTAGTGATCAAGGAATTCCCAAACGGCTTCATACCGTTCGTGACCATCCTCATGAGCAAGTCATTGGCAATATCCATGATAGTGTCAAGAAGAGATCTCAAGTCAACCACTTCGCTCATTGTGCCTTTGCCTCCTCGATAGAGCCAAAGAATGTTAATGAAGCATGCAAAGATAGCGCTTGGATCCTTGCCATGGAAGAGGAACTCATTCAATTCGAGAGGAATGAGGTTTGGGAGCTTGTTCCATTGCCATCGAAGAACCACACCGTCATAGGGACAAAGTGGATCTTCAAGAACAAGACCGACGAAAACCAAGTCGTCGTCTGGAACAAAGCTCGGTTAGTAGCTCAAGGCTATCGGCAAGAGGAAGGTATTGATTTCGAAGAATCCTTTGCTCCGGTAGCAAGATTAGAATCAATTAAATTACTATTATCTTTTGCATGCCATAAGGATTTTAAATTATTTCAAATGGATGTAAAAAGTGCGTTTTTAAACGGAGATGTTATTGAGGAAGTTTATGTTTCTCAACCTCCGGGTTTTATAAATGAAAAATTTCCAAATCATGTTTTTAAACTTAAGAAAGCTCTTTACGGTTTGAGACAAGCTCCTCGAGCTTGGTTTGACCGTCTAAAGAATTTTCTTTTGGATTTAGGATTTAAAATGGGAGAAGTTGATTCCACATTATTTGTTAAGTATTCGAATAATGATATAATTTTAGTTCAAATTTATGTTGATGATATCATTTTCGGTGCTACTGACTTTGCTCTTTGCAAAGAGTTTTCTAATGTAATGAAGGATCAATTTGAGATGAGCCACATGGGTGAGCTCAAATATTTCTTAGGTCTCCAAATTCGCCAAATAAACGATGCAATCTTCATCCACCAAACGAAGTATACAGTGGAGTTGCTAAAGAGATTTGGAATGGAGAATGCCTCCGGGAAAAAGACTCCAATGAGCACGACTGCACATCTTGATAAAGATGCGGGCGGAAAAGATGTAGACATTCGTCTATATCGAGGTATGATAGGTAGTTTACTTTATCTTACCGCAAGTAAGCCCGATATTATGTTTGTCGTATGTGTATGTGCTCGTTATCAGTCTCAACCTAAGGAGTCACACTTAGTAGCGGTAAAACGTATTTTCCGTTATCTAAGTTATACACTTGATTTTGGATTACTTTATCCAAAATCTAGCACGTATGAGGTAATCTCATATAGTGACGCAGATTATGCGGGATGCAAATCCGACAGGAAAAGTACTAGTGGCACTTGCCATTTTATAGGAAATTCTCTTGTCTCTTGGTTTTCCAAGAAGCAGAATTCCGTATCACTTTCAACCACCGAGGCGGAATATATTGCCGCCGGTGCCGCGTGTGCTCAAGTTCTTTGGATGAGACACACACTTAAAGACTTTGGTATAAACTGTGATACTTACCTTATCATGGTGGACAACCAAAGTGCAATATGTCTCTCTAAGAACCCGGTACACCATTCCCGTTCTAAACACATAGATGTCCGACACCATTTCTTAGATGATCATGTTGCTAAAAAGGACATCATATTAGTGTACGTTGAAACCCAGAAGCAAATCGCCGATATTTTCACGAAACCCCTAAAGGAAGACTCCTTTGTGAGGTTACGTCAAGAATTGGGGATTATGGGTGAATCCGAGATTTAGGATTCATTTTTATTCAATAATCTTGCATGCTATTCAATTCTTTATATTTTCTCATGCTAGATTTATTGGAATTTTCTGGATTTTTGTTGAATTTTCAGAATTTTCGCTCGATTTGTGCGTAATCGTCAAATTTCAGATTTTCGATGTTTAATGAGGTAGTATAATGATTAATGAGAGTATTTTTGATATTCCGTCGAAGTGCGATTAGGAGAGAAATCAAATTTCAAAATTTTCAATTTTTGGACTCTCTTAGTCGGTCCAAGTTCATTGGTCGACCGACTAGATTCAGTTCTAGTCGGTTAGTGAATGAGCTTAGACCGACTAATTCTTGTCAGGAAATTTGGGTTCAGTTACTTTTTACAACTAGTCGGTTCAAGCTCATTGACCGACCGACTAGATCGTGATCTAGTCGGTCAGTGCTTGAACTGTGACCGACTAGTTGTGCCAGGGACTGAATTGTCATTTCGAATTCCAATCGATTTATATCCTCATCCGACCGACTATTTACGTTTCTAGTCGATCGAAATTACTCCTCCAGCTCGAAACCCCCCCTTGCCGCTTGGACTTCCACCCTCTCCCACCGTCGTTTTCGGCCACCTCTCCGTCCTACTCTGACCGTCTATCCGTCGACCTCCCTAGGGGATCTCTCTCCCTCCCTCTCCTAGCTTCCAGGGTTAGTTTTACAGATTCTAGGGTTAGGGTTCCTTAGATTTCGGCTAGGGTTCCTATTTCTAGGGTTTGATTTAGGGTTTCTTCGATTCGATCTCTTGCGTCGTGTCGTGCCGCGCTTATGGCTCGTACACGAATTCTGATCCAACCCTCAAGCCCTTCATCGATGACCGTAGAACCATCCCCTACGGATCCCGATCAACCCTCCCATCCTAGACGCCGATCGAAGACTACCCAACCCTCGTCGTCGTCGCCTCCTCTAAAGCGGAAGAGGACGACGACAGCGAAGCCTAGAGCCCAATCTCAGCCCAAGTCCAAGCCCAAGCAACTTGCGTCTCCCTCCTCGTTCCATACTCCTACGGATTCCGATACGGAGTATATCCCCAAGACCGAGACCCGTAGGGAACCCTCACCTCCTCCTAGGCAGCCTGAGTCTAGCTCTCGCCCCCCGTACTCGTCAGCCTAAGGGAAAGGCTCCGATGCCGGTTGGTGGTGTTGATATTTCATTGTGTCACGACAACCCTTTGTGTCTCGCGGCTTACAACCGTATCGAACACTGCCCACTGCTTCTGGAGCATTTCGTTCAGTTTAGTGACTTCCTTGGCCTCGCAGATCTTCTGTCGTCTTCCGGTCTTCTCGATTACCTTCGATATGACCCGAAGGCGAACCCACACCCTTACCCTCGCCTTGTGAAGCTCTTCTATGCCAATAGGATTTGTGGTCAGTACGATGAGTCCCACTCGATTGAGACGACTGTTGTGGGGACTCCGATAGTCCTCACAGCAGAAATCTTAGGAGAGGTTTTGGGTATCTCCTCGTCTGGCCTTCTACCGTCCGATTTTTCTGTTGATGACATCTCTTTACTTGATCAGGTCGTACTTTCTCAGATTTTCTATGAGATTTCTCCCGCCATGATTGGCGTTCCCTCCAAGTCATTCAAGCCTAATGCCTGGGTCCTGAATTTGATTCTGAAGTCGTGCTTGCTTCCCAAGTACGGCTCCTCCTCTTTGCCGTCCCAGCCTTTCTTGAAGTTGATTTATGCCATCTTCATGGGGAGCTCGATTAACTGGGCTCGGATTATACTCGATAAGGTGGATTCTTTCGAGTGTATCCGCAAGTCCACGAAGTCGGCTCATATCCCATTCCCGTGCCTCCTGACACACGTATTCCATCACTTTCGTGTCACTTTGCCTCGTGACGATAAGCACCCTCTCGGTCCCCCTCTAAACGTGACGACCGTCAAGAAGTCTCTTGTGGCACTCCATCACGTTCAGAGGACGACCCCCTCTGCTTCAGCTTCTGCTTCTGCCTCAGCTGCTCCCTCTTCCACTCTTGCCGAGCTCATTCGTGCTGTGCGACGTTTAGAGTCTCGTCAGGCTCGTTCTGAGGAGATTCTCTGCCGTATCGCTCGTCACCTTGATATTGAGATCCCTCCGTCATTTTCTGACGAGGAGGAGTTGGATGAGGAGGATATTGAGGAGCTTGTTCGTGTTTCCACTCGTGCCCCTGAGGGCACTTCTGGTGATGCTGCTGCTGCTTCGTCTGCTGGTGACCCTGAGAGCACACCTGTTGCCACCGCTCCTGCGGTGGATGCTACGACTGGTGCTCCTGAGGCCACTACCGTTGCTACTCCAGAGATTTCTTCTGCTGATCCCGTGACCACCTCCACTCCTGCTGAGCCTGCTGTTGCTTCAGATCCTCCCGCTTCCTCCTGAGTTTCTCTGAGGACTCTCCTTGTGCACTTTAGATGAGATATCTTTTGTGAGAGAGATTGGGTAGGATAGAGTGTGGTTTGTGGTTATAATGTTTTGATATTTTTGGATGTATGATGATGTATCTCTGATGATGTTGTATGTTCTGTGATACTCCGATGTCATGTGTGATATTTTGATGTTGTATTTTGTGCCCCGATCGTTTGATCGTGTCTGTATGTCGATGATGTTTCATTTTGATGTACTCATGCTTTTATTATATATATATATATATATATATATATATATATATATATATATATATATATATATATATATACATCGTTGTTGACATTTCATTCTCTTGTGCACATTATATATTCTTTATATGTCTCTGATGTTTGATTTCGTCGCTCGACGATAATAACTTGGTTAAATAGAAATTATTTCTATGGAAACATAGAATTGTTTTCTATGCACTAAATTAACCAAGAATGTTGATATTGGAGAGTATATTCCATAACTCAATTCGTAAAATTAATTTCAGTTTTGATGATTTTATTTATCGATTTTCGACTTTGGTCTCATTGACACGCCTTGATTTAATTCGTATTTCCCTTTGGTGTCATTTGGACCGTGGTCGTATTCTACGACTCCCATGCTTTTATTTGAAGTCATTGTTGTTGTCGTTGATCTCCTCCCACTCTTTTTGCTAATGCCAAAGGGGGATAGATATAATAATGACATGTGCTAAATGATAATTTAAGCATTTTTCCAAGAATCTAATTTGATATGTTAGATTCAGGGGGAGTTAAGATATAAAAATTGGATTTCAAATCCGATATTTCAATATTTGATTCTCATTTTATATACTTCACTCGTCTGCTCGATGCGTATTATTATTGTTTAATTTGGAATTAACGTGTCATCAATGCAGGGGGAGTAAGTAAATTATATTTGAATCATTATTTTTGATTATTATTTATATTGGTTTGTCATCACCAAAAAGGGATAGAATGTTGGATATTGGACTCCCCGGATTTGGTTTTGGATGATGAACAAACGTAAATATATTGTGAACTAACAATTTGTGAGCGCAGTTATGGAGATCGTCGCCAAATTCATTTGAACATCCAAAGCGACGTCTCGAGACTTCTCAAAGCACGTAATCGTATGCCTAAAGCTTCGTTGAAGCTTTTGGACCATTTTAGAAGTCATGAAGATTCGGATCGAAGCTTTTGAAGACGGTATCGTCAAGTTTTATTTAATGTCTTTTAGCTTCGTTCCGTAGACTGTTAAACCTTGAGTAAGTCTTACGTTTTAATCTTCATATCGCTCCTATCTTAGACATAGGATCTTAGTAGAAGTCCATACTAACTTTCCCGAAGCATCGCGCTTCGATTCGCGACTTCTTGTGCATGTTAGTTGGTTCAAGAAGAATAACCAACCGACTAGATGATGATCTAGTCGGTCGGCAATCCTTCTTTGACCGACTAGTTTGCGTCAGTCAATTCCATGCTCTTTACTGTTTATAATTAGTCGGTCTGTGTTCATTGATCGACCGACTAGTTGATGAACTAGTCGGTCAACTTTCCTTCTAGGATCGACTAGTTTAGCTTTCCTGTACATGCAAATTTTCACCTGACTTACTGTTTATCGTTAGTCGGTCTATGCACATTTGGCGACCGACTAGTTGATGAACTAGTCGGTCAACATTTGTTCTTGGACCGACTAATTCAATTTGTACTCAGATTATTAGTTTTATCTCTTAGTCGGTCTGAGTTGAGTGACCGACCGACTAGTTGTGAAACTAGTCGGTCAGCAACTCTTCTTTGACCGACTAGTTCCCTTCAGTCTGAACTTGATCTATTCCATGTTCACCACTTAGTCGGTTCATGTTGATTGACCGACCGACTAGTTGATGAACTAGTCGGTCGGTGGTTGTTCTTTGACCGACTAGTTTGGTTCAGAATAGAGCCGTTGGAGCTTTAATTGAAACGTTTTTCTCTCTCTCTCTCCTCTAACCTATATATACTTGATGAACTGCATTCATTGCACTCAAGGCTGATATTATTACAAGTTTAGAGATCAAAGAGAAATCATTCCCTCTCATTCAAAGCTCTTTCATTCCAATCTTGAATCTCTTCTCACTCTTATTTCAAAAAAGAGATTCATTGATTGTGAGCCTTCCAAGCCAAGTGCTTGATCCTAGGTCACAAACAACCCCATGGATCTTCATCGCTGATCTACATCTTGGAGCTAGCGTTTGGTGCCTTCTTCTTCCTCAAAATCATCCTTGCCCTAATTCGTAAGTATACTCAAGGCATAGGTATTTTGTCGGTAAGAAGTTCTATTTCATTTACTTTCATTTTGTAAGTGTTTAACTCTCGGTTGTGAGAGTTGTGTTTGTGATCCCGGGTTGTGGGAGTCACAAATTACATTTGTGTATGATTTGACTTGTGAAGGTTTTCACAAGTATTTCATAGTGGAAATCTTGAGTTAGGGTTTCTAACTCAAGTATCCGGAGGGGATCCGGGTGGTTGGGACGTAGGATCACCGGGAACAAGTCGAGGAGACTTGGGTGGATCCGAACCCAGTAATATCATCTGTTTGCGATTGTTTATTTGTTGTCGATTATTTACTATTCCGCATTTCTGCATTAATTGGTAGAGTTTGCAAGGTAATTAGGAATTAGCCTCTTAATTATTTTAAAGTACTATTCACCCCCCCTCTAGTACTTGTGCAGTAGCTTAGCAGGGCATTACATTGCCTTCTCTTGTCAACGAAGTTTCTGACCATGAATTGGACAAAATTCCGGATGGCATAGCAGTAGATAATCCAGATTGGGACCAAGAAGTTGAAGAACAATTATTACAGGCTGCGGCTATTGAAGTAGTCATGAAGAAGCAAGAATCTAATCCTTTGGCCTCCTCCAGGAAAAGCACTAGACTTCAGGAGTCTAGCCAAGGACGAAAACCAACCATTGATAAATGACAGTCTTTTTCTGGAATGCCAGGGGGCTTAATAATTCTGTTAGAAGGAGGAATTTACGGGATAATTTAAGGAGAATGAAGGCATCTGCCCTGATTCTTGTAGAGACAAAGCTCAAGTCTCTCCCTAATGGTGTTAAGATGGTTACCCCGAGGGGTTGGATCGTTTTTAATAGCTTTGAATTATCTTCTGGTGGTCGGATTCTTATGGGATTTGATCCAAATATTTGGAGTGCAATCATATTGTCTTCTTCTGACCAACATATATCCGTCTCTTGCAACAATGTGGGTGGGTTGACTTGTGTTATCACAGGAGTGTATGGACGCAATTCCATGGAGGAACGGAATAATTTATGGAAAAGTCTCGTTGCTGATTCCCTTCAATTAAATAATGTTCCCTGGCTTGTGTGGGGGGGGATTTCAACTGCGTTCTATACTCTAGAGACAAGATTGGGGGAAGAGCGCTAGATGCTAGCATGGTTCGTGAGTACGAAGATTGCATCAGTAGATGTGAGCTTCAGGAGCTAAAGTGTATTGGAAATAGACTTAGTTGGTGTAACAACCAACTTGGTCTGGATCGGATTGCCGCGCAGCTTGATCGGGTCTTTGGAAATGCAGAATTGATCAACATACTTCCAAAAGCTTATGTTATATATTTGGAGGCTGGCACTAGCGACCATTCTCCCATGGCTGTTCATCTTCATAATCAGGTCCCTTCTAAGCCTAAGCCTTTCAAATCATTTAATTTTTGGTCCTCTTGCCCATGGTACAAGGATGTTAACTGCACTCATTGGGACACTAGTGTTGAAGGAACTCCTATGTTCCGTCTGGTTCAAAAGATCAGTAGGCTAAAGCCTTCCCTTAGGGGCTGGGCTAGAGATTTTAAAGCTGACAAGGTGGTTGAGAAATGCAGGAAAAAGTTAGATGAGCTCAGGAGTTGTCCCTCATCCATGTGGATATAGGCCTACAAAGGAGAGAATCTCAGCTGATTAGAGAGTTGATACAAGCTTTGAAGATGGAAGAGGATATGTTTAAGCAGAAAAGTCGTCAGGACTAGCTAACCCTCGGTGACAGAAATACCAAGTTTTTTTAACCAATATGAAAGCCAGGTGCAGCCGTAACAATTTGAGTCATCTGGTGGATGAGAAAGGGAAGCAAAACAATATGTATGGAGACCTTATTAAGGAAGCACCTTTGTTTTATAAGAGGCTCTACAATCAGGACAATTACCCAAGCTCTTTCAAAAAAACTGGTTCCAAAGCGTATCTTAACTGATGAATCCTCCTTATGGCTAAGCAGAAGGGTATCTAGTGAGGAGATTAAGGATGCAGTTTTCCAAATTGGGGCGGACAAGGCACCATGCCCGGATGGCTATAATGGATTCTTTTACCAGCATAATTGGGATCTCATAGGGGCAGATGTTACTACTGCTATTAAATATTTCTTCAACTCTGGTTCGCTCCTAAGGCAAGTCAACCATACTTTCCTAACTCTGGTTCCTAAAAATTCCAATGCAAGTGGGTTAGGAGACTATAGGCCAATCGCCTGTTGTAATGTTCTTTATAAGTTTATCAGCAAAATCATTTGCAATAGATTGAAGGTGGTGGTACATGAACTAATCTCCGCTAATCAGTCGGCTTTTCTCAAAGGGAGGCTACTCTCCGATTATACACTTATTGCTCATGAACAGATAAGGGATTTCAATAATCCAATGGGGGGAAGAGCTTGTTTGAAGTTGGATTTAAGGAAGGCGTTTGATAGTGCGAATCGGGATTTTATCTTCTACTTTATGCGACAACTACGGTTCCCTGAGACCTTTATATCCTGGATTAGAGAATGCATCACTACTCCATCCTTCTCGGTAATGGTCAATGGTTATCCTTATGGCTTCTTTGGTAGTAACAGAGGTCTTCGGCAAGGCACTCCTCTCTCCCCCTATCTTTTTGTTATTATCATGGAGACCTTCTCTATCCTAGTTGAGAAAGCAATCAATTTGCGCACGATTCATCCAATGAAGAGGAGATGATCCATCTCACACCTCCTGTTCGTAGATGACTTGCTGGTTTTTTGCAGAGCCAATAAAACCTCCTTACTGGGCATTAAAAATTTACTGGAAGATTTTTCAGAATATACTGGCCTCCAGGTAAATTGGGATAGGAGTTCTGGATAGTTTAGTAAGGGGGCGAAGAACAAACAGTTCCTTGCTGATTCGTTAGGGATTAAGATTGCTACTACTATCACTACATACCCGGGATTACCGCTATCTATGAAGTATCCAGCGACCACTAATTACAAGAAGCTAGTTGACAAATGTAGGAAGAGGATGGGGGGTTGGTCCTCTTCGATGCTATCTATCGCGGGGCATATTGAGCTTGTAAGGTCGGTAATCTACGGTATGGTCTCCTTCTGGATGCAGGTGTTTCATCTTCCTGTAAGCATCCTGAAAACTATCACTTCGGCGTGTCGAAAATTCATCCTGGGCTACACAAGAGCCTGTGCCTGGGAAGATTTGTGCAAACCAAAAATGGAAGGGGGTGTGGGGATTCGGCTTCTGGAGGATCTTAATGTGGCAGCGGGTCTGCGACTAACTTGGAGATTCTTGACCAGCGACGGCTTATGGGCGAATCATTTACACGGGCGGTATGGAGCGGCTCCTGGTCTTTTTGCGGCAAAGGCCTCGATGACAGATTTCGGAACCTAGAAATGTCTGCTCCTGTGCCGATCTGTGTCACAGCAGCTGATTAGAAGGACAGTGCGGGATGGGACGGCCACACTATTCTGGATTGACTTCTGGCTTGATGGAGGGCCTCTCAATCAACATTTTTGATTCCCCATGGGGCCGACAAGATCATGGTTGCTGATTATTGGGGAAGCAATGGCTGGATTGATGACCCAGCTTTGGACAGGGTTTGGCACCTATTGAGGGATATCAGATTGAGACCTGGGGTTGATGGCTGGAAATGGATGCGTGGCGAGTCGTTCACTTTCAAACAAGCTTGGGATGGAGTGCGTAGAAGAAGTGATGCATTCCCTCTTCACAAATTAATCTGGTACCCCAATCACATCCTGAAAATGTCGCTCAACCTTCTCAGAGCATTCAGAGGTAAACTTCTAACCAGAGATAAGATTTGCAGATGGTCTCCTAGTGCTCCTGCAAACTGTATCCTATGTGATGATAATGTCGCGGAAAATATCGATCACTTGTTCTTTGATTGCAACTACTCGAGGTACATCTTCCGCAGATCTATGTTAAAATTAAATGTCCCAGTTCACATTCATCATTCGTTACCTGAGGTGGGGGAATATTTTCTTGCAAATTTCGGAAAGAAGGATTGTTTGAGTTTACTATCTAGAACTTGTATTGCAACCATGGTCTGGCACATCTGGCGTGAAAGAAATAGACGGATTTTTGAAAATGAAAGGAGAATCAAGACCGTTATATTTGAAGAGATAGCTTCTGACATTAGAGCTGCTTTGCATTCCCAAGACCTGACAACTGAGGAAGAGATTGAAGATTATTCAAATTGGGAATTTAGGGACAATGGATGATGCGTGGATGCATAGTTCTGGATGTTTTAGTTTTTTAGTTTTTGTCAGAATGTTTTCTGTAAATTTGAGTACGTATGGAGGTGTATTTGCTAGTGGAGAGTGACGGCGCTTGTGCCCTATCCTCTCCCTGGCATATACACACTCTATAGAGTTTTGATGTAAATATTGTACTACTATCAATAAATTATCACGCTTACCTTCCACACACACACACACACACACACACACACACACACACACACACACACACACACACACACACATATTGAAAGGTAAGTGTGGTTCTTTATTGAGTAAAATATACAATACAATACATAGTGGGATCCGATAAAAGACTAGGATTTAATAGAGAGTGGAGAGGTCACATGCGCCGTCACACTCTACTAAAAATTCCCAATCCCTTTTTAATAAGAGAAAATCTATACAATTGATCTTCAAATTTTCACCCATTATCTCTAAATTCCCAGTTTGCGAAGGCTTTTGCTGCATCTTCATTCGCACTGTCACAGTCCCTTAGCGCAATTCTAACATCCGAAGCAATGTTTTCGAATAATAGCGTCTTTGACCTTTTAGTGTTCTCAAAAATTCACCAGTTCCTTTCCTTTCAGATATGCCAAACCGTGGCTGCAAGGGCTATTTTTGCTAGCCGGCTCAAGATCTGCTTGTTTTTAAAGTGAGCCATATATAGGTCCCCCACCGCCTGGAGATTTGGGGCTATTTGAGGGCAACACCAAGTTTAAATAAGACTATCTACAGAATGTAATTGCTGTATTCGCACTCAAAGAACAAATGGGCCGCCCCTCTGCCAAATTTGTTTCGCACAGAACACAATCTGTTGGAGCATTTATCCCTAATTAACAAGAAGGTCCTTCATTAGCAGCTTTCCGTCAAAAGCCCTCAACAGGGTGAGTGACATCCTCGACACACAATGAGGAAACCCGATCAGTTTATTGTATTTGAATGGGGTACCTGGCTGCCTGACGCACTCCCATGCATCAGAAAACTTGAAGGTCAGACCGACCGTCCAGCCCTATGCGTCGGTTCTAGATGCGAGTCTAATATGCTGCAACAATGGTCGAATTTGCCAAATTTCTGGGTCGTCTTTCCATTCCGACCCACTCTAGTATTCAGCTACCAGTTTGGTGTTGGCTCCCATCGGCATATCATGCGTATTTTTGAGGGGACCGGTCGGCAACCAGTTGTCTTCCCAGAAGAGTGTTGAGCAGTCATCTCTAACCTCCCTTTTGATGAGTTTTTGGTTATGCTTCTGCAGCGGAGCATGGACTTCCAAGTTCCTGATTGCGTTGACGTCCCCTTTGTCGCGTAGAAATTATTTGCAACCGCAAAGTTCTCTTTCATGTAATCCACCCACAGGCCTTTGGTGAATAGATAACGCCAGGTTAACCTGATTCTCGGTGGCATGTTGAGGTCAAAGAGTAATCTGAGGCCCACTCCTCTTTCAGTCTTAAGGATGCATACATCACTCCATGCCCAGATGCGAGATGATCCCTAGATAAATCTTCTGCATGCAGCTAAGATAGTACGAATAATTGAATGCGGGATGAGAAAATCTTGAAACCAGAAGAATACCATACCGTAGATCACTGATCTCACCAATTCATTGTGCCCTGAGATAGACAGAGTGGATGATGTCCACCCCGTTAGTATTTTTTTGCGCTTGTCAACCAATCTGCTGTATATGGGACTTGGGGTATTTTGAAGATAGTGGAAGACCAAGATAAGTAGAGATAGTTGTTGCCAGCTTAATTCCAAGGTACTCTGCTAAGACTATGGGGTTTTTATCCCCCTTGCTGAAGATGTCTGCACTCTTTTCCCAGTTTACTTGGAGACCCATATACAAGTAAAACTCATCAAGAAGGCTTTTTAGGCCATATAAAGAGTGGTTGTTAGCTCTGCAAAAAATGAGTAGGTCGTCAGCAAATATGGATCCTGACCGTCTCATAGGATGGATGGTATGAGTGGTAATGGCTTTTGCTACCAGGAGCGAAAAAGCATCCATCACTATTACAAAAAGATAAGGTGAAAGAGGATCCCCTTGCCTTAGCCCTCTGTTGCCTTCGAAGTATCCCACAGGATCACTGTTAACCATAACAGAAAAAGTGAGGGTTGAGACACATTCTTTAATCCAGTTGATGAACTTATGGCTGAATCCCAATCGGTGCAAAATATAGTACACAAATTCCCTATTTACGCTGTCAAAAGCTTTCTTCAAATCCAATTTAATACATGCTCTGGCCCCCATGGGGTTACTGAAGTCCCTTATCTATTCATGGGCTAACATGGAGCAGTCTAAGAGAAGTCTTCCTTTTAGGAAAGCGACCTGATTTGGTGATATGAGCTTGTGGATAACCATTTTGAGTCTGTTGCATAATACTTTGCTGATAACTTTGTAAAGCATGTTGCAGCATGCTATTGGCATGTATTCTCCAAGAGTAGTTGCATTTGAGTTTTTGGGCACTAATGTTGAAGGTATGATTTATCTGACGAAACATAGTCCCAGTATGGAAAAATGATTGAACAGCTTTTGTTACCTCAACTCCAATCATTCTCCAGTTCTGCTGATAGAAATACCCATTGAACCCATTTGGACCTGGGGCATTATCTGCCCCAATTTTGAATACTGCAGTTTTGACCTCCCCATTTGATACCCTTCTATCCAACCACACTTCCGCTTCAGGGGAGATCTTGCGTTTAGGAATCAGCTTTGGGAAAATCTGCCAATAGTGGTATTGGTTATATAATTCTCCAAAGAAACGAGGAGCTTCACATTTTAATTCTTCGTAGGTCCTATTTTGAGCCCCATTTGCATCTACCAGATGATACAGATTATTATGGCCTTGCCTAGCTTTCATGGAGAAATAGAAAAAATTTGTATTTCTATCTCCCAAACACAACGAATCCTGCCGGCTCTTCTGACGGTACATCTCCTCTTCCATCTCCAAGAGTTTGGCTAACTCATTTGCTAATTTTTGCTCTTTTAATTGTAAATTTGGAGATAAGTGAATGTCGGGCTGCTCCCTCACCTCTTCCAACCTCTTGCGGCACTCAGGGACATTCCTTGCGGTAGATTGAGCACTATCCCAAGGACGAAGCTCATTTTTAAGACGCTTCAATTTGTGTGTCAAGCTATACATGAGGGACCCAAAAACTTATTTACTCCAGTTTGCTTCCACCAGGTCTTTATAACCTTCCCAACTCGTCCAATGATTAAAAAATTTAAATGATTTGGGGTCGGAGGGTAACTGAGTATGAAGGTTAATCACCATTAGAGATTGGTCACTCGTGTGGGGATCCAGATATTCAACGAAAGACTCTGCAAGCTTGGAGGTCCACTTAGCATTGCAGAAGACTCTGTCCAACTGCGCTGTAATACGCCCCCTCCAATCCGTTTGTTGCACCAACTCATATGGGGACTCGTACTTTTTAGTTCGCGAAGAGATCAATCGTCGATGCAGTTTTTGAACTCATCTACCATACTTTCCATCAGTTTTTGCCCCCTATTTTATCTTTTGTACAAAGAACGCTATTGAAGTCCCCCCCATAATCCAAGCTTCATTTCTCAGCCTGATGGAATTCATCTTTAGCTACTGCCATAGCATTCTCCTTCCCGTGCTAGTATTGAAAGCATATACGGCTGTAAGCACCATAGAAAAGCCTCCTGCAATGCGACATTGAGCCGTAATATGCTGTGGGGAACTGGAAATTAACACTGCATGCCAAACTTTAGGATCGAAGCCTAATAAAATACGCACCCTTAAAAATTTTCCAGAACATTCCAATCTTTAGGAAGATAGAATTTCCTACTTGACGAACTAGGTTTCAACTTGGTTTTCAATAATCCCACCGCCGTTGGCTTCAGACCACGAAGCCTATCATTAAAATCTCTTCGCCTCACTGAGCTGTTGAGGCCCCTGGTATTCCAGAGGAAGACTGTCATTGATGGGAAATGGGTTGACGCCCAAGACTGCTGTCATTCAATCTTGCGCTTTTCCTAGTGGCTGTTGCAACTGACGATTGGGGCTTTTTGTGAACTTTTGCTGACACCATATTGTGGTTTAGCTCCTCCTCCTGTTCAAGCCATTGTGGATTTACAAATGAGAGAGAGTCTGGAACTCTATCCAGTTCAGTTTCCATATCATCATCTAGTAGAGATGGGCTATGTTTTTCTATTACATTTGTACTTCGATAATCAACATCTATCTGCTTCCTGGCCTGCAGAACCCCAGTGCCTAGGCTTTTTGCTCCCCTCTTTGGATCAGTTTGCTCAAAGGCCACATTGCATCCCCCATCCTACTCATTTTCGCTGTCAGTTTCATTTCCCCCATCATCCCCACCTTTGTTCACTTTCATTTGCCCTTACTCATCTTCACTTTCGCTGTCAGAGGATGTAGTGCCATCCACCATTGAGTCCTCCTCCACATCAACTTGGCCCGTATGAGTCTCCACCTCAATTTCCTGTGACATCCCAAATTTATTACCCCCAACTTCCCGTTCTGAACCCTTCTGCAGATTTGCATTTCGGCTATTTGGACCCGCTTACTTTGAATGCGCCTCTAGGATGGTGCCTATACTTCTGGAATCACTGATGGAGCTCTCGTTGTTTTGAATACTCCCCATGTCTCCCTGAGCACCCGAGCTCGACCCTCCCTCCCTTACTTTAGTATCAGTTTTAGCTTCTTTATGCTCTATATCAGCTTTATTCTTGCCTTTGTCTTGCCACATAGAGGTCACTGTAGCCACCACTTGCATTGAAGGGAGCTTCCCTGAGTCAGGACATTGTTCCTACGTATGTCCGAAACATACAAAATTCTTGCATCTTGGAGGTTCTCCTTCAAATTTCACCCCAATGGTGAGAGTAGAGCCTTTATCAAGTTCAACTACCACATATTTCGAAAGTGGTTTCTTGGCATCAACCTCGACAAGACAACGAGCACATGAAATTCTCTCCAACTTAGCTGTAATCTATCTAGGCACAATGGGATACCAATGACTGACACAATGACGTTAAGAATCTCCCACGTCCACATTCCCAACGACACTCCATGAAGTTGTGCCCACACTGGAACTGCAGTTAGAATGTCACACTCATGTCTGAGAGTAGAGCTTCATCGTTGTAAAACAACTAGTCGCCCATCAAATAGCCACGGCCCTCCATGCAATATTCTTTTGCATTCCATCCCATCTTCAAATTTAAAGTAAAAACCTCATTCTTACGACTGTGAATCTGGATTCCTTTCTTAATATTCCATAGCCTATCCACCTAAGCACGTATTTGACCATAATACAGCACATCCCCTAACACATACCCTACAAGTGTGTTCTTCCATTGCTCTGCTCCCCGCGCCAAAAGCGAGTTTGCCACTCCTGCAATTTCAGATCCATCCTCCTTAATAACAGGGGGAACAAAATCCATGGTCAGATCAGCATCATACTTTCACCTATTAGCGCACATATCTGTGCAGGATTTCTTGGATACAATTGTGACTATTTTAACTTCAACCTTAGGTCTAATAGGAATTTTGTTAAACACCCTCCGTTCACCCACCACTTGCCTATTGTTCCAATACGAAATAGGGTAGTTTCCTCTTCCTTTCGGAAAATGATTTTGATTTACCTGCAGGTCTCCTTTGCCTGAAGGCCTCCTGCCATTTCCTTGGTAATTCCCGACGCCACCCATTCGAGCATTGTTCTTCTTACTGGTGACGATTTTCCATCCCATAGTGGTCTCCTTAGACGTATATCCCTTTGGATGCCCTCCTGCAGCCCTAACTACGCTGCCGTCTGAGTTGATTTCACTGCTCCTTGCCTCTGATCTCAGATCTCTAGATCCGATAGCCGCCTTGTTCCCATCACCTGCCTTGTTCCCCTCTCTTGCCTGGTCTCTCAGATTGCGCTGATCCCCACCGAAAGATGAGGTAGTCGCCACCTTGAAGCCAGATCCAGGATCACCTGGATCGCCCTTCTCCCCACTGAGAAAACCCGACATTATACTCTCTCTCTCTCTCTCTCTCTCTCTCTCTCTCTCTCTCTCTCTCTCTCTCGTCATAACCCGTGCCCTCGGGCACGGTTCATTTAAGATATCACTTCAAAATCTTTGTTCTCCCCAAAAATTATTTTCCCCTCCAAAATCTAAACGAACAAAAATCTAGCTTCGGTGCGGGTGCCTACGGTGCATAACCAGGCCCTCGGGCACGGTTCATTTAAGATATCCCCTCAAAATCTTTGTTCTCTCCAAAAATTATTTCACCCTCCAAAATCTAAACGAACAAAAATATAGCTTCAGCGCGGGCGCCTTTGGCGCATAACCTATGCACCGTGCCCTCGGACACGGTTCATTTCCCCTCAAAATATTTGTTCTTTCCAAAAAATATTTCCCCCTCTAAATTCTAAATGAACAAAAATCTACCTTCGGTGCGGCGCTTTCAGGTGTATGGAAAAAAATTTAACCCAGCCTAAAGAGTGAGGGAAAAAAGTGAAATGGGAGGGTTTTTTTAGCAAAAAGGGAAAACTGTCGGTATTCTGTGCAAATATAGTGATTGTTAGAGGGCACGAAATTAAAGGGGGGAAGTTCATAATTGTGGGGCGGGGTGTGTATGGTATGTGGGTAAAAAGTGAAATAAGACGGTTTTATAGCAAAAAGGGAAAATATGTAGTATTCTGCACAAATGTAGTGATTGTGGGGGGTTTGAAAACCAAAGGAAAAAGTGGTGGTTTTTCCAAACACTTATCTCAACCCTTCTTTTACCAAAATTGAATCCCAGACATTCTTCTATCAACCTCTTTATACATCAGCATAACATCAGCGTGTCCTAGTCAACCATAGGATTCAAAATTTTTAATCCGGACCAAAAGAGAAACGCTCTAAAATGAATGGGAGAAATGCAAAGTGTGGGTGTATGCATGGTATTAGGATAAATAGTGAATTGAGAGGGGGTTTTAATTAAAAAGCGAAAATGGGCGGTATTCTGTACAAATGTAGTGATTGTGGTGGGTTTTTGAATTAAATCTCGACCCTTGGATGCAAAAGATGTGGATACATCCTGATCGTTGTTGGTGACTGGGACTTGTCCCAGTCAGCCCTAGGATTCAAAAAAGTTTGTGTTATATATATATATATATATATATATATATATATATATATATATATATAGGAAAAAGGGGATCTAAGGTGCCTCCTTAGATGAAAATCTAAGGAGGCGCCCCCATTTCCCCCCATCGCCTACAATTTTTTTGGAAATTTTTTTTCATGGGGTTGTTTTTCACATCATGGATGATCAACTTACCAAATTTCAAGGGATTCCAATACTTTTTGAGCCACCATCTACCCCTTACAATTTCAACGGTCAAAAAACATGCTGAAAAACCAACGAAGTTGCAAGGGGTAGATGGCGGCTCAAAAAGTATTGGAATCCCTTGAAATTTGGTATGTTGATCATCCATAAGGTGAACAATAAACCCATGAAAAAAATTTCAAAAAATAATGTGTGAGATGTGGGGAAATGGGGGCGCCTCCTTAGATTGAATCTAAGGAGGCACCCTAGGATCCCTTTACCCATATATATATATATATATATATATATATATATATATATATATATATATATATCTATATTATAAAACAGGGATGTTATCATGGGTTTTTGGATAAGAGTTTTTGATAAGAGAAATTGGTTATGTTTAGATTTGTATATTTGGTATTGTTGTATAAGAGATTTTGGTTAAGAGATAATGGATAAGAGATATTGGTTAAGAGATATTGGTTATATAAAATGGGGTATTGTTGTATAGATTTGTGTATATGGTGTATGAGAAATTGAGATAAGAGAAATTGAAATAAGTTTAAATTTGAAATCAATTGTTTTCATCACCAAGGGAGGGGGGAAAAATTTTGATCACATCACCATTGAGGGGGAAAAAAATTTTGATCACGTCAATTGTTTTCATCCCCGAGAGCTCAACATCCCTATTTGAACTTCTCTCTTTCTCCTTCTTGCCTTTGCGCGCCAAAATCAAGCAGCTAACGTCTGATCTCCCTTCTCGCCATCCTTACCATCATCTTATCCCTCCTCCAGCACCCTCTTCTACCTCCAGCACCATCCCCCTACAGAACCCTCTTCTACCTCCAGCACCATCTTCTACATCAGAGCTGATTGAGCTTCAACATCACGCAAGTTCAGCTGTTTGAGCTTCATCACGGGAGAGCTCAAGCACCCTCTTCTACCTCCAGCAAGGAGAGCAAGGAGATCAAGGCAAGCACATCAAGAACCATCAAGCACATCAAGCACATCAAGGAGATCAAACCAAAGTGTTGAGTTCTTCACATCAAGTTTATATTGTAAGCTTCAGCTTGAATGTTTCAGCTTTGAGTTTTTGAAATGGTTCTTTGTATACAACCAAAGTGTTGAGTTCTTCCCATGAGTTCATTTGCATTTGAAATGATACTTTCATAATTTGAGTTCAATGTCATTTTGCTTGGAATGGCAATGATTTGCATTATAATTCTCATTACAGGACCCAAAAAAATTGTTCTTTTCAAATTATTAGAATCCATGTCATGTGATTGTTAGAATTTGCATTTGGGGAACCAACGTGTTAGAATTTGAATTTGAATTCTAACCAAAGTGTTAGAATTTGAATTCTAATATGCAAATCCATGTCCTACAATTCTAATATGCAAATTCTCATTACAGGAACCAAATTGTTCTTTTCCAATCAAATTTGCAAAATTGGTTTATCAAAAAAATTGGTTATCCTGTCAATTCAAACATTGGTTATCCTGAAATGTCTTGCAAAATTGGTGCAAAAATTGGTCAATTGGTTTGACATATGCAATAAAATTGGTTTATCAATTGGTGCATTTTTGACATATGTTTGACATATGCAATAAAATTTTGGTACCAAAAATTGCATATATCAATTGCACCAAAAATTTTGTTAAACAATTGACAGGTAAACATATTGCATATATCAATTGGTTTATCAATTGGTTTATCAATTCCTTTGGATAACATTACAAAAATTGGTGCATTTTGCAAAAATTATTGACAGGATAACCTGGTTTATCAAAAATTGGTTTATCATTCTATGTCTTGCAAAATTGACATATGAGATATCCTGTCAATATGCTTGATGTTAATGTGAATTTCAGGATAACCAATAACCAATTGACTATCCAATTCCTGCTAAGCTTCATTCCTGATAAGCTCTTATCAATAACCAATAACCAATTTAATATCCTGAAATGAATTTCATTCAATAAAATGATTTGGTGCAATTGGTTCAATATGTGTAATTTTGTGCAATTGGTTTTGGGTAAGAGTTTGAAATTTAGTCTCACATTATCATTTGGGTAAGAGTTTGAATCCATTTAGATAAAAATGCCAAATTTTCACAGGACAATAACAATGCATTCATTTCAAATTCACAGTGCAATGCATTCCTGGCAATGCATTGTCATGATTTCAAACAATGAATTTGCCATTGCCAGGATTTCAAACATTGAGAATTTTGCATTGCCATTGCCATGATTTCAAACAATATGATAGTTTGGCAAATTCATTTCAGAAATGCATTGCCACTGCCAGGATTTCAAACACAAACTTGAAATGTTGAGAGAATTGAATTTGTGAAGATTGCCACTGTCCTGTGAAGCTTTGACAGCACAATAAAGATTTGTGAAGATTTGTGAAGATTGCCACTCAAACACAATAAAACCTGAGTGTAAAGATTTGAGTGGCAATCTTCACAGAATTTGAAAGCACAATAAAGATTTGAGTGGCAATCTTCACAGAATTTGAAACCAGGATTTCACACTCAGGTTTTATTGTGTTTTCAGTGGCAATCTTATTGTGTTTTCAGTGCCACTGTCCTGTGTTTGAAATCCTGAGTGTGAATGGCAATCTTCACATTTCACACTCAGGTTTGAATTGAATTTGTGCTTTCAAACATTTCACACAATAAGATTGCCACTGTCCTGTGAAGATTTTTTTAATATGAATTTGTTAATTTGTTAATGATAAGAGCTTGCTGATAAGAGCTTGATCAGAGCTTGATGATTTTTTTAATTTGTTAATGAAAATTTTAATTTTGGATGAGAGCTTGCTGATTTGCTTCATTTTGGTATAAATTTTGAAATTTTTGAAAATGTCCTGTGAATTGCAACAGGATCAATTTTGTAATTTTTGGTATAAATTTTTTAATTGTCCTGTGAATATAACAGTTGAATATTCAAGTGAACTTTGTCCATGATTGCAGGATATTAGAATCCATGAAAATTTGATTGTTGATTGGAATTTGCATATTAGAATTGTTGATTGTTGATTGTTGATTGGAATCTGTGAAAATTTGCATATTAGAATTGCTATTAGAATCCATGATTGCAGGATATTTGATTGTTGATTGGATCACATTGTCCATGATTGTAATTCTATTAGAATTGCATATTAGAATTTGCATATTAGAATCCATGTCCTGTGATTGTTGATTGGAATCTGTGAAAATTTGCATATTAGAATTGCTATTAGAATCCATGATTGCAGGATATTTGATTGTTGATTGGATCACATTGTCCATGATTGTAATTCTAATATCAAATGCAAATGAACTCATGGATATTAGAATTGATATTAGAATCCATGATTTGAATATTTCTGAAGCATAAGTCAAAGTCCTGTAACTTTGAAATTTATAAACTTGGATTAAGTTTATGATATGGTTGTCTGCAAATTGAAACTTGGATAATCAAAAAATTGAACCTTGCATTTTTTGATATGGATAATCAAAGGCAATTTTTATGTCTGTCTTCAATTTTTATGTTTCCTTAAGAGATTATAAATTTGGATTTGGAGTCCTGATATCAACAATTATAAATTTGGATTCCTGATTATCAAACTTGGATACTCAAAGGCAAAATTGCAGAAAAAATTGAACTTTGCATTTTTCACAAACTTGGATAATCAAAGGCAACAATCCAAGACTATGTGAATTGCAAGCATAACTCAGATTGAAAACATATCCTAAGTGTGAATTGCCTGAAAACACAAACTTGAAAGCATTCACATATATAATTTTTTCAATCTTCAATCTTGAAAATTATATATTGAAACACATATATAATTTGGCTGATTATATAATTTTTGAAACACATATATAACTTCAATGTGAATGTTTTAATCATTCAGCCAATGTTCTGAAAACATTCACATTGAAGATTAATCATTCACAGGTCACTGAACTATGTTGATAGAATTGAGTTTCAAAGTTGAATGTTGAGAGAATTGAGTTTGAATTTTGAATGTTGATGTGCTTTCAGTGTCCTGTTGAATGTTGAGAGAATTGAGTTTCAAACTGTGGTTTTTGAGATAATTTTTTGTTTCTTTGATTTCATGGCAACTCAAAATGGTTATGTTTGATTCTACGCAACTCAAAATGGTGATTTGTTTATTTGAATGTTGAATGTTGATGAACTATGGTTATGTTTGATTCTATGCAACTCAAAATTCAAGTATTCAAAATTCTGTTGAGAGAATTCTATGCAAGTTGAATTTTGAATTATGTTGTTGAGATGTTATTCAAAATTCAAGTATTCAATGAACTATATTGAGATGTTATGTTTGATTCTATGCCATCTCAAAAATCAATTCTCTCAAAATTCAAAATTCTGTCAACAGGACACTCAATTCTCTCAACATTCTGTTAATGCAAATTTGAGTTTGAGTTATTGAACTATGTATTTTGAGTTATGTTGAGAGAATTGAGTTTGAGTTTGATTTTGCATTGTTATTTCAAAATGTGAAGAGTATACAATGTTATTTCAAAATTTCAAATGGCAAAATTTGAGTTATTGAAATTTCCCTTGCTCTTCAATGTTGAAATTTGAGTTTGAGTTTGAGTTTGAGTTTGAGTTTGCAATGTTATTTCAAAATTTCTCTCTATACAATGTTGAAATTTTAGTTATTTCCAAAGTTCAAACTGCAGTAAAAATTTGAGTTTGCGTTTGCAAATTTGAGTTTCATTGCAAACTCAATTCATAACATTGAAAATGAGGCCAGTTCTGAAATATTTTCATGCAGCAAATATTCAAATACTTGAATACTTTGATATGCAAAATCAATTTGAGTTTGAGTTTCAATTCAATGAAATATGTTTGAAATGGACTACTTCAAATATAAGCACCCTGCAGCAAATATTCACTTATCAAATGGACTGCTTCAAAAACTAATTGAACTTGAATTGAATTGGATTGAAATTGAATTGAATATTTGCTAAAACTAATTTGCTGCAGGACAGTAGTTTGCATATCAAAGTAATTCAAACTCAGTTCTTGATGAGGATATGATCAAAATTGAATTGTATTTCATATATGAGCAAACTAATGTCCTGCTCAGTTCTTGATGAGGATATGAGAAAAATTGAGTATCCTCATCATGTAAGTATTCAAATAGCAAAATTCAAATTTAAGTATCCTCATCAAGAACTAATGTGGAGTATTTGAATATTGAGTATTCATTATTCAAAGTGATGAGAATAATTTCAAATTTGAGTATATCAAATAGAAAATTCAAATACTAATGTGGAGTATTCACATCCTGATATTTTGCTATTTGAATATTTTGCTATTTGATATACTCAAATTTGAATTTTATGAGGAACTCAAATGTGAATTTTGCATTAGCAATTTGAATAATGGACTGAGCAGGACATTAGACATGAGTATCCTCACCAAAATTTAAATTTGAGTATCCTCATAAAATTCAAATAGCAACATTGAGTATCCTCATCAAGAACTAATGTCCTGCTCAGTCCATTGCAAAATTTCAATTCATATATGAGCAAGTATTCAAACTCACCAATATCAAACTCAGTTCTTGATGAGGATATGAGCAAAATTGAGTTTGAGTTTGAGTTTGAGTATGAATTTGAGTATGAATTACTTAAATTCACTGAAATTGCATTAGGATTTCAACCCTAACAATTCTAATGATGCAGTATATCAAACATATCAAAGTATTCAAGTATTGGTTATGTGAGTTTTTTTATATTCATTGAAATACTTCAAGTATCTCACATTCACATTGAAGATTAATCATTCACATTGAAGTTTTCAGAATGTATTCAAGACTATATTCAGAATGTATATGTGTGTGTTTTCTGAAAACATTCACAGCCAATTTTTGAAGATTAATCATTCACATTGAAAACATTCACATTGAAGATTAATCATTCACATTGAAAACATTCACATTTCTGAAAACATTCACATTGAAGATTAATCATTCACAGCCAATTTTCAGAATGAAGTTATATATGTGCGTGTTTTCTGAAAACATTCACATTGCAGATTAATCAGCCAATGTGAATGTTTTCAAGTTGCCAATGTTTTAATCTTCAATGTGAATGTTTTCAGAATGTATTCTCATTGAAGTTATATATATGTGTGTTTTCAATATATAATCTTCATTGTGAATGTTTTAATCATTCAGCCAATGTTTTAAACACATATATAATTTTTTCAATCTTCAATCTTCATATATAATTGCAAGCATAACTCAGATTGAAAATATATAATTTGAAGATATATAATTTTTTACTCTTCATTTAAGATCAAAAATTCCAAGACTATGTGAATTGCCAATGTGAATACACCCATAACTCAGATCAAGGAAGACCATCAAGCAAGCATCAAGAACTCATCTTTTAATTTTCTTCTTTTAATTTGCATTTTTTCATTTTCTTCTTTTAAATGACCCTCACATTTTCTCATTTTCTTCTTTTAAGATCACGGGAGAGCTCAAGCACCCTCTTGGTGAGCTTTCTGGGTTTGAGGCCTTCATCACATCCTTTGTGAATTGGTGAGCTTTGTGAACTTTGCCTTTCAGCTGTTTGGTTATGTGCAATAAACATTTATATTATAGGAAAAAACAAATTTTTGCAATCTTATAGCCATGAAAAAATTGTAATATACATGTTTCCTATTTGTTTTTATATTACAATTTTTTGCCTGTTGAGTTAAACTATGCATAAAACAATCTTTCAGCTGTTTTCCTATATGAAGATCTCATGTATATGTCCTGTTTTTAAAAAATTATATATGACGTTCTCAAGAGTAACATTTATATTGTTTTTGTATATGTCATGTATATGTCATGTTTTAAAAAAATTAAAATTATATATGCAGATCTCAAAATTATATATGAGTTAAATTATATATGAAGATCTCATGTATATGTCCTGCAATAAACATTTATATTGTTTTTTTCATATTCAGAAATTGGATGCGAGCGTGATATGAAAGAATATTGGATGAATATTGAAAGAATATTGAGAACTGAGTATTGGTATGAGATTTGTGAAAGAATATTGAAAGAATATTGAAAGAATATTGAGAGCTTAATTTGTGGATAAGAGATTTTAGCCAAATATTTCACCCAATATGTTATGGGTGTATAACAAAAGAAAAAGTTTGCTTATGAGTGTATTTGAGTGTATTTGAACATTTCAGCCAATATTTTTAGTTCAGCCAATGTGAATACACCCATAAGCAGATTGGGTTAATTTTCATCACATACATATGGGTGAACTAAAAATTTCATTGGCTGAACAAAAATACACCCATACACATGTTCAGCCAATTTGAGTGTATTTGAACAAAAATTTCATTCAGCCAATGTTCAAATATGTTCAAAACCCTTGCCATCACATACACTCAAATTTTTAGTGCAGCCAATATTTTTAGTTCTTTGAACATATGGGTGTATTTGAACATATGGGTGTATTTGAACATTTCAGCAAATATGTATTTGAGTGTATTGGCCAACAATTCAGCAAACATTTCAGCCAAACATTTCAGCTAATATGTTATGAGTGTATAACAAAAGAAAAAGTTTGCTTATGAGTGTATTTGAGTGTATTTGAATATTTCAGCCAATATTTTTAGTTCAGCCAATGTGAATACACCCATAAGCAATTTCATCAAATACACTCACATTGGCTGAACATTTTTAGTTATGGGTGTATTCACATTGGCTGAATGAAATTTTTGCTTGATCAAATTACCTTGATGAAAATTCATCAAGAAAAATTTAACTGGATGAAAATTTTTCACATCAAGTTAACACATGAATGTTGGTCTGCAGTTGGGTGTATTCACTGTGATTTTTGTAACTGTTGAATGTATTCTAATATCTTGATTTTTAATATCATTCACTGTGATTCTTTTAATGTCATTGGGTGTATTTACTGTCATTTGGCTGAATGATATTACAAAAGTCTATGCTGAAATTTGAATGTATTCAAGTTAACATATAAAAATTTGATTAAAGTTGAATGTTACTCACCAATTTCATTTCTTATCCATTTCCTCATAACAAAAGCTTATTTCAAGTTTCAAACAAATTTCATTTTCTCATCAAGTTTCATCAAGTTTCATTTTCTCATCAAGTTTCATCAAGTTTCATTTTCTCATTTTTCCATCCAGTTTCAAACAAGTTACAGTTGAAAGAGAAAAATTTCAAAGAGAAAAATTTCCACTCATATCCATTTTCTCATAACACAAGCTATTTCCCATAACAAAAGCTCATTTCAGATAACAAAATCTCATTTCAGATATTCTCAAAATGAAATAGTGATGGTTCATTAAAATTTTTCAAACCAATTTTGTATTAACAGGACATTGCTATTAGCAATATTGCCAAGACTGAAATATTGAATATTGAATATTGAATATTGAACCGTGCATGTGATCAAATATTGAACTTAAAAATGAGCATAGCTAACATGAATAACTGAATTAAAACTCATATAATTCACTTTTTGTTATGGATTTCATAATTTTGATTTATTTATTCTCAATTCATAGCTAACATGAATAACTCATATCCTGTCAATTTTCACTGTCAGTTATTTTACTGTCAGTTTTTCATCCTCAATTCATAGCTAACATGAATAACTCATATCCTGGATTTCAAATTTGACATGGATTTCAAAATTTTACTGTCAGTTATTCATGTCAATTTGAGTCACTCACTTCATTATTGGTTATTTATCCTCAATTTTGAGATATTCTTCATATAACCCATATCCTGTCTTTAGGTTAGCAGTCTCATATAACTCATATTCTTCATATAACTCATATCCTCAATTATTGAAGAGCTTGATGTTGTTAATTTCAAAATGTTGCACCTCAACTCTTATGAAATTTGAGTTTAACATGAAATTAAACTGAACTATGGTATTTGATGATATAAGAAAAATGTTGACCTTAACATTAAATTATCAAATGAAATTTGAGTTATTGAACTTGAAATTGAATTTAATTCTGAACTTGAATTTTTCTAATGCCCAAATTCAAACTTGAGTATTCAAATTTTTCTCATGCAGTATACTCTTCTGAAATTTGAGTTATTGATATGGAATTTGAGGACTCATATTCTGAAATTCTCAAATTTCAGAAGAGTATACTTTGGGAATATTTCTCATGTAATTTGCAATTCTAAAATTTCTGAAGATATGGAATTTGTGCATTTGACATTGAAGTTCAATAACTACTCAAATTCTGAAATTCTCAATTAGAAACTGGGAGTGTTCATTCTCAAAATGAACATATTCACCCAATTCCAAATTGGGAGTATTTTAATTGAACATCTACCATATTCTCAAAATGAACATCTAATATACTCTAATAATGTATTTTAATTGTAATTAGTTTGGGATTAATTTGGATAGGGCTTTAGCTCGACGCAGTAGGAGAGAACGAGAACGAGAACATGAACAACGTAACATGTCTCACGCTCTGCCTTCTGACGGTGTCCTTGATATACCTCACATAACACCAGCCGTGACAACTTCTCCGGTTGAACAAGAAGATGCTGTCTCGGCCTCGCGTAACGATATGA
Source organism: Scilla litardierei (assembly GCA_030789695.1). NCBI lineage: Eukaryota > Viridiplantae > Streptophyta > Magnoliopsida > Asparagales > Asparagaceae > Scilla > Scilla litardierei. The sequence goes on from CM061142.1 coordinate 253,606,220, forward strand.
TTTCTGAACAAGTTCCTGGACCATCTGTCAGGTCATTATCAACCCGACTGTACATAAAACCTTTTCACCAAGCCATGTATTTTAGTTGTGTTTATTTTTCTGTTTAAATTTGTATAGGGCTTTAGCTCAACGCAAAAGGAGAGAACGAGAACAGGAACAACGAAACATATCTCACGCTCTGCCTTCTGACGGTGTCCTTGATATACCTCACATATCACCAGCCGTGACAACTTCTCCGGTTGAACAAGAACATGCTATCTCGGCCTCGCGTAACGATATGATTTCTGGACAAGTTCCTGGACCATCTGTCAGGTCATTATCAACCCGACTGTACATAAAACCTTTTCACCAAGCCATGTATTGTAGTTGTGTTTATTTTTCTGTTTAAATTTGTATATGGCTTTAGCTCAACGAAAAAGGAGAGAACGAGAACAGGAAAAACGAAACATATATCATGCTCTGCCTTCTGACGGTTTCCTTGATATACCTCACATAACACCAGCCGTGACAACTTCTCCGGTTGAACAAGAAGATGCTGTCTCGGCCTCGCGTAACGATATGATTTCCGGGCAAGTTCCTGGACCATCTGTCAGGTCATTATCAACCCGACTGTACATAAAACCTTTTCACCAAGCCATGTAATTTAGTTGTGTTTATTTTTCTGTTTAAATTTGTATAGGGCTTTAGCTCAACGCAAAAGGAGAGAACGAGAACAGGAACAACGAAACATATCTCATGCTTTGCCTTCTGACGGTGTCCTTGATATACCTCACATAACACCAGCCGTGACAACTTCTCCGGTTGAACAAGAACATGCTGTCTCGGCCTCGCGTAACGATATGATTTCTGGACAAGTTCCTGGACCATCTGTCAGGTCATTATCAACCCGACTGTACATAAAACCTTTTCACCAAGCCATGTATTGTAGTTGTGTTTATTTTTCTGTTTAAATTTGTATAGGGCTTTAGCTCAACGAAAAAGGAGAGAACGAGAACAGCAACAACGAAACATATATCATGCTCTGCCTTCTGACGGTTTCCTTGATATACCTCACATAACACCAGCCGTGACAACTTCTCCGGTTGAACAAGAAGATGCTGTCTCGGCCTCGCGTAACGATATGATTTCCGGGCAAGTTCCTGGACCATCTGTCAGGTCATTATCAACCCGACTGTACATAAAACCTTTTCACCAAGCCATGTATTTTAGTTGTGTTTATTTTTCTGTTTAAATTTGTATAGGGCTTTAGCTCAACGCAAAAGGAGAGAACGAGAACAGGAACAACGAAACATATCTCATGCTTTGCCTTCTGACGGTGTCCTTGATATACCTCACATAACACCAGCCGTGACAACTTCTCCGGTTGAACAAGAAGATGTTGTCTCGGCCTCGTAATGATATGATTTTCGGGCAAGTTCCTGGACCATCTGTCAGGTCATTATCAACCCGACTGTACAGAAAACCTTTTCACCAAGCCATGTATTTTAGTTGTGTTTATTTTTCTGTTTAAATTTGTATAGGGCTTTAGCTCAACGCAAAAGGAGAGAACGAGAACAAATACAAGCAAGCACATCTCGATATATGACTCCTACCAGTGTACTCGACATGCCTCAAAGCACATATGCAGTACCAACTTCTCCCGTTGAACATGTAGATGAGGTCTCAGCCTCGCACAACGCTATGATATGTGCTGAAGATGATGAACCATATGCCAGGTTATTATTCATAAGAGCTCCTCTGCTTTAATGTAACTTAATTTTATTTAATTATTATGGTTTTATTTTGGCTAGGTGTTTAGCTCAATGTCACAGGAGAGAACGAGAAAAAGCTCAACGAAACATATCTCGATATATGACTCCTATCTGTATACCTCAAATAACACCTGGATTAACAACTTCTCCAGTTGAACAAGAAGACGCTGGCTCATCCTCGATCTTCCGATGTCAGTCAACTCAGCATGGCTCTGGTCCACCAACTCAGGTTGATTTTGGTCGGCACCATCTTGGATTAATGAACATTCCATGCCCTCATTGTTCAGCCTTACACTGGTTGGATGAACAGTTGTCGAAGTCAACTTTGAGAACACATCTTTTTGGAACATGTTGTTTGCAAGGAAAAGTAAAATTGCCGAAACTTAATGAAACCCCTCCATCACTTAGAGAATTATATGATGGTGACAGTGAGGCATCAAAATCATTTCGAATGTATACTCGGGAGTATAATGCAGCTAATGCATTTACCAGCCTTGGTGTGACAATGGATCAAAGATTGATTACTGGCAGGGGCCCAAACATATTTACAATTCATGGAGAATTACGCCATCGAACAGGATCACTTCTGCCCCAACCGGATCAAACAGCAAGTTATTGTCAACTTTACATATATGATCCGGATTCTGCTATGGAGTTCCGAAGTAATAGAAATCCACATTTGAGCAAGGATGTCTTACAAATTATTCAAAATTGTTTATCGGGCATAAATCCATTCATCAAACTATATTGTCAGGCGTATTCTGTTTTATCTCAAGCAGATTCATGTGGTCATGATCTTCCTGTATATCTGCATTACAATTCAAACAAGGATCGTCGCCGTTATAACCTCCCAACCGTAGATGAGATTGCGGTTATTTTACCTGGCGATGGCTATCGACCTTCCGGGATGCGAGATATAGTTTTACATCTTCGAGGAAATCATCAATTAATGCAAATCAATGAGACTCATCCTGCATACTTACCATTACACTACGTCTTATTATTTCCTGATGGTCAGCTTGGATGGGAACCTGAGTTGAAGCAGTGGGATCCAGTTCAAAATATAGCATCAAGTAGACGCCTGACTATGTGTGAATTTTATAGCTACCGTCTGTTTGAAAGACAGAACGAGTATTCTTCAATTTTGAGAGCTGGAAAGTTATTCCAGGAGTTCATAGTTGATGCTTGGGCAGCAATTGAGCAACATCGTTTGACATTCATCAAACTTAATCAACAAAAACTCCGCTCAGAGCTCTATCAGGGTCTTACAGATATCGATGCATATGCCAGATGCGACCAAATTGGACAGCGTATGATACTTCCTTCATCTTTCACTGGCAGTGCACGTCACATGTTTGAAATATTTCAAGACTCGATGGCTATCACACGTTATAACCAGCACCCGGATATTTTTCTTACCATGACCGCAAATCCAAAGTGGCCAGAAATTACTTCGGCTCTACTGCCCAATCAAAAGGCTACCGACCGTCCAGATTTAGTCGCACGTGTATTTGAGTTAAAAAGAAAGTCTTTGATGAAGGAGATTGATGGCAATAATGTATTTGGAAAGAAAGTAGCACATGTATTTACAATTGAATTTCAGAAACGGGGTCTTCCCCATATGCATGCTCTTTTCTTTCTTCGTGGACCCGATAAGATTCATACATGTGATCAAGTGGATAGAATTGTATGTGCTGAATTTCCTGATCCTGCTCAAGATCCTGCATTATTCGAAACTGTGTCAAAATGTATGGTACATGGACCATGTGGTGCTCGGAATCCAAATGCCTCATGCATGGAAAATGGTAAGTGTACTAAGAAATACCCTCGAAATTATGCAGAAGCAACAACCTTGGATCGTGATGGATATCATATTTACCGTCGTCGTAGTAATGGGCATCTATATACTGTAAGGGGGCATCAGGTTGATAACCGAGATGTTGTGCCACACAACAGGTATCTCTCAAGGCGCTTTAACTGCCACATTAATGTCGAAGTTTGTGCCGGGGCAAGATGTGTGAAGTACATTCATAAGTATATTTATAAAGGTCATGATCGGACCACAATGGTATTGGGCGCAGTAAATGAGATCCAACAATACCTTGATGCAAGATATATTGGACCACCTGAGGCTGCCTAGCGAATATTCGAGCATCCTTTGCATCAAGAGATTCCGTCAGTTCAAAGATTGATACTTCATTTACCAGAGCAACACCGTGTTATTTTTGATCCAGATGAAGATGTAGATGGAATAAGGTCTAGGGCTGAAAATGATAAGACAACTTTGACTGAATTTTTTACATGTTGCGCTTTACATGAGTCTGCGCATGATCTCACATATCAAGAATTTCCCCAAAAGTTTGTGTGGCATTCGTTAACAAAGGTCTGGACTCCAAGACAATCTGGATATGCCATTGGCAGAATGTATTTTGCCTCCCCTAATTCTGGTGAGAGATTTTATCTACGGTTGCTACTAACAGTTGTTAAAGGGCCAACATCGTGGGAAAATTTACGCACATTCAATTCGATCGAGTACCCTACATTCAAAGCAACATGTATTGCAAGAGGTCTTCTTGAAGATGATTCCGAGTGGAGACAATGTCTTGCCGAGGCTTCAATTATGAAAACAGGATATCAATTACGAATACTGTTTTGTATTATTCTTATCGAATGTGTGCCGATCGACCCCCTTGCATTATGGAATGAATTTTCAATGCACATTTGCGATGATCTTCCACATAAATTGCAAACTTTATTTGCAATTTCTACCCCAACTCAAGGCCAACTTGAAGATTATGGATTATTCCTTATCAATGAATTGCTTGAGGAGTACGGTAAGTGTCTATCCGACTTTCCACCAATGCCACTTTCTGCTGGAGATTGGAATGAAATTGTTGGCAATAGATTGTTGCATGAACATCAGGAACTTATAAATAAAGCGAAACAATTGGATGCACAAAAAGACATTGATTGCCTCAATGATGCATAACGCAATGCTTATTCAGCAATTACTTCATCAGTATTTGAAAATAAAGGTACTACATTCTTCTTGAGCGGTGGTGCTGGAACTGGAAAGACTTTTTTGTACAATGCAATAGCAACAATGTTGCGTAGTCTTGGAAATATAGTTATCACCGTCGCGTCTTCCGGTATTGCATCATTGCTACTTAGTGGAGGTCGGACTGCACATTCCACATTTCGTATCCCGTTAGATGTGCATGATACTTCAATTTGTAATTTTAGCAAGCAATCCATGCAAGCTCAATTATTCAGAAAAGCAAAACTTATAATATGGGATGAAGTACCTATGCAACATCGGCACTGTGTTGAGGCAGTGGATCGATCGTTACAAGATATGTGTGATAACCCCAGAGCATTTGGTGGTATTACTGTTGTTCTTGGTGGGGATTTCCGACAAATCTTGCCCGGCATACCAAAGGGGGTTCGAGAAGAAATTGTTGGTGCCTCATTGAGACAATCTGTAATATGGTGCTCTGTACAAGTTTTGATCTTGGATCAAAATATGCGGTTAAATAACTCATCGGTTGAGAATGCAAATTTTGCAAAATTTATTTTGGAGGTATTTTATTTCATGACTAATTTAATTTTACTTACTATTTTTATCTTAGACATTCCTTCACTAAAATTATATCTATATGTATTAGGTTGGGAAAAATCCTACAGAAGTGGTAGAACTTCCTTCTAACATATTTAGGTGCAAGGATTTAAACGAGTTAATACTTCGAATTTATCCGCAGCTTGATATTGAGGGTGCCGTGACTTCGGCATACCTTACTGAATGAATAATTCTTTCTGCACGGAATGATGATGTTACTTTTATAAATGCTGCTGCATTAAACATTTTTCCGGGACAGAAGATTACGTATCAAGCTGCAGACAGTTTTTCTGAAAATGATGAAACCGATCCAACCATTATGAATAGATATCCAACTGAGTACATAAACTCTTTGGATCCTCCTGGGTTGCCACAATTTACACTTGAGCTTAAGGTTGGTTGTCCTATTATTTTATTACGAAATATTGCACCAAAAGACGGGCTCTGCAATGGCACTCGATTGATGGTTGTCAGATGTGCATCACGTGTCATTGAAGCTCAAATTTTACATGGGGATAAAGCCGGTTGTTTTGTGTTTATTCCAAGAATATCTTTGTCACCATCGGCTACAGAATTACCTTTTCATATGACAAGAAGGCAGTTTCCTGTCCGTGTGACATATGATATGACGATTAATAAAGCCCAAGGACAATCTGTAAAATTCGTTGGAGTTGATTTGCAGACCCCAGTTTTCAGTCATGGACATCTTTATGTTGCACTTTCAAGGTGCACATCTTTTGATCGTGTATGTGTCCTTCTTCGGCCCAACATAAATAACACAGTAAACATCGTTTACCCAGAAGTTCTGCTATGATTTCCAATGTATGATAAAAATTGTATGTAAGTTTTTTAACTCTTTTTCTTTACATTGTTTTATTTATATTATTTGTTTAAATGATGTTTTAAAAAATTAGTATCGATTGTTGTCTAACATGCAGGTATAGCATTATCATACGTTACCAAGCTTTAAAATGTGGACCCACATTACCATATATGGCAGGGTAAGAAATTTGTTCCTTTACTACATTTCATTGCATGACTTAATTTTTTTCGGTATGCATTGTTTGATAAAATATTGGTTTGTATTTTTATATAGATAGATGATGATGCAGATTTGGCAAAAACTGTAAGTTTCTTATCATAATTCTACATTATATTTTTAATATACTATGTTTGCATTAACATTTTTCTTCTCACAGGTTCTGTTACTTCAAAACAATCACATAAATGTCAGGCTACGGGGTTATATCGGATTTTGTTTTGATAAGGTATGCATACCGTTACAAACATTCCCATTTTGAAATTAAAAATTAGTGACTGTTTATTATTATTATTATTTCCAGCAAATTGCTAAAAGAACTTTACAAGCAACGGCGACGAGTCACATTGAAGACAAAGCAATCTTCTTTTCCGAGGTAATATAAAAATCTTAGATTTGGTTTTTCAAAATATCCTCTTCATTGACCATCCAAATACCTTTTTTGTTATAGAAGTGGAAGATGGTTCTTGCCGAGCTTGCTTGGTTCCAGAAAGCACGACATCCACCACTCCAACGAAAAAAGGTAAATAAATGTATAAATTTAAAATTTTCCATATTTTCAAATATATATTAATTTTTCTAGGAATTTTATGTTCTTAATTTATCTAGGTTATTGCTCATCCCATTAACTCTCCACTTTGGATTGAGCTTGACACGTCATCTTTTTATAATGTGATGATGAAAAGGTTTTCTGCTTAAACACGATGAAGGTAATAAAAGTGAGTTGTACAAAGTAATTAGATATTTCTTCGTTTCTTATTTTTCTATTCTAAGCTATGATTTTATTTTTAATTTTCAGGACACACGGCCCTAGCTTCAGATGTAAATTTTGTTGGTTTTAAATGCCGGTGTGAGAGATGGTGTTTTTGAAATTGGACTGCATGGTTGTTCAATCCAAAATGTATTTTTGTGTATACTTGTTCAAAGTTAAGGGTTTTTTCTTTTGGCATATAGTTTAGGTTGTGTGATATTATTATAAGTCGATGTAAAAATATGTTGCCTTAAGTACTATTTTGGTTGAAACTATGATTTGGGGAAAACTCCCTTCAAAATATCCATGCAAAAAGTTTGTGCGGTCTTTTGGATTTTTATTTCCTTCTTTGTTTCATTTGGGAAGTTATGCCGATCTAATTTTTGTGGATTTTAGCGTCCGTATTTTTTGTTGGTTTTGTTGGTTCATTTGCAGGTTTACAAGGAGACTTTGTGAATTTTATTTGAGTTGTTGGGGTTTCCCAGGCGAGGTCCCCCGAGCCCTTGGGTTTCTTCATTTGCAGGTTTACAAGGAGACTTTGTGAATTTTATTCAATTTGTAATTTTTTGGTTCCAAATATTCATAGATACATCAACCCATACATTGATATGATTAGCATTTTGATAATGATATCATGTTATTATCCATTAAGTCACAGATACACATATGGATTATCCAGTAATTCACATATCCATGTTGTAGCAACATTTTGCGTTTTATCAATCATCTTCCTCACTTGGTTGTTTCAGATTTTTGCAAGGTGGCTAGGTGTGCTCTTCAATCGTTCAAGTTGGTGATTTGAACAGTTAACTGGGATATTCAACAGGTGAGAGATATTAATCAAGATTTTGTGTTTCACCCATAGTCATGAGAGATATGTGAACTTGAGTGTAACAGTGTTATATGTGAACTTTTGAATGAAGACAGAAATTTGTTATTTATCATTCACTTTTGTTATTTAACAGTGTTATATGTTATATGTGAACATCTTGAGTTTTATCATGTACTGGGATATTCAACAGTGTTATATGTGAACATCTTGAGTTTTATCATTCACTTTTGTTATTTAAATGAGGTGTTAACACATATGGGTTTTGATACAGGATCCTCTCCCATATCATGTGAAACAAAATTGAACTCATTTTGTTATTTAAATGAGGTGTTAACACATATGGATATCATTCAATTTTGAGACAGGTTATCCTCTGAAAACATTTGTTATTTAAATGAGATATGGGTGAAACAAAAGTGAATGTGTATCTGTCTTCATTTTGAACTCAAAAATGAGATATCTGTCTTCATTTTGTTATTTAAATGAGATATCCTCTGAAAACTGTTGTTATTCAATTTTGAACTCACTTTTGTTTCACCCATATCTCATTTTTGTTATTTAACACTTTTAAGATACACATAAATTTCTGAGGATTGAGTGATAATAGTTGCAAGTTTTCAGTCAATTCAGTATTCATTTCTCTCAAAATTCATAGCATTACCCATACTTGCATGATCCAGCCATCTACATGATAATTTGCAAGCGCTTGATTAGAAATCTTATCCCAATCTATTCAATGTAATCATCATTTTCATGTGCTTTCTTACTGTCTTCTTCCATTTGTGTTCATTTGTTTCTCATTTAATTTTCTCATATTCCTGAGCTATGCCGGAGAGACCCTTGCAAGGCTGAAGAGTGAAGACAGAAGAGGGGTTTGCTGTCATTTGAGGTGCCATGTTGTTGTGTTTTTGGATCTTATACACGTTGAAGCTGAGACCAACAGCCAGATTTGGCTTCCACCACACCGTCATGAATGAAATTGTCGCCAATCTTGAAGATGGACCCAAGACAGACCTCAGCTCAAAAGAATATGGCTGCACGCTGCCTCTGCATCATTTTCATTGCCATCAGTGCATCGGTCGTGTTTGCCTCGGATCCGAGTCCCCTCCAAGACTTCAGCATCGCTAATAACATGTCCAAAGGTATACACACAACACAATTTGCTCAGATTTCGTAAATAAGTTTCGTCTTAGTTCTCGAAGTCAAATTTAGTCCCCTGGCTTAACCATTGATTGCATAAGCTAATGTTTCATGAACCATTAGAATATGAGTACCATGGCAATTCCAAACTTTTACCCTCAACAAAAGAAAAATGGAATTTAGAGGGTTAATCAACTGATGAGGGGGCAATATGAGAATATGATTACCATGGCATAGGCTATAATATTGGAATTTTTCGTGTTTCGAAGCCTTTAGGATGTTTATGTAATGAAATTTTCATAAATTCTATTCATACTAGAATGCCAAGAAATTGTTGCTGGTAAAAAGGAATAAATAAAATCTTATTTGGGGAATGTTATTTTTCTCATTGTGTTTTGTTATAAAATATGCTCTATGATATGGTTTATAAATCAAGAACATTTTGCCGATAGATATACAATCAAGAATAATAAGGTTATCATCAAAATTCTATTTTCTATTTCTATTTTCTATTTTCAACAGGATGGCAATCATCTGCCAACATGTTGGGACATTAAGTAAAACCCATGCCTCATATTAGATGAAAGATATATTTCATGTATAGAAGCATTTACAAGCTAGACATTAAATGTAGTATCCTATTTGTTATATCTAATAAAATCTTAAATCCTAAATGTAAACACTACTACAAAAAGGACCTTTAATAGCACACCTTTAATAGCGCTTGCCAATTATAAGCGCTGTTAATTAGCGGCACATATAATAGACAGCGCTTCTTTTTGCAAGCGCTGTTAAAGGTCGGAGAATAGACAGCGCTTCTTTCTACAAGCGCTGTTAAAGGTCGGATAATAGACAGCGCTTCTTTCTGCAAGCGCTGTGTATTAGAGGCATAGATAATACACAGCGCTTGTAGAAAGAAGCGCTGTTAAATGTCAGACAATAGACAGCGCTTGTTTGTGCAAGCGCTGTTAAAAGCCCCCCTTTAACAGCGCTTGTACAAACAAGCGCTGTTAAAGGGGGCCTTTAACAGCGCTTTCATAAACAAGCGCTGTTAAAGGCCACCCTTTAACAGCGCTTGTATCTGTAAGCGCTGTTAAAGGCCTCCCTTTAACAGCGCTTGGTTGAAACAAGCGCTGTAAAAGGTATTATACATTTACGCTCAGCGGTTCGCAATTTCGCTCCCCCTTTTGTAATCTCGCTTAATTTCGCTCTGAAGCCCTGTTTGCTTAATTTCTACCCGAAAATTCACTCGCCCAACCCAAGCACCAGAAGCCCTAGAGCAACCCCGCCGCTGCTCGTTGATCGCGCGAGAAACTTCCCGCCGCCGCTGCTTCGTTGATCGCTGATCGCTGATCGCGAAAACCTATCGCGGTTCGTTGATCGCTACTTCGTTGAAAATTCCCGCCGCCGCTGCTTCGTGCGAGAAGCCCTAGAGCAACCCCAAGCCATATTCCCTCTTCCATCTTCCCTCTTTGCGTGACCCTCTTCCCTCTTGAGGGTGAAGTTTGTTGCAGGCTCTTTGCGGCAACTGCTTGGGCCCAGAGATTGAGAAATCAGTTGCTGCTCCTAGTGAACAAACTTAACTGTGATGGTACAAGGCTATCCTTTTTCTTCCTCTTTATTCATTGCTTGAGTTTGCATATGACTTTCCTTTTAGATTTGCATATGGTTCCTCGTTCTGAAAAAACCAAGATGCTTAGATTTCTACTTTATAATTGCAGAAATTAGCATTGCCCTATAAATTCTTGAAATTAGTTTTTGGCCTTCGGATTAAAGAACGTGTGTTTGGAAATGTGATATTAACTTTATTGTGTTTGGGAATGTGAAATTGAACATGTCATTGGAAATGCAAAATTACGTTATGCGATATTTGGCATAATTATGACAATTTAGTGTAATGACATGACACCATGGGATTCAGGTAGTTGAGTCTCAAAGGAGTCAGGAGTGACAAGGATCACCCAAGTGAGTTCATGTTTACCTTTACTCAAAAATAGAGGCATGAAAATTTATGACGTGTACTAGTGAACTCATGTTTACGGTTATCTAGAAATGAATGCAATAAAATTTGACCTCTATATTGAGATGAATGTGTAGTCATGTGGGAAGTTGATTATGATTTTTATTATCGGTGTTTCAAGGCGGACGAAACACCCAAGATGCATATGGTATCATTGGACTCCGAGCTTGACGTTAGATTAGCATAACCGTTAAGTCTTAACATTATAGCTATATTGTATCTATTTTAATGTTATTGACATCAAGTTTATTTATCATATGTAAAATCCATTGGATTTATTATATTTTATTACTTAATGCTTAAAATAAAATTTATTTTTACTAGATTGGGGAACTTACCCATGCATTACCTAGCTGATGGATGCTTCTTTTTGATCAGATATAGATAGTGATCTTGTAGAAGTGATCCCATAAGAAAAGGACGACGCAATACTAGTGTTTAGAGATTAGTTATAGATTTTGTAAATTTTTTTCTTTTATTTAAAATTGTACATGCTTAATGTCTTAGATTTGTTATCATTGTATTCGGCTTGAGTAACCTTCTTATTTGACATTAGGTTGTAATAAAATTATATTATTGTTATTTAATTTAAGTTTTCATGCAGTCATGCATGAATTTGTTATTTTTTCCCAATGCTTTGCGTATTTGAGTCAGATGGTATTCCTTTTACCTTAAATACATCAGGTGCTTTTACCTTAAATTTTATGTCTTTGCTTGTTATTAAGGAGATTTAATTGTATACTTTGTTCACGCTTTTCAATATGAATAATAATAATTTGATCATCATTTCAATTTTTTTGAGAATTTATCTTGTGATTATTTTGATGATTTATGCTATCAACTGTGTGATTTTCTATCCATTTTTTTCAACTGAAACAGTACAAGATTGCCTTTTGTCTTGCATTTTAAAGGGGAATATATTGACGTTCATCTTTCTTTTCAATGTCAATTTTGTGTTATTTTTTCCCTCAAACAAAATAAACGATCAATAATAGTGTGTTGTAGGTTAATCCATTAGATATCACTCCGTAAGCTTCCAATCAGTGGCATCGCATGCATCTATTTGCCAAATTGTCATGTGAAATTCCTAAAACATTATGTGTGAACTTTGAAAGAGTCCTTTTTTCTTTTTTTTGTTGGAGTGTCAACTAAAATATTATGTGCAAGAATTTGCATGCAATTCTGAGTCTATATGCAACACTCTCCACCTTGGACTCAAAATTATTCATTTTCCTTCTCTTCAAATATTCTTCAAAAAAATTTGCTAGTAATGATCCCTCTCTTTTTACATAAAAATTTAAAAAATCACAAAAGAATTTAAATTGAAATGGTTGATGTTGAAGGCATTTATAACAACTTGATCTATGCTGATTCGATTGTTTATTACCTCTTTTGTGATTTTTTGTGATTTTTTGATATCACCTCTTGCGCTATATCTCCTTTTGGTTAAATTTTTTGTGATTTTTTTCTTTCTAGTTCTTATTTTTTTAATTTGGACAACTAATATATGGCTAAAGTGAACATACGTCATTGGACATGGAAATACCATTACTGTAAGGAATGTGCAATATGCTTGGCATTTTGATTGTTCTGCTAATCTACTACCATAATGCTTGCCTTGTTTCATTTTATGCCAAATGAACGTGCATATCATTTTATCTGCTTGGATCTTCTTGCCATCTATTCATTAAATTTTTATTGTTTAATTTCAGGAGAGAAAGAAGATTGGGGGGGTAGGGGATCACCATTATGACTCGATCGGTATTTTTCTGTATGATATCCTTCTGAGTTTGCATTTATATGTTGTCAGCTACTCAGCTTCATCCTTTCAGTAGTTGATGATACAAAGCTTTTGACAAAGGTCAGTTTATCGATATTCCTATGTGGATGAGTGGCATGATACATGATTTTAACCTTATAATTATTATCAAATTCTGATATAATATTTTTAGATCGTTGTCCGTGAACTGAAATCAGTACTTGCTTCACCAAGAAATTCTGATATAATATTTTCAGATCGAGGAAAGAATATCAGCCTGGACATTTCTGCCGAAAGGTATTGGACCCACAATTCAGATCTTTCAGATGCATGTTTGTTCTGGTTATCAGATCATAATCATGTTGATTTTCCTTTCTGGTTAGATCAAAATTCTAGCTACATGGTCGTTCTAGTAATTGGACCAGCTCTGCAAATTTTCCAGATGTTATTTTTCTATGGTCCGTGGTTTTTTTTCTTTCCTTTCCTGCTTTCAGATAACGGAGAGGGCATGCAGATAATACATGCAATCATTCTTGATTTTGCAGTGGAGCACTCTTGCTAGGAGGGGGAGTATATACCCTCTTGGACAAGTTGTTTCCTGCATCGACAATGGTAATGTAGACGAGACAATGCAATTTGTGACGAAGATTCGGTATGTGAATTTCCTGCTGGCTTTCATTATTTTTTATTAGCTATCGAGTGGCATTTACCCACTGTTAGTTACAAAATGTTCCTTGTCATCTTTCTGCTGTATCTTCAACATATATTTGGTGGATATATGAGATTGTGTGGTTTTAAGAACATCCAAATAGAGCAAGCTTTTTCACATGTAATTACATTTAGTGCTGAAAGTTTCTACAAAAACAGTCTGAACTAGATCTAATATACAGAGGATGACTTCAATGATAGGCTTTTCATCAGTCTTGGTTGCATTTTTTTAGGAGTTCGTGCTTGAAGGCTCTTTCTTCCATCACCACTCTTAAGTAAGCTAATCCTGATCCATACCCTCGACATCAATTGGTACGCCAAGCTACTTTAAGAATATAGTCTCTTCCTACTATCCTTAGGAATATAGTCTCTTCCTACTATCCTTAGGCAGTCCAAGTTGATTTTTCCAGAAAAATTCTACCTTTGCTGATTTAACCAAGGGGCATAAACAGCGAATGGTTACTACTTCACAAGTACATAACCTTACTTGGCATGGGTGATATTAATATGTAGAATAATAGATTGATTTTGGACAATAACCAGTTTGTTAGTGAATGGATTTAAATGAGATGATGAGCATGTGCTGTTAATTCGTTTATCTAGCTGAAATTCTTATTTCATTTTCTTCAACTAAGGCTGTTTCTCTTGTTGGAGGATTTGGAAGGTTGCCCCTTTTCATCAGCTTAAACAGTGCGATGAACAAGGTAGATTCACGCCACCTAGCCCACGGGTCTATAGCAAGCTCTTATTTCGTATATAGCTTACTCAGCTAGGCTTCTTTTTGACCAATTTTATGCTGGATATAGATCAGGCCACTGATATAAAATTTTGTTAATATTATATGGGCCTTGTTGATCCAGGCTGCCGTCCTCAGCGATCAAGGTACTCCCCAAAAAACCTAATTTGCATTAAAATTTTGACCGCTTTTTAGTTGTTTTGTTTGATTTCATTTTAGCTGAATTGGGTCGATTTTTAATCTGATTAATAGTTTTCCTATGAGCTGATTATGTTCATTTTCAAATGATTTAGATCAACTTAATTCTATAATTCAAATTTGTGGGATCGATCAATTTGTAGAATTCTGTAATCTAAAAAGTAAAAAAAAATACAAATTTGCAGGATTAGCAATTGTGATCATGGGGGTCAGCGGCACCGGCCAATCGTAAGTCCATTTGCTCTTCAGTGGTTGGCTTTTTTGCTTAGCTAATATCTCTTCAGAAAATGTAGAGAAACAATAAGCAACGATTTATGGATTAAGCAAATTACAATCTAATTATGAATGTCCTTCGCTAATTTTAGAATTTGGATGCTTTGAAGAAGATTGTAGATGATCTTGGTGGGTGAAAGTACTGTGTTGTGTTTAATTGTGCAAAACTAACTCATACTTTCGCTGTGTAGAAAACTAAATACAGACACCCTGATTGAAACATGAATATGTTAGGCACCATAACATTGTGAATGTGCACGAGCACACACGAAGAGTCTCTTTGCCCATTGAGAGCATCAGAATATTCATATCATAACTTCAAATGTTGTAATAACTAAAATTTAAAATTCTATTTTATTTCATATAATGGTGTAAAAAATTTCATTTCACAATCAAAATTAAGCTCCAAAATATTAGCCAATGATCAATTCGGTTAATACAATAGAAAATAGTGTGTTAATAGAAATGATCTATATGAAACACTCTTCGAAGAGAATCTGTGTAATTAATAACTGTTTTGAGCTAAGGTAGTCGATACACAAATTTTGAGGCTTTTGATGTGTATTCCACCCAAGATTTCCGATGCAACCGATATTATAATTTGTCGGCGGATACCGTGACCAAAATTGAGACTTCGAACGTTGGTTTTGAGAGAGTTTGTTTTGGGTTTATTTAGGTTTTGGATTTGGAAGATCTGCGCATCTTGCATCATGATTCCCAAATAGAAGTTCATGTCAAAGTTTGCCATAACATGTTGCGATAGCTTGACATCATGATTCCCAAATCGATTATGAACTTCATATCTTCGTCATTGTTTATATCCGGCATCAATCATGCATATTTCAAGACACAAGACCTAATTGTGTAGATGCATTTTTAACTCATACAAATGTATGCTGTCGGTTGTTACTTACATGCAAGAGAACCAGATAGTGAAACTAATTGTGAACCATCAGCTTTTGTGAAATGGGAAAGAACTTCATGTTATACATGTTTAGATGAACAGATATTTATACAAATTGAAGTAACAAACACGGATGGACACTGATTTCTTTGTTTTTTAACACAACAATTTTTGGTTGGGTGAAGTGTTCTGATAGTTATGAACTTCTATGTGTTGTTTTGTTTTCTTTCTTGCTTTTTTAGTATTTTGGCAATGACCTTTCTAGGTCTGAAGGTGCCACCAAAGGAGATTGCACTCTCAGACGGCAATGGTGCTAATGAGGATTTACAAGGTTCTCAATTTGGTATAGCAGGTAAAATAGGTTATTGTTAGCTTGCATATAGGGCGCTCCATGTCATATATGTTACTTTGCTGCACTACTTGCAGAAGCAAACATACCACGAAAGGAAAGTTATGTTTCATCCACCACCAATACCAAAGAAGCATTACAGGAGCGACCGGTAAGCGAAGAGCCTGAGGGAAGGCAGGTAAATAATATCTATACACAGAAGCCCAGTGATTGTGGATGAAATGGTGAACTAGTAACTGTTGGAAGCAAGAATCATGCAAAGAATTTGGGAAATAAAGCTTTTCTTGAATCTGGGCAACGAGATATTCATCCATGTGGTTAATCAAATGATTCAGAAACCTGCTACCCACAACGGGCACCAAGGAAATATCCCCGTATATTTATTTTATTGTAAACAAAAACATAAACATATATTTAACTCCAATGACCCTTAGAATAGCTATAATCTTACTGAATCTCATTATATATGCATATACAGATGCACAATATGTTTTACTTGGCAATAAGAAATGGAACTTATCAAAATGCACCTACATTTCGGAGTAGAACGTAGAGAAGTTGCTAAATTAAAACTACAGGGCACTCTACAAAGAGATTGTAAAGAGGTTCCAGGTTCAAATCCTGGATTTATCATCATAGCCAGTGCACCAACTTTATTAGAAATGATCACAAAATTTAATTCTTATCCCTAACCTCACAATGCATGGCATTGGTTTTTCTTTGCAAAGAATTAGCTAGGATATGCAAGCCTTGTTGTCTGCTACATTTATTACATATGAGACGAGCAATAATAACTTCTCGATATGTTCCACATGGTAGAAACACATGCCAAAACACAAACAGGTGCGCTTGTACTCATGCACACACAGAGCAAAGCTAATACAAGCATCGTATTTGTGCTAACTCTTTCATCTGTTGCAGGGAAGCAAAAGATTGTCCATGGACACTTCACAAAAGAAAAACATGGAAACGGAGATTGACGGGAAAAGAGGTTTATTACTTCCTTGTGCAGATCCTTGTGAGAGACCATCTTCTGAAAAATCAAAGCATGTAAGTAGTTTTAGACCATCTTCTCAACGAGATGCAGATAATATTGGGTTATCAAAGAGACAGAAATTGAATTACACGGATGGTAGTGAGCATGACAGCCATATCCTGCATTCTTCATTCAATTTACCTAACCGGGATACCGAAGAGAAGATCAACACTTCATCATCTCTAATGTAAGACTGCTTTTTATTTGATGATCGACTGATACTGATTAACATTCCTTACGCCTTTAGTCTTGCTAATTTTCATTCCATTTTTTCTTCCTAGCAATCATAATTTTCTGGTAGATAGCCCTATTTTCGAACAACAATTTCGTGATATTTGGATGACTTCATTTAGTGCTTGCAATGAATGGGTTGTTATGTGGATCTGATCTCTCCCCACTAGAAGAGGTTATCACCGACTTATTTGTTCCTTTTGAAGTTAAAGAAAGTTCTATAAATATTTTTTTGAGGGAGTTTATCTTTAATCTTCATTTTTTGGTGGTTTGCTGGGTTGCTAGTCTTAGGATTTGTCTTTCTCCTTCGATTCCTACTTACCCATTTCTTTTTTTGACCATTATACAGAAACTCCTGAAGAAGTTTGTGAGTTTGACACTTATATCTGTAAGCAGGAAGTGGAAGAGAGACGTGACCCATATAATTGTTTCAACCGATGAGCATGGTAGATGCAGCAGCTCAAAAGATGTCCTTGTATCTATTTTGAGCGGAAAATGGGTACTAAAAAAATCGATTGTAAGAACATCCTGTTTTGAGCATGTTATTTTGTTTTGAACATGAATCATGCTGCTTAGAATTGTATGATAATGAGCTAATTCTTGCATTACCCATCTGCTGGCCAAGTTCTAACAATATGTTGATAAAAATGTGAAGGATTGAAACAAACTATGTGTGAACATACCCATCATACGCTTGTTATATTGTAACCTCTTTCTGTACACTCAAACAAGTAACTTGTGTGGGTGAGTGAGTCTGCTTGTCTTAACACGCAGAGATACAGATACTTTGGTGCATCTCTATACATTCTGAAGACACTCAGAGATGGAGGAAGACATGCAACGATATCTGCAGGCAATAAAATGTGGGCAACTAGCTGATGCTGCTGTTAATGGAGGAAGATCATTCTTTTTTTGGTTGTCGTAAGTATTGGCCAAGCTTACTGTCAGTCAAAGTCAAGCTATGCATGTGATTACTTGATTGGGCTTGGTTGCTGTCATTTTTGTTTTTGAATATGAACAGGCTGGTCATCCAAAATGCTGACAGGCTTCACACAGATACCAATATGAACAGGCTTCACACAGCCAAAGTCATATGGTCGGTATCAAGCGCCACCTTCATACTTAATTCTATTTAACTTCTGGTTTAAACTATAATCCTAAGCAAGTCAATGTATGCTTTCCTCTTCGCAGGAACTCAGACATCGTGACAAGACAAAAATATGTGAAGTTGGTGGAGTCTGTCAAGGACTCAGGGTGCACTGTTCATGTGTTCTCTTCAAGTGCAAACTGTGGAGTACTCGGGGCCGCCTCTCAGTTACTACATCAGCAAGTTCAGGCCTGCGAGTGTCGTGGAAGCTCCAGATCTTGAGATCGCATGCAGGTGCATCGGTTCTGATCCAAGGCGCCAGCCGACGATCGACTAGGTGGTCATGTGGCTTGATGGGGTCGGAGTCGACTCTTGATTTCTAGCTATGATAATGTTCTTGTTATATCACACAGAATGCAGTTTTTAGATTAGAAAGAATGTTTCCGAGATGGGGTGAATTTTATAAATTTTCGGAGATGTATGTGTAAATAAAATGTCCATATATGTTTTGAGGATTAATTCCTCATTTTTATGCTATAACAACAATTTCAGATGACTGTAGATGTATTCGTGGTAGATATATGCATCATTTCTTGCATGCAACCTTTCTGGCAATTATATTGTTGAAAAGCTAATCAAACTAGTTTTCATAAATTGAAAAATGAAAGGAAATCGCAGTTTGTCCAAGCTAATGTTATTGTTGGTTTATTTAAGCATTTTGAACATTAAATGGATCTATTTAAATATAAAACGTAGGGAGAAACAATAAAATGAATTGAAACAAGCGCTGTCTATCTGGGACTTTTAACAGCGCTTGTTTAGTACAAGCGCTGTGAAAGGCCCCCCTTTAACAGCGCTTGCACAAACAAGCGCTGTTAAAGGCCACCCTTTAACAGCGCTTGCACAAACAAGCGCTGTTAAAGGCCCCCCTTTAACAGCGCTTCTTTAGTACAAGCGCTGTTAAAGGCCCCCCTTTAACAGCGCTTGCACAAACAAGCGCTGTTAAAGGCCCCCCTTTAACAGCGCTTGCACAAACAAGCGCTGTTAAAGGCCACCCTTTAACAGCGCTTCTTTAGTACAAGCCCTGTTAAAGGCCCCCCTTTAACAGCGCTTGCACAAACAAGCGCTGTTAAAGGCCCCTCTTTAACAGCGCTTCTTTAGTACAAGCGCTGTTAAAGGCCCCCCTTTAACAGCGCTTGCACAAACAAGCGCTGTTAAAGGCCCCCCTTTAACAGCGCTTGCACAAACAAGCGCTGTTAAAGGCACCCCTTTAACAGCGCTTGTAAAGCGCTATTAAAACTAGCCCCCCCTTTAGCAGCGGCGAGATAGACAGCGCTTGTAAAGCGCTATTAAAGACCTTATTTAAGCGCTGTTAAAGGTCCATTTTGTAGTAGTGAAAAACCTCCAAATAAATTCATATCATTCAACCAAATAAAAAATAAATTATATTAAATTATAGCCAATAAAATATAGATTTAATGAACAATTACAATTCTGTCATAATTCACATGCAAAATACCGTGTCAGGATATATCTGGTAAGGTATTGGGTGAACATAAAAATGAGAAAATTGACTGAAAATTGTAGATAAATGTTTCTGCATGTCCTTCCAGTGAATGATCAAGACGTTATTGTCGGCCAACATGTTAGGGCATGTCATGTGATCTTTAAAGTAGTGCACACAGCCAATTGAGAGATCCCATACCATTAAAATTATCATACAGTATCCTTTGCATAACAAGCTGAAGATGGATGCTTATTACTTCCCCCCTTAAAATGTGTCAATTCATTAAATTATATATAAGAACCAAACACCAGATGACATTCTTCCTTCATCTCACACTCTTCATTTAGTCGTGCAAATTAACTTGTGCTTTTATCATTTCAAACACATTCAGTTTTGTTAAGGCAGAGCATATGGATTGTTGATCAGCTTGGCTGGTGATTGGTATAGACCATAACAATATCCGAATTGGGTTAGATCTGCATACTTGAGTTACCCGTCTCGCTTTATCTCTTAATTAGTTAAATATTATAACGTTAAATTCCTGATTATAATCTTATACCGAGGGACGGATTTGGGTGGATATTTTGGACTTAGATTTAAGACTTTTAGTTTCCAACTTACAGGTTAAACAGTTACATGCGTTATGGCTTGCAAATTTAACCTGGCCCCGCTAACAAATATTTTAGGGTTGGATTAATATGTTGAAAGCAATGTTACTATAGGAATAGGGATGATCACACAAAAACCACTTCATAAATAAATTGCAGTATTGGAACATGCTTGGATAGACATATTATAAAGTAGATGGCCTGTTATAATTTTCCAGTAACAATCTCACTTTTTGTATATTCTTTTTGTATGTTTGCAGAATGTATAGGGTATTTGTAAATTTGCAGAATGTATCAGCTATGCATTCTATTTCCAGTAACAAGCGTATAGATTCTTTTTGCAGAATGTATATTAACAAGCCTATGCATTCTTTTTCCTGTAACAATAATGAATCATCCATTCAACATTTCCATGGTTTATTTGGCTAATATGCATGGTTATGCCTGAATTATAATTATTTTTTGTTGTGTTATCTTCTCATGCACCTACCAATGCCTATCCAAGCATGTTCCTTCATTTCTTTCTTAATTCATTGCAAAATCTTTCTTAATTCTTCTTTATTGTTTTGTGGTGCAAAAGGATTGCATTTCCTTCTTATTTGATTTTTCTGTTCATATAACTATGCAATGTTGCCATAAACATCTATTTCCAGATATGGCAACAAGAGCACACTTATTTAAAAAGTGCCCTTGAGCTTTCCTTAGAGACACAATATTTAACTGTGCCAATTGCTTTGAATGTTTTTCATTACTTTTTGAATGTAAGCACCTGATGTGTGAGGAATTTAAAAAGGGGGCTATTGAACACTTAACATATGTACATAGTCCTTATAGTAATTTCTTCTCAAACATCCCTGGAAATATTTGTAGTGAACCTTGATCCTTAATTAGCACTTATGCCTAACTAGACAATGAAATTAATAATTGCAGTGGATGGAATTCAAGGAGCTTGAAGGCGGAATCAGAATCCAAGTCAACGGCATCATCGATGGGCAAGGAAGTGCTTGGTGGCCTCGATTCAAACTCAATACTGCTCAGGTGAAAACCGTAACCGCTCCAGTTCTCTCATTCTTTAATTAGCACATATCATACTTAAAAATGTTTTTGGATATCCAGGCTTTTACAGGAAAAAGACAGTACCTAACTCACTGGGAAAATGCCTCACACTAGGCCAACACTAATATCCATCATTTCATAAGCTAACTTATGCATGTTTTATAATTTCATATACTGAATCTTTATGTACTGACTCTTGATAGGATTTGAGGTTCTACGGCAGCTACAATGTGACGGTCACCAGCATCGGCATCAAAAATAGCCCGCAATGCCACCTGAAGTTCAATAACTACGAAGCAGTGCAGGTTTACAACATGTCGGTCTCTTCGCCATGCGACAGCCCAAACATTGACGGAATACATCTGCAGAACTCCATTAATGTCTCCATTCATCATGCCAGCTTAAGTTGCGGTAACTTCTTCTTCATCTCCAGGATTGTTAAGTATCATGAACCTGAATACTGGAAATTCGCCATGCAACAGGGCAGATATATGCTATTTCAAAAGATCTTGCCACTTCCATAGAGCCAACCATTTTTACTTTGGTGAGGAGCTTGATGGCTTAGCCCACAAGCATAGCCAGAAAGCTGAAAAAGAAATCGAAAAAATCTTTGCCAGCTTCAGCCAAACAGCACTCTCTTCATCCCGTTGTCTATCATATGCTTTAGATAAATGAACAGAACATGTGAATCATGAAGTCTCAATTTTGGGGTGAATGTTGTTTGAATTTGCTCCCCTTTTTAACTAAAGCAGGTCACTGATATTGTTTGAATATGGAGATGTATAAATACTATGAATTAACTTTTAGACCTGCTTTAGCTCATTTTTTGTTTTTAACATTTGATTATGTTTCTGTTGGCTAACGATAATGTTGGTTTGCTTCTCCATGGTTTAAAATGTGGAGAGTTACAAAGAGGCCATGTCATAATTAATATTAGAAAACAATTTGTCTGCTAATTTCTCAACATTGTATCATTGGCTATAAAATTTTTTAATATAATGGAGAAATGTTTTGTCTGATTTTAAAATCATGAAATGTGTTCTTTTTCTTATCATGTGTATGTTACAGATGCTATTAATAGATTAAATTATGATTTTTTGTTTAGATTATTGGACATCAGAATTAGTTCATAGGCCAATTAGACATTAGAATGTTACAGATGAGTTATCATGGGCTAGAAAAATTCTCTTTTATGCATTAATCATTTCGTTATAGCTGGTTCCTTGGTTTATCTCGATTCAGTTGCTTCGATACTCAGCGAACTACTAGCTAACTAGGGATCGCTCCAATGGCGGTATGATTCCAGGATCTGGTTTTTTTCGATGCCATATCACTAAATCGTTCTCTGACTATTTCTCATCATTGTATCATAGGCTTAAAATCATGAAATATGTGTTCTTTTTTCTTATTCTAATTCTTTTCAACTGTGTTTGTTACAGATGCTTTAGAATGCCTATTTTTTCAATAAAATTATTTGAACATGGATATCTACAACTCGATCGATGCTGATAACTGGTGAATAATTTCCAAACGATTGAAATCAAATTCTTGATGCTTTGTTTAGGTTTTTATGGAGAACTTTATATTTTGGGTTGTTTTATTTTGCAATTCTGTTCATTTTGGTTTATAGAGCAAGGATTTTATTGTTTTTAAATGTGAAATACCAATCGTTGATGTCAAATTCTTGACGTTGTAATTTGAGAGTAGATGACGACGTGGTATTTGAATTGCTTGAAGTGAATTTTAAGGAATTATGATGAAATATATTGTCTTAATGTTGACACCTAGAGAAATTTTTTTTTGATTTGATGTAGTTTTGGGGGTTACAATATGCATGTCTATAGTTAAAACTTGACGTGAGGTGTATGTTCTGCTGGTTACATGGATGGTGGTTCGTGTAGAGAAGACGATGAGCGATCTCTTGATCAGGACGGACTAGACGATGCGACTCGATCAATATTGATCACAGGTGAATAATTTCAAAATGATTGAAATTTCTTGGGATGAGCTAAATTATGGGTGATCTAAGATTTTGAGGGGGAATCGTAAATGAACCACGCCGAAGGCGCCCGCTAAATTTTTTACACTAATTTGTTGTTCTGCACCGAAGGCATCCGCACCGAATTTGTTATTCCGCGCTGAAGGTGCATGCGCCGATTTCGTTGTTCCACGCCAAATGCGTCCGTGTCGCTAAATATTTTTACGCTAATTTGTTGTTCCGCGCAATTTTGACCGTGGAAATAATTTTTTGGGGAACAAAGATTTTGCGGGGGAAAATCTTAATTGAACCGTGCCTGCGGCCACGGGGTATGACTAGTGTATATATATATATATATATATATATATATATATATATATATATATATATATATATATATATATATATATATATATATATATATAGGAAAATTTTCAAATGAGAACATTTCGCACCGTGCGAAAATGTTTTTAGTTTTTTTTTTGAAATCTTTTTTTCTAAAATTCTTTTTCCCACCCTCATTATATGTTGTTATACCCCCCTCAAAAAATAATCATTGAGAAATAATGTCATTTGGCCTTCGATCAAGGCATTTCATCAAATTCGCACGTTTTGAGACCGTTAAATTTGTAACGGGTGGATGGTTGCTCTAATCCCCAACGGGTTCACCCATTATTTTCCCTGGGGTATATAATTGTATGGATTAAACATCAAAAAAAGAATTTTTGAAAAAAAAATTTTTAGAAAAAAGATAAAAATCTTTTCGCACGGTGCGAAAAGCCTCTTTTTCGCAACCGAAGATCGCTATATATATATATATATATATATATATATATATATATATATATATATATATATATATATATATATAATATTACATAGACCGGGCTCTTGCCTTACCCTCCTAAAAAAGCCGAAGGCAGGGGGGAGGGGGTTGGGGATTTTTCTGGGTTTTCAAAAAAAATATATAATACTACTAGTGGAATATGGAAAGAACACACCTAATTAGGTACCACCCTAAGGTGGATCCATAAGCTCCACGGTGTCCTTCTGTTGATAATGCTTTAAGTGTTGCACATTCACCTTGAACTCATTGACATCTTTTGAATTGATCAAGGTCACCGTTCTGAGTGGGTAAACCGTCTTCACAATGTAAGGCCTATTCCACTTAGAACATAGCTTTTCAGGGAATAGATGAAGTCTTGACTTCTAGAGGAGCACCTTTTCGATAGGAACAAACTCCATCCTCAAAATCATTCGATCATGCTTAGCCTTCAATCTCTCATTGGCCAACTTAGCACTGTTATAGGCCTCTCTACTCAGCTTCTTAAGTTCAACCAGATGAAATTTACGGGAAGTAGAAGATGAGTCAATATTGAGATTAAATTGTTTAACAGCCCAACTTATACTCAAGTTATACAAGTAAATGGCAATATTTTCCATAAATAATGTGATACAAAGACATCCCTAGTATAGTTTTGTAGTCGGTACTGTATGCCCACATCGCTTCGGAAAGACGGGTGCTCCAATCCTTCCAAGAAGGATTCACGGTATTTTGGAGTATATTCGTTATTTTCCAATTAGCCAATTCTGCATGCCCATTAGTTTGGGGGTGGTAAGGCATGGATACTTTTTACTTCACCCTAAACTTCCTCATCAAGCTTTCAAAAAGGCGGTTGCAAAAATGAGAGCCTTCATCGGTTTTCATTGCCTTTGACACTCTAAAGTGTGCAAATATATTCTCCTTTAGAAACTTGATCACGATGGATGAATCATTTGACCTACAAAGAATAGTTTCTACCCATTTAGACACATAATCAATAGCTAGTAAAATAAATATGTGTCCAAAGGAAGGTGAGAAGGGTCATGACGTCAATACCCCAACAATAAAAAATTTCTAGTTCTAAGATGGGGTTTAAAGGCATTATATTCCTCCTAGTTATCCCTCCCAACTGTTGGAAATGCAAGCATGATTTACAAATTGTGTATGTGTTTTTAAACATGTTGGCCAATAAAGCATTGCACGATTTTAACCACAGTTTTCAGGGCCAAAAAGTGTCCCACACACACACTCATGACAAAAATGTAAGATACTATCAAACTCTTGGTTGTGTATACATCTTCTAACAATTTGGTCATTGCAATATTTATACATATACAGATCATTAAAGAAAAATTATTTCACCTCATGTTTGAACCTTTTGAGATCATAAGTTGACCAAGTGCAAGGGGTCTTACCAGTCACCAAGTAGTTGACTATGTCTGCATACCACGGTAATGTGGAGACAGAAAAGAGGTGCTCATCAGGGAAGGAATTTTCTAGGGGAATGGTAGCTAACGATGTACCAACCTTTATCGTTGAAAGTGTTAGTGGTTTTGCCCTAGGCCAAATATTTGGACCTTTATGTTATGTCATTTTCATTTATAAAATATTTCTCTTATTGTTATTATTACATTGCTTACATGTTTCTTAATAATTATGCTTGAATAGCTGTTTTATATTATTCTAAGCATCCCTAGTCATTCATCGTTAAAGGTTTAATAACGAATTAAGACTAGTATGAGTTTGGTTGATAATTATGAGATAATTGTATGTATGGTGATACAAATCAAACTTATAGGTACTTTTTGGAGAACATGTACTGGATAGACTCGCTATGAGATCATTACATGGATTAGTGTCATAAATGATCTCATAATAGTTATGTCATAGAATCCTTAGACCTGAGATCATCACAGGTTTCTACATAAGGAACATCATTTTTTGACATAACCAAATGTTATCTTTAATCAGATAATCACAAAGGTTATGATTGAACATGATGTGAATTATGCAGAGGAAAGTGAATGAACAAGATGGAATTTGTCCTTCTCATATGAGAGAGATATCTAATGGGCCCCTTGATTAGTAGGACTGAGAAATGCATGGCCGTGCTCAAATGAATGTCATTGGATTTTATCAGTCTACTTAGAAAGTGAGAAATTAAATGTTTGAACAATATAAGTATGACACTGCCCATGACTTATGTTCAAATCAGATATCAAGTGACAAAAGGAATATGACATGTTCTATTGGTTAGGTTAATATCGGACTAACGATATTCATATTAATTGGGTAGTCATAATGTCTTGCTAGAGACCAAATATGATTCGTGGGCTTTTAATGGGATTAAGCCCACTGCCAATTTGATATGAGCCTATTGGGTCGCACACAAAGAACATATTTGATAGGATAAGGTTTAAACGTGATTTCGAATTTGATTTGAAATTCGTAATAAGGCGAAATTTTTTAACTGTCAGATATTGTATATCGTTAAGATATTATCCTTAAGATATCGTCGCATAACTGAAATACGTTAATGGGTTAACGTGGGATTCTTATCCCTAAGATATGGTCGCGTAACTGAAATATGTTAATGGGTTAACGTGGGATTCTATATAAGATATAGAAAGAGGATTTTTCAGTTTTTACGTTTTTCAATCGATCTCCTCCATTTTTGATAAAAACAAAGAGCGAGAGAAACCCTAGTTGCGGAGAAAGAGCTAGCACCCTCGCAATTCCTGTTCATGACGTTCGCGTGTGGATACCAATTGAGAGTGGTAGTTCGTAGAGCAGCACCTGTAGTCAGACACATTCAGATCGTCACAAAGGTTAGTACTCTATTCGAATCTATTAGAAACGCATGGATCTTGGTAGGTTTCTATTTTCCGCTGCATATAAACTAGTTATGCATGATAGAAACCCTAACAGAAAGATGGTCGGCTACATGGTTCTCTACCCCTTTCTTATCCGTAATCTATACATTGAACTCCAACAAAAGCAAAATCTAGTGTATAAGGCTTGGCTTTGCATCTTTCTTGGACAAAAGGTATTTAAGAGCTGAATGATCAGAGAAAAGGATAATGGGAGATCCCAATTTATAGCTCCAAAATTTTTCCAGGGCAAAGACTATAGCAAGTAGCTCCTTTTCCAAGGCAGCATTGTTCCGGAACCTTATCTTTGCATTTTCCAAGAACTGCACCCACTGCAAAGTTGCTGATGTCATACATTATTTCAAATGAAAGGGTCCAGTCGGGTACCTGTAGAATATGAGAAGATATCAATAATCTCTTCAAAGTAGCAAAAGAAGGTTGACACTCAGGTGTCTAAATAAACGCAGAATCATGTATCAAAAGTGTGCACAAAGGACGTGATATAAAACTGAAGTCCTTTATAAACCGTCTATAGAATCCTAATGGCCAAGGAATGATTGAATATCCCTAACACACTTGAAAGTTTGTAGCTTCTCAATTATTTCTACATTGGTATGTCTACCTGTATACCTTCCCTGAAAACTATATGACCAAGGACTAGGCTCTCAGTGGTCATAAAGTGGCACTTCTTCCAATGTAGTAAAAGGTTCTTTTCAATACATCTTTCCAAAACACAAGCCAAGTTAGATAAGCAATTATGAAACGAGATACCATACACATTAAATTCATCCATAAACACCTCTACAATCTTCTCAACCATATCATTAAAAATACTAAACATGCAACATTGAAAAGTTCCAGTGGCATTGCACAGACTAAATTTCATCTTCCTAAATGCAAATGTACCAAAGGAGCAAGTGATGGTGGTCTTCTATTGATCCTCTGGGGCAATTTCAATCTAGTAATAGCTAAAGTAGCCATCAAGAAAGCAGTAATACTCATGTCCAACCACTCTCTTTAAGATTTGGTCCATGAAGGGAAGCGAGAAGTGGTCTTTACGGGTTTTGGAGTTCAGCTTCCTAAAGTCTATACACATTCTCCACCCAGTGGTGGCTCTCATGTGTATCAATTCATTATTCTCATTCTTTACTACGGTCAACCCAGACTTTATAGGGACAACTTGGGTGGGGCTAACCCACCTACTATCAAAAATTGGGTATATAATATCTGCATCCAACAACTTAAGGACATCACCCTTAACCACTTCATTCAAGGTGGCGTTCAACCTACGTTGCATCTCTCTAATGGGTTTGGCATCATACTCTAAGTAAATAGGGTGCATGCGCACAATGGGGATAATACCCTTAATGTCGGTAATTGTCCAACCAATTGCTTCATTGTGTGTCCTCAGAACATCCAATAATGCATTTTCCTGCTCTAAAGAAAGTTTGGAGGATATTACCGTAGGAAATGTGCAAGCTTCCCCCAAGATAAGCATACTTAAAGTAAGAAGGCAATGGCTTGAGCTCTAGATATGGATGCTCCAAATCAAATGACACTTGAGGTGGTGTCTCTAATGGTTGTGGCTCAAATCGTGGCACCCAAGTGGTGCTAGACAGCTCACTAGCTTCCTATACAAAGGATAGATCATTAATATCTTCGCCAAGGTAATCAATAAAATCAATAGTAGTAGCAAACTCAGCATCAAAATGATCATTGACAAGTACATCAACGAAGCTCACTTCATCTTAGTCCTCCACCCATGTTGGCAACTTGTATACATTAAAGATGTTTAAGTCCAGTTACATATTGCCAAAGGAAATCTTTGGTTGACAGTTCCTACAATTAAGTATTGCACTGCTGGTTGCTAGGAATAGTCTGCCTAAGATTATATGGGTGGAAGTGCCAGACTGGGGTCCCTAAATGTCCAACACTATGAAGTCCACCGAGTAATAGAACTTGTCCACTTGAACAAGTACATCCTGATCTACACAACCCCTAAGAATATTCACAGATATATCAACAACTTTGAGAATAACATGTGTGGCTTTCAATTCTTCTAACCCTAGTTGCATAAAAATAGGGTACGTCAATATGTTAACACTAGACCCTAAGCCAAGTAGGGCCTGCCCTGTCTGTTTGGTCCCTATAGTGCAAGAGATAGTATGGGATCAAAGGTCATTGAATTTGGGTGACGTGTTATGTTGGAATATTCAGTTAACTTACTGAGTAGGAAAGGCCTTTTTCTTAACACTTAAGTTTCTCTTAACCATGCAAATATCTTTAAGAAATTTGGCATATGCAGGCACTTGGTTAATTGCATCAAGTAGTGGTATATTGACTTAACATCTTTAAAAAATTTCTCGGATTTCAGATTGATAATTATCTTTCTTTAAAGGAATAAGTCTGTGTGGGTATGGAGTTAGAGGGGAGTAGGGCTTGGACTCTTGGACTCTTGTCTTATTGGTAGTCTTACCCTTGCTTGAACTCTCCACTTGCACTTATTATTGTGCATGGTCTTCTTCCTCCACCAATGTCTCAGTTGCATCCTTTAGTGGCTCAGGCTTCTCAATCTCCTTACCACTTCGCAAAGTGGTCATCGCTTGGTAAGGCTTGATGGTGTTGCCTGTCGAAGATGAACTCGTGTTGGGATTGGAAACTGGTTGTGTTAGGAGCTTGACTTTCTCCAAAGTGACTGTAAGCTTTTCATTGCTATCGTTTATCTTTTGAAACTGTGCTTGCCAAGTTTGTTGTGTCTGTTGAAGCTGTTGCATCTGCTAAAACCGGGCTTACTGCTTTTGTTGAAGCTGTTGATTCTGAACTTACTACTTCTGCATAAAATGCTGAAGTGTATCACTAAGAGTCTGAAATTACAGATCATTGCTAAGATCCTCTTTCTTCCGTTGAGTTCCACCTAGGTAGTTGTTGAGAGGTGGTGGCCTATATGGTGGTGGAACCTATGGCTTTGGCAACAAACTCAGGTTGGGATGGTTGCGCCAGTTGGTGCTGAAGGCATTTGGGTTGTAGCCTTGTCCTTGGCATGAGTTTAACACATGGTTCACTTGAGTAGGCTCCCTTAGCACATCCTTTAACGTCAGAATGGTTGGACATCCCGATGTATAATGCTCCACACTTTCGCAAATAGTGCAATTTTCTTCAAAAGTCACGGCCTTCACTCCTTTCAACTGTAGGCCTTGGAGTTTCTTCTTCAAGAGAGCCTCCATCTTAACTTCTAGTACATCCTCCGATTTCAAAGTAGACGGGCTTCCATGTGATGAATATTGAGGTGGGTCTGTCCTATCACACTCAGGAGTCACTCCCCAAGTTTGCGCAATTTCGGCTCTGGACTCCAAGTAGTCATATGCCTCAGTTAGCCTCTTGTCAAAGAACTCCCCATTGCACATCATCTCCATGAACTTTTCATGGAAGGTTGAAACCCACCTTAGAATAATCCTATGAGGCGATACTCATCAAACCCATGATGGGAGAATGCAAGCAATAGGTCCTTGAACCTTTCCCATGCAGCATCAAAAGTCTCGTTGTTCTTTTATGAGAAGTTCACGATCTGTTTCTTAGCCCCTGGGTTCTACGCAAGGAAAAATCCTTTTTTAAAAACTTAGCTTGTAGATTGACCCAGGAAGTAATAGAATGTGGCGGAAAAGTATTAAGCCAATTCTTAGCCTTATCTTTTAGTAAACATGAAACAATTTGAGATATATAATTTCAATGCTTGTTTTACCACTACACATGTAAGGCAACCATTTTCAAATTCCTTGATATGCAAATAAGGATTCTCCCTCTCCATACGATAAAAGGTAGGAAGAAGTTGAATCATTCTAGGTTTGAGACTAAAGGAATTTGCATCGATAGGGAGCACGATGCATGAGCTATAACCAGTCATAGTTGGCCTTAACACATCTCTCAAAGACATATCTCCCATAGGTTGGGAGTGGTGGTCTTGGTCTTGGCATTATCTTGTATTGGCCATTGCTACCATTGTGATTGGGGTTTTCAGCCATCTCAACATGCCTAACTAATCTGTGTGTCCTAGGAGTCCTAAGCTACATAAACAAATAAGATCACACAAGATGCTTATTTACAACCTAATCTAATTTTTATAGTTTTGTATGTATATACACAAAGTCAAAACAAAAATTTCAAGTAAAAATGGATAAACAAAGAATATTCACACAAAAGATGGAAAGATCTCACCAAATCTTCCATGTAAACTAGAAATTGCAAAGATGTAGAACCGTTGTCCCCGGTAACGGTGCAAAAAACTTGACTGCTCCAAAAATGTGCTACTCCCAAGTATAGGAGGTCAATCAAGTAGTAATCCTGGTAAGTTCAGGGTCGTATTCCACAAGGAGAAGCGTGCCTGCAAATTCACGATCTGAAATTATACAAGGAAATGATTCGATAAGAGGTGAACCACCTTTCGTGGATTGGTTATTCAGTTTTTTAACTATCAAATTATCCTAAAAACACTAAGAAGGGTATTGTGAGAGTGCAATAAGATAAGAGCATGTGTGTTGTGCTTTCGTTGGGCTATGGTCTACTATGATATTCAATCTCTTATGGATAACTCAGTCTCGCATACATGCCAAGGTATGCGTGATCGGAAGGTCAAACAATAAAAAAAGAATTAGCTTCTTGGGTAATCATCAGACATATTGGTTTCATAACACAAGCAAGTGAATAGCTGAACCTCATGGTTCATCATCCTTCTAGGGCCCCTTTATGGGTTTTATGCACGTAGATAATGCCTCGCAACACATCATCCTCATAGGCCCCCTCTATGGGTAGTGCATGATTCAATAAGCATAGAAATCCATTAATCCAATGAGATAATCAAATAATAATGCTAGAGATGAATGAACGCATATAGACATAAGCCCTAACTATAACACAACCCACACACAGACACATACAAGAGTTTTAGCCACTCATAGCTATAAAAATACCAACTTTCATTAATAATACCATATGTTCAATACAAAAGCAGAGACAACTGAACAAAATCAAGAGGAAAGTTAAAGTTTTTCTCTCCACAATAGCCTCCAGAATCACCATCGAGTTCTTCTCTAAAAACCTAGAAAATGGGAAAAAATCGCCACACGTTCCTCAGCGCAAAAACTAAAATCTAGGTTAAAGGATAATCCCCCCAACCCTAACAAAAGATGGCTATTTATAGCCCCCAAACCCCAAACAAATCTCTACTCTTAGATCAGAGATCAAGGGTCTTCAAATCAAAAGCTTAAGTTGTGGGTTTGGGTGGGTTTAGTTGAAAACTGGACGAGATCCGCATCAAAAATTGCCCAACATTGGATTCAACCCATCAATCGCCTGACATGTTGGAGTTAGTCATCTGGTTAGGTCGTAGTCAGACAGTTACGCCAATCAGTGCCCAACTCCATAGAGTAGAAAATAATTACCATAGATGCCCCAAGAATCTGGAACCACTGCATCTGATGGTTGGAAAACAATCAATCAGACGGCTGAAGTTGAAGAACCAGATGCCTGATGTTGAATAGACAAGCGAGTGGATTATATGTGTCATATGGCTAGAAGGTCAAGACCTTGCGTATCCGTGTATCAATCCCTCCTAGCCTGCTGGGTGCATACCTCCAGTCGGCCGACTATGAGTAGACAGTTTATCTCTAGTTCTTTAGCCTAAAACTAAGGCATCACAAAGTCTCATAAAAATTCTTAAAATTCCATAAATTGTATTGAACACTAAAATATATTGAATATCCAGAAATGTACAATCTAGAGCCTAATTAATCATGAGAATGCATGGAAATACCACAAAATCAAGGGTGAAATATTCAATATTCACTCGTAAGCACTCCTCAGCCATCATGTGCTGCTCAGCTCTGTCAATGAGCTGATCTTTATATGGTGCAGAGACTTCATCAGGTCTTTGCATTGAACCACTTTCTTGAGTACAGCAATGGTCAACTTGTCACTACAGCCATTGACATTCAGCCTCTCCGAGTTAAAGCGCTTCAGAAAGCTTGTCAACGTCTCCCCCTCTTTTGCCACCAAGGTGAAGAGGTGGTCCAAGCTCCGTTTCCTCCTCCTTCCTGTCATGAATTATTGGCAGAAGGCTTAGGCTAGGTTCTTGAACGACCCAATGGACCAATTGGAAAGTCCATTGTACCAATCTTTCAAGGCTTTCCGTAGAGTAGTTTGGAAAGCTCGTTAGAGGGTGGAGTCATTGGCTCCATGTAGCTCCATCACTCCTTTGTAATTCTGGATGTGCCGATGTAGATCGCCCAAGCCATCATATTTGTCTAGGTCAAGCATCTTGAATCTGGTCGGCAGTGGGGATGAGGTGATCCTCTTCTTCATGGGTTTCTTCTTCTCATCCGAGCTATTGGGAGAGCTCGGATGGTGAAGGCTGTCTCTCTGAGCCTTCTTCTTGAGGCCTACGTGAGGCCCATGGTGAAGGCTATGATTTTGCCCACGATGGATCTCTTGCTGTTGATCATCAGTCAAGGTAGGGTGGTAGCCTTAGCTCCACCGAGTGAGGGTCATGGGCCCCTGAGATCAGTTGCAGTTGAGACAACCGGTTGGCTTGCAACTGGCTGAGATTTTAGACCCGTTAGTCGTTCTATCATGACTGTTAGCACCTGAATATTTGCACCCACCTCCCGCGAGAATGTTTGGAACTGATCCACAGTCACGAATTGGGAATACCATGATTTGAAGAATTAGGATCCACTAGATGCAGTATAGTATCTTCCACCCCATACAATATGGACTTTTAGACCCTTGATTAGCGGGTTAAGTCATCGTTGTCGGTGTGGCTGAAGACATGGACGTCGACTACTTTTCTACATACAGAGCCAATTGTTTACGAGTGTTTTCTCACCATGTATATTATTACAAGATAGTACAGTTATAATAGATGTCGTGGGGGACGTCGGCAGTTGACTGGATATTGGACGAGATAACCTCAATGCTAAGTAAGCTTCGATGAGAGCTGTTGACTGCTGATTGGGTCTTGGGTAAGCTGACCCCGGGCCGAGCTGGTCACAATCTGCCAAAGGACAAAGGTTGTCCTAGTAGGATGATGTTGAAGTGTCTTGGCAAGGGAGGACATAGACTTCAAACTGAGTGCTAAGTAAATTGGCCCCTAGTTGAATGGCCTTGATCGGTGTTGATGGAGCCATGCTCAAGCTATTCCGGACCACCTTCAGCCTCATGGGTACTTGGGGAGTCGATATTTGGCTGAGTGGTCCTCGATCCAAGCTGTTGGAGCCAAGCCCGGGCTATCTCTTCCACGCTCGAAATGATGGCATTTTGGGTTGGGCTCGGACGACCGAGCCTACATTGCTTATGCTCTAATTCAAGCTATTTCTGGGCTTCCTTTCGCTTTCTGCACCACAGAGCTCATTAGGGAGGGTCGGATCTAGTGTCCGATCAAATCCCGTCATTTGCTTAAGTCAGCTAGTGGCTCATGGATGCTAGGGGTAACTATGTCAGACCAGTTAGGAGGTCATCCTCTAGTTATCGTGCCTAGCTACGGAGACAATGTCGGAACTTGGTCAGAGCATATCTTGAGTTTAGGAATACCTGACTGGAGATTGTCCTAGAGATGGCCGGTGGTGGAGTTGTCTCAGCTTGGATTGTCTGAGGACATTGGTTTAAGAGATCCGAGAATGTGGAAGCAAAGGGCCCCTTCCATTGCCACCTGAGGGATTACTTATAGGCAGTGGTCGTTAGAGAGTAACGTCCGAGCCGTTATGGCGCTTGATTGCCTGAGCTAAACTGTCGGCATTGATGGCGATCTATGGATGGCCATCACATGACTTTATGAAGGAGCCCAACGGTCAGTCGGGCTGTCATCTTTAATGGAGAAGCGGCTTGCCTTTAGAGCTACCAGGACGAAACTTGTGGGCTCTTTGGGGCCTGCTCCCTGTGTGAGCCTTGGGCTAGCCCTATGCTGTATCAGGGATGATAGAGCTTCATGTTCTCCATCCCTTACTATTGACCAGGCTCTTACATATCGTATTTCTCCTTACTCCTTTTGTATTTTATTCTCTATATCCCATAAGTTGCAATGGTTCTATTCGGATACCATAGGCTGTAATAATAATGTAGTGATGGGTAGATGAACCTGAATGGACATGATATGTATTTCTCTTACTTGTCTTATAATCTGCACATCATAGTCAGCAAAAGTGCTAGCGTGTTGAATCTACTATGTGAGTACCGGGCTCAACTTCTCTTATGCTCAAATTAGAACCTAAGAGATAACATATATAATCTCAAAATGGAAGAGAGAGAATGAAAAGAATAGAAAGAGCTCATCTCCTCTCTAATAGGAGTGCTATATATAACATTTTGAAGTGGTATTTTACAACTTCACTTGCAGGATGGGTCACTTGTTAATGGACATGGCCTTTTATGACCACTTACGAGTTGAGGCCTTCTAATTTTTGGTCTGTGAGCATCATTTAGGGTGGTGGTATAACACTAGTGCTTGATTCTTTTAATGTTGTCAACTAAGAAATGTATTGGATGAATTTCAAAACTCATGATTCAAACGTTAAAGCCACATAAATTAAATCGAATTTGAATAAACTCATTGAAAATTATTTTGCTAATTCAATTTAGCTTTCGGCCTCAGCACAGTGTCAACCCTACGCATGAAGAGAGAGAGTTTGTGAGCGTGTGTATTCAAAGTGTTTAGGAATTCATGTAGACCCTATAACCAAATTTTTCCCTTGTTGGGATCATTGATTTGATGGATCCCTGGGCCACCACCAAAATAATGCACCAAACCATGAAATCATCCAAAGTTGTTGCATGATTATCTTTATTGGGACCATACGTGGGTGGCCAATGCATCAAGACACCATGAGATCAAAAGGCAAGCAAATAACTTTAAAAACCAAAATGATACAATTAGCAAAGAAATCCAAAATTAATATAGGTTGCCGATTTGGTGGTTGCAGCAGTGCTTTCAACTTTCAGTAAGGTGAAACTGGTTGCTCACAAGTTAGTGACTGATTGTTGCAGCAGCATCATAAACTTCGTCTTTAATTTGTAATTTCTAGTTGAGACTTTATGCAAGATAGGGTTTTGACAGGTGAGTACGCAATTCTTGCTGTCGGCACTGAGACAAGAAGTTAGCATCATCCTGCTTTCCTTCCATATTGCTGTGATACTTTTCAAAGAAGGAAGGGAAAAAATTACAGGCAAAAACAGGCAAAAAATAGCAAGAGATTTCCAATATCATCAGTGATAGTTAAGTGTCACATCTCTCAAACTGATAGCCAATGTCTCTAGTATTGTTGTTCTTCCCAAGTTTGGAAATTCCCTAGTAAGTTAGAATGCAAAAAGAAACATAGTGTTACATCGAGAAATCTCTAGATATGTGATCACTCTCCACAGTGCATGTTCAAGCTTTTTCAGTAAATTCTTTGTAACTTGCAAGAAGCAACCTTGCCCAAAGTCACAGAGATGATTGTTGTGATAATTAAAGATAAGGGGGTAAGGTTCCCAAAGTCCCAACCAAACACCTCCCCGTGAACCTCCTTTATCTTTTTGGCACTCACTTTCCAACAAAATCCTCATCACTTTCTTCTGGGCACACACTTGCATCCAAGAAAGGTAAGCAGTGGTTAAGGGAGCGGGGAAAATTGTGGAGAGTTTTTGACCGGAGTAAAAGAAAGTGAAAAGTCATCCAAGAAAATGTTTAGGAGCAGTTAACTCTGGTTTAAGTTGAATGGGACCTGATTTACAGTGGAGCTATCTCTTAATTGCTTGGTGTACGGCAAAAAAATATTGTACGCAAAGCATGCGTGTATAATATAGTCCGAATAACTGGGGTACAAATTCGGCAGTAAAAGACTTTATCCTTATGTATTCAAATATGCATATATTTGTTGTGATCCGCGTACTAATCTATGTGAAGATGAGATCCTGAAGATCATTCACATTCAGAATACAGTACATTTTTTGCCGGATAAGTTCACGGACAACCAGAAGATTGTCCGTTCACACGTCCCTGCTGCTAATATGCCAACTAAGATTGACATCCTCATAGATGGATGCAATCCACCAGCAGCAGAATTGGCTGCACCTCAATTGAAAAGAGGACGCCCACCAGGTTCAAAAGATAAAGTTCCTCGAAAGAGGAAGATTCCTGGAGATAATAAGATTATCCCTCCACATGATGCTGAGCTCAGACCAGCTACTTCTCCCCTCCTTATTTTCCATGTAGAGGAAACAATAGGAGAAACATCATTAAATTTTGTACGTACTGGAGAGGTACTGGGCAGACAAAGCACAGTCGTCGTCAACGATTTTGCGTTCGATATTGCCGCTCACGTCACTGAATATGACGATGACGTCGAACCACGATCTCTAGCGGAATGTAAACGCAAAGATGATTGGCCAAAGTCGGGACGAGGCAATAAGAGTAGAGCTGGCCTCACTCTTGAAACGTAAAGTCTTTGGACCAGTAGTCCAAATACCAGTAGGTGTAAAGCCTGTGGGATATAAGTGGGTTTTCATAAGAAAAAGAAATGAAGATAATGTGATCGTTCGCTACAAAGAACGCCTTGTAGCCCAGGGGTTTTCCAAAGACCGGGGATTGATTACGAAGATACGTATTCCCCTGTCATGGATGCGAACACATTCCGATTTTTAATAAGCCTAACTTCTCTGGAAAGCGTAGAAATGCAGCTCATGGACGTTGTGACTGCATATCTATATGTCGATATAGATAAAAAGATCTATATGAGAATTTCTGATGGGTTTAATCTACCCCCAGAGATGAAAGAGATACCTCGGGACGTATTCTCTGTAAGGCTGCATAGATCATTATATGGTCTACAGCAATCGGGCAAAATGTGGTATAACAGACTTAGTGATTTCCTTGCATAGCAAGGATTCATAAATAATGAAGTCTGCCCGTGTATCTTTATCAAAAGAATGGGAACATGATTCGTCATTATAGCAATATATGTTGATGACTTAAATCTCATAGGATCGCCTGCAGAGATCAATGAGATATCTGAAAGCCTAAAACATACTTTTGAAATAAAAGACCTAGGCAAAACAAAGTATTGTCTTGGCTTACAGATTGAACACCTAAGAGGTGGAATCCTATTACACCAATCGAATTATATAAAGAAACTTCTACGTAAGTTTCATATGGATACATGTCATCCTTTAGGTACTCCTATGGTCGTAAGATCATTAGATGTACATAAGGACCCCTTCCGGCCTCTGAAAGAGGGGGAGGAGATACTGGGTCCTGAAGTACCCTACCTCAGTGTCATTGGAGCACTTCTATATCAGGCTAACTGTATGCATCCCGATATAGCGTTTACAGTTAATCTCCTAGCCAGACAGAGTGCAGCGTCTATAAAGTGCCACTGGAACGGAGTAAAGCATCTTCTGTGATACCTTCAGGGTTCAATAGATCTGGGACTTTACTACCAGCGAGGTACCTCCCCCCAATTATTTGGTTATGCCGATGCAGGTTATCTTTCAGATCCGCACACGGCAAAATCACAGACTGGTTTTGTGTTTACCTACGGAGGTACTGCTATCTCTTGGAGATCGGTAAAGCAAACCACAACAGCTACGTCATCCAACCATTCAGAGCTCATTGCGATCCATGAATCAAGCAGAGAGTGTTATTGGCTACGATCCGTCGTCCACCACATTTTTCAATCCACTGGCATGAAGACTGGTGATTTGGAGCATATTGTACTGTTTGAAGACAACGCTGCATGCATTGCTCAACTTCAAAAGGGCTACATCAAAGACGACAGAACGAAGCACATATCTCCCAAGTTTTTTGGACACACGAGCTAAAAGAGGACAAGCAGATTGAAGTTCAGCAGATCCAGTCCTGCAACAACTTAGTTTATCTTTTTACCAAATCTTTACCAAAATGTATTTTTGTAAAACTTGTAAAAGGAATCGGTATGAGACAGCTGAAAGACCTACAAGGCTGAAGCTTGTATGGATGAGGGGGAGTAACTTGTGTGTTACACTCTTTTCCCTTAAGATGTTGGTTTTCCCCACTGGGTTTTCCGCAGCTAAGGTTTTAACGAGGCAAACACGATTACTCAGGATCCAGAAGTATCCACCTTTTTTAGCCTTATACGCTAAGACCAAAGTAATGGATGGATATGGGGGAGGTTGTGAATGGGGGAGGCCTTTGGCCTCCCCACAACTTATCCACCCATTACTCCACCACTCTTAATGTGGTGGAGACCTTTGGTATCCAAGTCTCTTGGAATACCTATGAAATTTATAAATAAAGTACCATGGCTATTTGCCATGGTTACGTCTCTCCAACATCTTTCAACAACATTCAAATATTTTTTCGTCAATCAATAAAATGTGTAAGTTTTGGAACTCGGTACATAATTTATTGAAAATGTGTTAGATTTAATAAAGTTATAAGTAAATTTAAGCTAACATGTTAATATTTGCTAAAATGGTAAAAATATCATTAAGAAATTAATCGCTAATGATCATTACTACAGAAACAAAAATGGTGCAAGTCAATTTTTAAAATAAATCATTCACGAGCGTACTAAATGCTTTGCCTTTTTAAATAGAGAGCATGGTTCGTCGGAGTGTTATACATTTTGTTACAACATTGGGTCGGCCCTTGAAGAAGTGAGGGATATCTTCATCTGAATAAAGGAGGCCACAGGGGTGCGACGTTGCGGCCCATCAAGCCCATCAAGCCCATCAAGCCCAAGTAGTCCCCTTGGAAGGCCAATCGCTTGCACAGTGAAGACTCAGCCTCGTTTGACCATTGAGAGCACTAACCCCAAGGGATCAGTTGATAATGGGATGGATATTCATGGCGAAATAAATGGATAGTGGTTACACCTCTCTTTCAAGGACGATCGTGCCACCATTATTGCAAGGTCATTGTCCACCAACGGCACTGAAGAGACACCATCACTTATAAATAGTCCTAACGTCGACGAGATAAGGGGAGGCTCACGAGATACTCAAGACTACGGTACTCTGACAACTTATTCTCTTAACTTCCCCTTTATATTTCTTCCTCTGTAGCTCGGTGTGACAGTAAAAAGTCGTCCTCCCAATATGTCGATCTTGATTGCCCCGAGCATTTTCTAAGTCTCCACTGACTTAAGCATCGAAGGGGTTTGTGTCGGAACCTAGATCAGACCCTCCAAATGATTTGTCTGTGCTGCAGATTGCTTAGCAGACAGTTCGAAATAGCTCAGAGTTAGGTCTGTTTCTCCTTGATAGCTCGAACTCAGCTCTCATTAACCTGGATTCAGCCATCCTCGGGTCCCACCTCTCAACCGATGAAGCACGACATCATCGGGGGCATCCTCTTCAGCATTGATATTACTGTTCGACGAAATCACCCGTCAACAGTTGGCGCCATCTTTGTAAATAAGAGTCAGCATCCCAGTCGACACCAATATTGACTCAACCCACCAAGGGTCCACGGGACCATTCACTAGCAGGGACCCTGATGCCCCAATTATCGAGGAAGATTACGTCTCTTCTTCTACCCAAGGGGGGCCAAAGCCGCATCTAGTCATGCAAGAACAATTCTAGGCATTCTCACAAGCATTCAATTCCAACATACAAGCATTGACTGCCGTGATAGAGTGACTAGCGCACCAACCATCACAGGTGGTTGCTGGTGAGCTGAACTTGAGCAACAAGTCAACCCTTTGACTAATGTTCCTCCTCCATCTCGACGGAGACCCGAGGTCGACAACGTCGACGGAGGCCATGGCGACCAGAGGGGTGGCAACAACTGCTCCACTGGGCAAAAGGACCCCGGACCATCTACCAACGGGAAAGCTTCTCGTCGTCCTACCCAAAGCGAATTGGAGCAAACAAAGGCCCGTCACACGTGTGCATAGCCATAGTCCTCCCGAGAAGACCAAGTCCAGGACAAATAGAAGAATCAAGTGGATAATCCTCTCCCCTCGGACTCTCCCAATGGTTCGGGAGGGAGGGCAGACGATTCTTCTAGTGCCTCCACTTGTCGGCAGACTAAACATCGTGGTGATGTACCATGTCCCAATTCTTTATCTTCTTGTTTAGAGGACAAGCACGACCCATTAAAGAAGAACATTACATTAGCATCACAATTGCCAAAGTTCAAGCTACCCCCTGGATAAATGATGGCACAAGTGACCGTTGCGAACACATCCAAAAATACAAGAGTGTGATGGAGGTACACGGGACGAACGAACCTTTCCTATGTCGAGCCTTCCATACAATGTTGACCAAGGCGACGTATGAATAGTATAACGTATTGCCCAATCGTAGCATTGGGTCTTTTAAGAGCCTATCACCAGCTTTCTTCTGAGAGTTCATGGTGGGGTGAATGCAAAAACGAAGCTTAGCTCACATGTTCACCCTGGAGCATGGAGAAGGAGAAATTCTTGCGACTTCTTCACACATTTCAACAATGAGAGGCTGAACGTCGAGGCTGCAACACTAAGACCATCATTGTAGCTCTCACGAAAGGAATTCACTGTGAAAATCTGGAAAAATCATTGTACCAGTGACTGCCACGTGATCTTAACCACCTCCTCACTAGAGCAGAACGATACATACTGTCGGAGGAAGCGCTGGTCACGCGGAGAAAAAGCTCTTTAAGCCCCCTATAGAAGCAAGTAGAAAAGCTCGACCCCATAATGGCCCTTGCTGAGAACCTAGAGACAGACGACGATGTGAAAAAAGCCCCAGATGTCGTATCCGTGCAACCGACGAGATCTTCACCAAACTAAATGCCGCCAAGGCCGAAGTCCTGGCCTATGCAAAAGGCGAGGGACTATTCAATAGGCCTCCTCCCAAGATGAAAGGCAGGTATGAAAAAAGAGATGACCTCAAATATTGCAGGTACCACCAAGACAATGGCCACGACACATAGGATTGCTAGACACTAAAAAGGACATTAAGGCATTAATCAAGCATGCCCACTTGAAGTTTGTTGACAACTCGGGGACAAAGGAAACATAGGGAACATTGAGATACAAAGATAAAGGAAAGGGGGCTATACTAGACTCGCCCATCATCGGGGTCGTTGAATGACTTACAAGGAAAATCATGTCAGTTGAAAGCTGGAAAGGCGCACGGCGATGCCTCTAACAGCGCCATGAATAAACGTCTGTTCGGATTTCTGTTGTTCGAATTTTACTTTATGAATTAATGAATAAAATTCCTTTCTTTTAACACTTCTACTATGTTAAACTAATAACGTGCACGATCAATGTACTTTGTGAGGGCTGCTCTTTGTCGACCTTGTTTTCTTTTCAAGTACTCATGTCAAGGCATCTGATCTATGTCTTCGCATGCCGCTCGGCTATACAAGTATAGGGTCAACCCTTCGTTGGCCAGCCGAGTTGTACGATCGAGGATGAGCTATCTTTATCTCTACGGGTCCCTCGGCTATACGAGCGAAGGGCCAACACTTCACGGACCGACCGAGCTATACGATTGAGGATGAGCTAACTTTACCCTTACTGGTTGCTCGGATATACGAATGGAGGGGCATCCCATTCAGGGGCCGACAGAGCTATACAATCGGGGCCGAGCTATTTTTATCTTCACGGGCTGCTCGGCTATACGAATGGATGGTCAACCCTTCATGAGTCGACCGAGCTATACGATCGAGGATGAGCCATCTTTACCCTTGATGACTGCTCAGATATAAGAACGAAGGGGCATCCCCTTCACAGGCTGACCGAGCTATATGATTGGGGATGAAGTATCTTTACCCTCGCAGGCCTTTCGGCTATACGAAAGGAGGGCCAACCCTTCACAGACCGACCAAGCTATACAATCGATGACAAACTATATTTAACCTCGGAGGCTGCTCAGGTATACAAACAAAGGGGCATCCCCTTCACGGGCTGACCGAGATATACGATCATGAACTATCTTTACCCTCGCAGGCCATCCAGTTATACAAACAGAAGGCCAATCCTTCGCAAGTCGACTGAGCTATACGATCGAGGATGAGCCATCTTTACCCTGGCGGGCTGCTCGGCTATATGAACAGAGGGGCATCCCTTTCGCCGGTTGACCGAGCTATACGATCGGAGAGGAACTATCTTTACCCTCACGGCCCGCTCGGATATACAAACAGAGGGCCAACCCTTTATGTTCCAACCAAGCAATACGATCGAGACAAACTATCTTTACCCTCGCGGGCCGCTTAGCTATACAAACGGAGGGCCAACCCTTCATGGACTGATCGAGCTATACGATCGGGGACGAACTATCTTTACCATCATGGGCCGCTCGGCTATACAAACGGAGGGTTCACCCTTCACGGGCCAACCAAGCTATACGATCAAGGAGGAGCCATCTTTATCCTTGTGGGCTGCTCGGCTATACAAACGGAGGGCCAGCCCTTCACGGGCCAACCGAGCTATACGATCGAGGATGAGCCATCTTTACCCTCATGGGCCGATCGGCTATACAAACATAGGGGCATTCCCTTCACGGGTCGACTGAGCAATACGATCGGGGAGGAACTAGCTTTACCCTCGTGGGCCCCTCGGCTATACAAATGAAGGGGCAACCCTTTCCAGGCCGACCGAACTATACGATCGAGGAAGAACTAACTTTACCATCGTAGGGCACTCAGCTACACGAATAGAGGGCGTCCCTTCGTGGGCAACCGAGCTAGATGATCAAGGACGAGCTAACTTTACCATTGTGTGATGTTGGCTATATGAACAGAGGGGCATCCCCTTCGCAGGCCGACCAAGCTATATGACTGGGGACAAGCTATCTTTACCCTCGCAGTCCGCTTGCTATACGAACGGAGGCTCAGCCCTTCGCGGGCCAACCGAACTATACGACCAGGGATGAGCTTAATCTACCTTAGTAGGCCAATCAATCTAAGTAAGTGAGACGACCCATCAAGCCATTAATACCCTCACATCGGCTAACCCATCAGTGTGATCGAAGGCTACCCTCTGAGAGGTCGAGCTGCCTTTGCCGGCTAGGAGAAGAACTTCGTATATCGGGGAGCATGGGATCCTCCAACTGAGAAGGGTGTTCAATGCTCAACAACCCATATTAAGCATCCTTTGCATGCATAAATATACGATGTTGAAGGGGCATGCAGACAATGCAATACCCTATGGATGAGAAAACCTACATGGTATTTCATAACAAGTCGATCATTATTCCTTATTATAACCTCTATTATGTTTATAAGATACAAAAATCTGCTTACAAAGTACAAAAAGAATAGCTCTACACCCGATGTAAGCGCCGAATTCATGAGTCGTGAGGTCAGTCCTCCTATGAGACAACTTCTCTAGTAGAGGCATTGTCATTTCCCTCGGCACGGACATCATCATTCTCCTCTTCAAGCTCATTATTGGACATCAGTATTAGCTGATTGAAGTCGATCGCTGAAGCAGAGAATTTTCGTTCAATCTCCAGCCGACACCGTGTGAAGCCTGCCTTGTATAACCTGTCGACTGGACCGAGGCTCTCTTTGTACTTCTC
The DNA here is from genome assembly GCA_030789695.1 of Scilla litardierei. Taxonomy (NCBI): domain Eukaryota; kingdom Viridiplantae; phylum Streptophyta; class Magnoliopsida; order Asparagales; family Asparagaceae; genus Scilla; species Scilla litardierei. Next base: position 253,651,006 of record CM061142.1, read on the forward strand.
CACTGCTTCTTTCGTGATCTTCGAAGGGTCTAGCCCCTTCAACGTAACCAATTGAGCTCAGAGATCAACTTCCTCATTCCACTTTTTCTCCGCCTCAAGCAGCTGAGCCTGGAGTTCAGCTTACTTCGCCTTTCACTGCCTCTCCCCATCAAGCAACCGCTCTTCATCCTGACTTCTGAGGGTAGCCTCATCATCAGCCCATGCTCCTTCAATAGCCAGCTCCTTTTTCGTCTCCTCTGCCTAAGACTTGAACTTGGCCTGACAAAGCGACGAACTTTCCACTCTCACCTTCGCCTTACCAATGGATTTCTGGGCGGTGGCAATCCATTTTCATTTGCCAGCTAATTGATCTCATAATTAGCCACCGCCAATTAGTGTTGTCGCAACATGGCGGTCACCATGGCCACTTGGAGACTTTGTCGAACTATAAAAGTGGCCAACCTATCATGGTCTACCTTCTCCAAGATGGCCCTATCCCTAGGGAGAATTGAGTTCTCTATGAGTCGAGAGGCAATCCCACAGCTCTAGAAAGCTGACTCCTCCCTTACGGGATATGTAAACTAATGAAGATGATCCTCGAGACATTCAGGTGGAGCTTGAGATGACCTATTTTTCAATAAGATCAACTTAAGCTCAGGAGGGATCTTGACGGCCAATTGTACCGGGGGGGAGTAGACCACCCCATGGTCAAAGTGTCCTAGAAGAATCCGGATTCTTGGGATGGTATCAGCTCCATTGAAGACTCCTCCTGAGCCGGGGCCCGAGCGTGTTCAAGGGCCACGTCCAAAGCTTCGGCAGCATCCCTGGTCGACAAACTCGAGCTCGTAAGGGCGATCTCACTTCTCATCTTCTTCTCTTTGGCTTTTTCTCTTTCGACCTCGGCCATGATTGGCAACCTTGTCTTTTTCAAGCCCGGACCCCTTTGATGTATATCTCAGACCACCTGGGACGAACTATCAATAGCTCTACCATCGGCTTTCGTTCGGGATGAACCACTTGAAGGGACAACAAGCTTCCTTCAGCTGCTCGATGAGAAGCCCGAAAAGTGTCGCAAAGTTCATGATCATCCTGATACTCTTAACCCCTTACATCTGTAAGCAAAACAAAGATGGTTAGGAAGAAGCGAAAGCGAATACGAGACCTGTGAACGTACCTTACCCTTCGAGCACACGGTCTTCAGCAAAGTCTCTGGTTCAAAGAGCTTCGATACTGATTTGAGGTTCTTCGACATGGCCAGTAAGCGTTCGTTAGCCTTTATGTCATCCCTATATTGGATACGACGTGTGTTGGATACAACGATCAATGACTTCGTGTTTGATGATAACAAACGTGTGTAAACATTCTAATGTGTGTGCTAAGTGGTTTCAGAAGTGGCAAGCACGCAAATCTTCAAAGTGATGACTTAGTTAAAGGGGGAGAGATAGGAGATGATCTCATTTAAGTTGGATGCTTGATTGAATCAAATCTCATTGCTAATCCCATTACAACTCCTAATGAGATTTGAATTCTAATTAAGGTCAGATCAAATCTCTTCCAATATTCAATTACAAGTCAAATCCCTCCAGCCTTGGGATTGCCTACTGCAGAATTCTAATCCCTAGTAATCTCCCTCTTATCGCAACAAACCCTAACCTCTCCTACTTAAACCAAATTCCAAGAGTGAGGGAGAGAGTCGGCCAAAAACAATTTTCCAAGGCAAAGAAAACCCTAGCATCAACAACCCCTTGCGGCTACAACAAAATCCCAAGTAAAAATCCCCTTGCTACAAGCACCAATCCTCATTGTTCATCTTTGCCGAAAGCTCCATTGCAAACTCCTAGCATCATACTCCTAGCTGCAAGCCTACAGCCCTTCATCATCTAGGAGCAAAGAACCAAAGCCAAAGATCTCCCTTGTGCAAGCCTCATTGCTAAATATTCTATTGCCGCAACCTCATTGCTAAACATCATCATTGCCATAAGTTCAAGTGACAAGAACTCCATTGTCAAGAGGATCCAATCTTCAACCTTCACCATCATCAAGGCCGCAACACCAACAAGGAGCATCGTCGACCCACGTAGATCAAGCACCAAAGAGGCTGTCGACCCATGCCAAGCTATGCCCTATTGCATTGCCAACCTTATTGCCGACTGGGTCCATCAACCGCTCATCCTAGCATCCGACCCTACCACCAACCGACTAAACCGTAGTGCCATCTTGTCGTGCCAACCAAGCAACACACTCTATTGTCGACCGAACTAGGGAGGAGTTGCTAACCGAGCCAACAGCCGCACCAAACACTACTACCGATCGAGTCCTATGATGCGCCATATTCTTAGTCGACCGACTTCTTTGCTGACCCAAGCCTCTTGTGCCGACCGAGCCCACAGTAAGCAAAACTCCTTGCCAACCCTTGCTCATTGCCTATTGCCGACCTATTGAGGGACTGCCCCACAAGTTGCTACCGACCCATAAGATAGAGCCCAAACCAAGCAAGTCGCAACATCAAGCCATCATCCATGGGCATCCAAGGGGGAGTTGCCGCAACATCAGAGAAAGCTAGACGCAACTTGAGTTACTGATTTCAGAGACAACTACTACTTGTCAGATTCAGATCTGACACGTACTGATTGACAGAGACGACTACACCATCACTGAGCAATTCTCAATTCAAATTTATTTATCTCTGTGTATTGGTGTATAGATCTCTGTATGGGAAACTTTACCATATTTGTGACTTTTGGGGTCTTGTTTAGTTTGGTACTAGACAAGAGGGACTTGACTAGTTGGTACTAGTCAAGTGAGAGCTTATACTAGGATTAGTTTTGTTTAGCACCGGTGGAGTGCAGGTACTGAGAGCCAGTGGAGTGTAGAGTAGGTTCTCTAGCTACAAGTTGTACCAGGAGCACCGGTGGAGTGCGGTACGGAGAACCAGGTGAGTGTAGAGAGGTGATCTAGCTACAGGTTGTACAAGGAACATTATTAATCTAGTATTTGCTTTCAGATTGGACGTAGGTCATGGGGGATGACCGAACCAGGGTAAATCTGATGTGTACTCTGTGACTGATTATATTTACTATGCATCTTCTATAACTGCCTGTGATTGCTTGTGGGTTGCACGAGAATTTTTACTAGCCTATTCTCCCCCTCCCCCTCTTTAGGCTTAGATCCAGATCCAACACCCTAGACAGAGCACCACTTCATTTGCAACGAGGCTTGAAAGCTCATGAGTAAGGAAGGCCACCACGCCGGGGAAGGCTACAAATACCAACTCCCCTTCCATCCACGATTAGAACTGGTCAGATATTTAATTAGTTGCATTTTCTTTCTGGCGCATAAGATGCAAAGATTTGCAATAAGAAAAAGTGATTAAACAGCGTCAATGTCGGCTCCACTTCAGCCATCATGCAAAATACAATGAAGTCGACCAAACAGCCCATAGAATTGGTGATCAGCTGGCAGAGGGACATCCCTAGAACGTTCAGTACTTAAAGAATGAAAGGATGCATGAGGAAGTGAAGTTCATAACAAAAGAATCTGATGTATACCCCTACCTCACATTCTCCAGGGAAACATACCCTTTCATTGGGCAAAGAAATCTGAACCATGTAGGGATATCGAACGTAATTCTCTTGGAGCACATGAAGCTGATCAGTCGTCACTACGAAATCTTGGTTGGAAACCACATCCGGTACAACGGGACTTCTCTTGTTATCTCACGAAATCAGGGCCTCCGGATTGACAACTTCATGGGCCAAGCTTTTTCCTTTTCTTGTGACCCGTTCTGAGGGATTCATGTTTGTCATGCTTCATCCACATTCGAGGAACCTTCTAGGTATGGGATCTGAGACAGAGCCAATTCTACCCTCTCTATCTCTTCCCATTACTTTGTAGTTTCAGATGACGAAGAAGGGGCCATGGCGGAAAACCTCATGGAAGATAGACGAATATCAAAGAGGAAAATGGGTTTCTTTTTTATTGCGCAAATGAGAAATTTTGTCTCACTCCCCTCTTATCCTTATTTAAACTGCAAGCTACCTCTCCATGATCGGGCCCGACCCTCTAACTAGAGGGCACACATCAATAATCAACGGGAATATGTACACCAAGCCTCGCAACGATGCAACGGTCAAATTGAATGAATGAGAATTTTGGCGATCAAATCCAAATACTCCCACTTCGACTGTCATTTAATGAGGTGTCACATCAGTCAACTATTGGATCCTGCAGATGGCAGACAACACTAGAAGGGGGGTTGAATATGGTTGTCAACAAATAATAAATCATTTTGTGTAATTGAAAATCCTTCTAATACTTGCCTAAGTCTCAAATTCGAGATGCCTCAGTTTATACTTAATCAATGATTATTATATGCTTGAATAATATAAGAGTTGCAGCGATGTTAAAAGATACAAGCAATAATAATAACGTAGGATATGAGCACACCACAAACACAGCTTTTACCATGGTTCGGGCCAAAATTGGCCTATGTCCAGCAACCGATCTACTAGCTCTCAACAAGAGCAAAACATTGCCTCAACACAACCGAAGAGGACTTCGTACAATCAACTAGCTTCCTTTTGATAGAAATTTCCACAAATTCACCTAGTTACAACAAACTAGGAATTTCCAAACAACTTCCTGACACGTGGGAATTGTAATAACTAAGTCTTCTTCAAAGACTTTAGAACAAGTATAGAATTTTGCATATAATGATTTCCTAAAAGCCAATAGTATATAAGTGAATAAGTGGCTTAAGAAAATTAAGAAAATTCTTGATCAAATAATTGTTTATGAATAAAGCACAATTTGATCAACTGAGTTAACTTGAGAATTGATCTTCTAAAAATAAGAACTTGGTCTTTTAGAGATCAAAGATCAAGTTTTTAATCTTTGAAAGAATATAATAATAAAAACACAAATATTAAAAAGAGACTTTTGTATTGAATCTCAATAGAAAAGCGTTATGCTTTGGAGATCAACAAACAAGTATCCAAATGCTATAAACAAACTGAAAAATAATCTCAGAAGATTTAGTAAGAAAGAATTAAAATTAGTAGCCTTTAGAAAAAATTATGAAGACCAAATTAGAACTTTTGAGCACTTGAGCAAAGAGAGAGTATTTCTTTTGATCTTGGAATTATTGTGTAAACCCTCTGAATTCTCTGCTATTTATAAAGTGAAAACAGCTCAAAAACCGCTCAAAAAAATCAATTCCAACGGCTAGCTAACGACTAACATAAATCAAGGCAGATTACTAAATCTGTCAACAGTTGACCCAGAAAATCGGCTATTATGGGGAATAGTCTGCTATCTCACCCAGAAGGTGGGTATTTCCAAGGGTAGTCCGCTATTATTTTGATAGAGAGTTGTAGGCAAAATCCTGACTGTTAATAGTCAGGTATCTGACTAGGAGAGTCGGCTATTTCTAGATACATGAGTTTACGGTATGAAAATAGAGAAGTGAACGAGTGTACCATATGTGCTAGAGATGCGAACGATACGACTGCCCAAAAGATCCCCCCAAGCTAGTCCTCGTAGCCTGTGATGACATAGGCAACGAACACCTGCAATAGAAACAATGGAAAACGTCAAAGAAAGGCATTAAAATTGGGGAATAAGATGAGAAGGGGGTGAGCGACTGAGCAGTTGTACTGCTCATTCAGAGACGAGCTACTCGGTCAGGGGATGTGACTGTGCACTGTAGTGCTCGGTCTGTGCCCTTGGTCACAGATTTGGGGGGGGGCGAACGACGATCCCCGTAGAGAGAGGGGTGGCGAACGACGGGGGGTGGGGGGTTTTATGAGGCTGGGGTGGGGATTTGTGGAGAAGGGGGTCGGCAGCGCCGTCGGCGGCGGTGGCACCGTCGACGGTTCCATCGACGAAATAGGTGAATGGGGGGAAAGGGGGGTCGGAGAGATAGAGAAGGAGATAGAGTAGCTGCCTGCACCGGAAAAGATATTGGATCCGCCTTTTGCTACAGGTGGTACAAATCTAGTAGTGTAGTATTTTATGCTTTCAATAAACTTGAATCCTATCGGCACCAAGAGGACAGTATATGATTTTATATGCTTTCTTAGTTTAATAAATTGACCCCATATGATCACTCAATTATCTTCCGCACCCAACCCATTATTTAGCATCTATGCCCACCCTTGTATTTGGCACTTATTTTAACTCTCTCCCAAATTTTTATATGATGTTTAAGCTTGGGGGAGAGAAACTATTTTATTGTATTGCCCCACTACATAGTTGCTCAATGCAAAGATCGAAAAGCCTTTAGTCCTCCTCCCATGAAGGTTGAAAGGGGGCGAGACACCCCCGTATTCGATCTCTCCTCACAAACCCATGACGTTAGGGATGATTTGCCTCTAGATACTCCTCCCCTCTCAAAAGAAACCTCCCGTTGGCCCAATCGTTGGATAGGCCCTCGGTTGAAACCGGACCTCTCCTTCCTGACGAATTATTCCTCTTACAGGAGGATCGCCGACGAGTTATTCCTCTTACATACGGAGCGGCCCGCCTTCCACTCCCCGACTTCCCTTGGACACTTGCACCAGGGGACTTACCGCGGACCGCACCTCCCCTCCAGTGCCTACTCCGTGACTACCTCCACCACCGGGGGAAGTGTCGCCGCCCGCGGGGTGATGCTCCAAATCACCGGATCACGTCACACTTAGCCAACCACAGTAAAGTGGAACGTCATGCCAGCCCATCCACGGAACGCGAAAATGTCCCTCCAAGCAAGTTGTTAAATTCCATCTATGAGAAAATTAACTTGTTACATATGTAACACCTACCTGAAGAACACCCCTTTATTCTAGTGTGAGGCCTCCGTTCTTGACTCTAGTTCTTGGAAGCATGATCTTCGTTGTCGGGATTTGGCCGCTTCTTGCTTCCGTCGTATTGTGAGGGATGGGCGCTCCTCTTCTTTTTGGTTTGACCCATGGTTGCCCTGTGGTCCGTTGGCCATGAACTTAAAAACCGGACCAAGTTTCCATTCCCATGTGTCGGCTCCTCCATTTAGCTTCACTTGCTGTAGAATAGGCTTTATATCTTGTATTGCCGCATCATCAATCCATGACACGTGTTATTATATATATATATATATATATATATATATATATATATATATATATATATATATATATATATATATATATATATATATATATATATATATATATAGACTAGTCATAACCTGTGCCCGCGGGCACGGTTCATTTAAGATTTCCCCCGCGAAATCTTTGTTACCCAAAAAATTATTTACACAGCCAAAATTTAACAGAACAATAAATTAGCGTACAAATATTTAGCGGCACGGGCACATTCGGCGTGGGCGTCTACGGCGCGGAACAACAAATTCGACGTCGAACAACAAATTCGACGTCGAACAACAAATTTGGCACCCGCACCTTTGGCACGGAACAACAAATTAGTGTAAAAAATTTAGCGTAACAACAAATTCGTTGCAGGCGCATTTGGCATCGAACAACAAATTTGGCGCCCGCCCCTTTGGCGCAGAACAACAAATTAGCGTAAAAAAATTTAGCGGGAGCCTTCGGCGCCGGCGCTGCCTTCGGCGCTAACCCGTGCCAACAGGCACAGTTCATTTAAGATTTCCCCCGCGAAATCTTTGTTCCCCGAAAAATTATTTCCACAGCCAAATTTTAGCAGACCAATAAATTAGCGTAAAAATATTTAGCGGCTCAGGCACCTTCGGCCCGGAACAACAAATTTGGCGTCGAACAACAAATTTGGCGCCCGTGCCTTTGGCACGGAACAATAAATTAGCGTAAAAAATTTAGCGGAACAATAAATTCGGCGCAGGCGCCTTCTGCGTCGAACAACAAATTCGGCGTCGAACAACCAATTTGGCGCCAGCACCTTTGGCGCGGAACAACAAATTAGCGTAAAAAATTTAGCTGAACAACAAATTCGGCGCAGACGCCTTCAGCATCAAATAACAAATTCGACGTTGAACAACAAATTCAGCGCCCGCGCCTTGGCGCGGAACAAGAAATTAGCGTAAAAAAATTTAGCGTCGCCCACGCCTTTGGCACGGAACAACTAATTAGCATAAAAAATTTAGCGGGCACGATTAGATGAGATTTCATTTGGCTAGAGTCTGCAACTTATTGTTTCTTTTTCTTTTTGCGAATTGATAGATCATAACGTCAAACACTCACCATCATACTCAAATTCACATTTACTCTTTCAGATGCATCAATTTTTACAATCCATGTTCAAATATATTCCATTTACTCTTTTACATAGGGATGCACATATTTCAATGGTTCAGAACATCAATTAATTGCTAATCTCCCTTGCCAACTTAGCTTAGCTTTTGTTTTTGTACTCTAACACACATTGGCTATGTTGTGATAAAATCTAACTTCTAAAATATATTTTATGAGATATTTTCTAAACTTAACAGATAAAAGAATATTATTCTAATCTGGATTATATTGAGAAAACATGCATAACCTCATTGGAAGTTACAAAAGGCATATATACCAAATTGTTCCTCCATGGCACTGTTCCACCTTTTGATGCACGGGTTGTTTCATAGACTCCCTTACATCCCCATACAATTCCACCCCATGTTTTCTTTTGAAATATACAATGCTAGCTACTGCAGATAACAAATACATTTCTATAAAACTGACCCCTTCTATTTAACCCAACGAAATTCGGCTTGTGGCCTTCAATGAACTTATCTCAAAAACTCAATACTCAACGTAACTTTAAAAAGATACAGCTCTTTCATTAAGTTTAAACTTATCATAAAAATAGAAGTTATGAAATCAGCATGCATTCATCCCAAAACAAATTAGCAATGTGTGGAGAGGCCCATTGGGCTCATATGCTGCCCCAAAATTTATATTTTTCAATTTGAAACTATTGGTTCTTCACGAAATATACCATTTTTTTCAAATTCAGCCATACAAAGTTACAATTTTTACTTGAATTCAGATGCAACCACCACCATCGATGAAAGTCAAAGATCCTAACAATTTCGCACGGTCCTGACCAATCACATACTTATTAACTTCTTACAAAATGTAGAGAAATCAACGTCCTTTCCCAAACTTAAAAGAAACATGTTGAAATTACAAAATGCAAAAATGCAAGTAATTACAAAATGCAAGTAATTACAAAATGTGAAGTGGAACGAAAAGCAAGTAATTACAAAATGAAGAGAAATAGTAAAAGAGGAGCAAAAAGCAAGTAATTACAAAATGCAGAGAAATCAATGTCATTTCCCAAAATCAACGTAATTTCAACATGATCCAAGTAATTTCAAGTTGGACGTTGCCTGCCGGTGGTGCTCAAATGGCGGGGCCGAAACAGGAGCGGACATCATCTCGGCGCATCAGATCAAGGTCAGGCACCGGCAACCGCCCAATCTCCAAACAACCCACCAAATTTTGATGAAATCGCCGCCTCCGGGAGAGAAGATGGTGGGAACGCCACCGATGGTGGCGGGTGAGAAGCTGCGTTGCTGATTGCTTGCCTTTTTTGGCGTTGTGTAGAGTGATGTCAAGAAAAATTGCTTGCCTTTTTTTTGGCGTTGTGTAGAGATATGTCAAGAAAAATTGACATAAAAAGAAGAGAGAAGATTTGTCGCTTACAATTTTGTGTAGAGGGATGTCAAGATGGAACGAAGAGAACAGGGTAGAGAGAGAGAGAGAGAGAGAGAGAGAGAGAGAGAGAGAGAGAGAGAGAGAGAGAGAGAGAGAGAGAACGGAGACAGAAGAGTTTTTTTACCCAAGGGCACCTGTGCTTGATTGGCCTTTGTGCAGGGAAAAGGCTAAAAAGGAATGGGTATTAAATGGTTGCTTTTGTGTTGTGATCTGATCCTTGTTAAATGGACGGGTGATTAAATGCCACGTCATTGATCCTTGTGACTCCATGCCTATACGTCATCGATCCTGGTGACATAGCAACGGGTGCGTTTAATGCTGCCCTCAAAATGTCATTTTCCACGACAGCTAATTATAACATGCCGCTTCGTTTGGCGCTACAATTGTTTAAGGCTCCTACTTGCTGCCTTGGGAGCAATGCCCATGGGTTAAGAGCGTTTGAATTGCTAAATTGATAAATTATCAGGGAAATCAAAACAATTAATTGTGATGCCCGTGAGTTAATGAACTGTGCCCGTGAGTGCCCAATATTAATTGAGGTTAATGATCATTCATTCCCTGATGCCCGTGAGTGCCCAATATTATTTGGAACAGTGCCAGTTCGCCTTCCGCATCATATATGCTGCCAGTTCTTATCTCGAGGCACGTACTATTTCAAATAAACAAATATTTTCGTGTTGTCAGCCTTAAATTATTCTTAGGCACGTACTTTTTTTGCCCCCCTTAAATTTCGAAAATAAACAAATATTAAAGGCACATACTTTTTTCGCCCCCAACAATTTTCCATCCCAAAAACTTTCACAAAACCGCATTCCAACCGTTGATTCCCTAAGATTAAATCCAGACCGTCTTTTATCAACCAGTTTGTCCTAGTCAGCTTGTCCTAGTCAGCCCTAGGATTCAAAAATCGCTGTCAAATATAATATATATATATATATATATATATATATATATATATATATATATATATATATATAAGAATAATGGGTATCATACGCCATATGAGAGGGTCTCTCATATTCCCTCTCACATAAAGGGGGCAAGTACACCAAGTACAAGCCCATGTGGGCTTGTACTTGCCCCCTTTATGTGAGAGGGAATATGAGAGACACTCTCATATGGCGTATGATACCCATTATTCTATATATATATATATGAGCCAAGTAGAGTGATCTACACGTGGTCCTTAATCAACACGATGATCTCTAAATTAAGATGAGATGATATATTAACAATTAAGATCAAAAGAGTAACACCAATAAATTAGATCTCACAGTGGAATGAAATAAAGGCTTGCGATTGATGAGCAAGAATAGATTAACATGTGATTGCAAATGACATATAATTAAACAATAAATAAGTTAGTGTAAAGTAAATGACAATAACAATCACAGAAAATTCACACAGAGAGACATGCGATTTTATCCTGGTTCCTCACCTCGGTACATCCAGTCTCCAAACGTCATAGAGCGAGATTAAATCCACTATTAACTTAGCAATATAATTACTTACTCACAAGGATTTCTAACGACCTACGACGGGCAAACTTACGTCCCGTTGTACGTGTCATGTGCACGGGTTAAAAGGCCTAGTCTGAAGCAATATCCATCCGCGCACACACGTCCCGTGGTGCACGTCGCCCGCGGGGGTTAAAAGGCCTAGTCTGACGCAATATCCAACGACAAAATTACGCCCTGTCGTGTGTGTGATGCGCGGGAGTAAAAGGCCTAGTCTGAAGCAATATCTATACGCAGGCACGACGGGAAAAATCATGTCCCATTGTGCGCGTCATGCGAGGGGGTTAAAAGGCATAGTCTGAAGCAATATGCATCCATGCGCACGACGGGCAAAATTACGCCCTTTATTTTTAGATAGCTTCAGGACCTTGGCTATAACATATCATATATCCCTAAGCTCCAAATTACATAATCTTTCGACCCAATTAATCCTAAGTCAAAATTCCCATTTTTCATATTTAGTCGACTAGGATTTTTCGTAGTCGACTAAAAATGTTTTCTTTGACTTTTGACCTGAAAATTTCTGACAAGGATCTATTCGTTGACTAATCCACGTCACCATCTTCAAATGGTCAATTTATGACCGTTTCAAAATTAGTCGACTAAGATCTTTTGTAGTCGACTAAATCGATTTTTGGACCGTTTGCGTCAGAACTTCCTGGACAGTTTCTAGCCATTGAAAGTTCCTGAACAAAGCTAGTAAATAAGTAAATATCAATTGAAGGATATGTAACCATTAGTAAAATGAAATTGCATAGGCTAAAAATTATTTCAAGCAGAAAGAAAAAATATTTTGAGTCATTACAAGGTAATAGATTTTTCTGCATCAAATTCATATAGCTTAATCATATAAATTGAATAACACTGAAGCTCAAGTAGGCATAAATCATTGTGAACAATCAAACTTTGACATGTGCAGAAGCTCTTGAGCAATCCAACCACCTAGGCTTCAACATAATTGCAGTAGCATCACAACCTACATCAATCGAAAAAAGAGATTGCCACGTAGGAACACACCTGCTACTCCACAAGTTCACACTTATGATGATTTCTATGATCCACGTCCACGAGCACGTGGACACCAAGTGAGACACACTTACACACGTGTTCCCCCACATGCATATGTTCACCCACATCATTATTACATAAATGAATACCATCATGCCGACTCGAGGTTCACATCTCAGTTCTGGAGAAGTCTGTAGGAGAAGTTGGGTACGAGTCTGAGCTTCAGCACAGCGTACCACCCGCAGACCGATGGCCTGTCCAAGAGGACTATTCAGATCATGGAGGATAGGCTGTGAGCTTGTACGCTCGAGCTGAAGGGTTCGTGGGAGGACCATCTTCACTTGGTGGAGTTTTCATATAATAACAGCTACCTGGCAAGCATTGGCATGGTGTCGTTTGCTGCTTTATATGGGAGAAAATGTCGATCGCTACTGAGCTGGGATGACATCGAAGATCGGGAGCTGTTTGGTCCAGAGATAATAGTGGAAGCTATGGATGTCGTAAGAGACATCAGGGATAAGATCAGGATTGCCAGGACCGCTTCAAGCATTGGGCAGATGCCAAGAGGAGACCTTTGGAGTTTCAACCTGGAGATCACGTCTTCCTGAAGATTTCTCCGAATCGTAGAGTCATTCGATTCGGGAAGAAGGGAAAGCTGAGTCCGATGTTTATTGGACCATTCGATGTGCTGGAGCATGTGGGAGCAGTGGCATACCACCTTGCTCTGCCACCATCTTTGGAGGGAGTTTATGACGTATTCCACGTATCTCAGCTATGTCGGTATGTCAGTGATCCATCGCACACTGTTGGTTTCTCTGAGATTACGGTCCGTCTGGACCTGACACATGACCAGCAGCCCGTGCAGATTTTGGACCGTCGACAGAAGCATTTGAGAAACAAGGTAGTCGACCTGGTGAGAGTGATGTGGCGTCATGGATCACCTGGAGAGTCATTTCTTAATGTGGGTAGGATGTTCATTCCCGCATCTTTTTCCTGAGCAGTAGTTGATGTTGATTCCGAGGGCGGAATCATTTCTTAAGGTGGGTAGGATGTAACGGCCACTTTCCGACCGAACGTTTTTAGCGTGTATCCTTGGGTGATTTGTGTGCGTGTGACTGTATTTGATTTTATTATTTCTTTTCATAGCTCAAACACGTGTCCAAACCCTGTATTCTCGACCCTCTCGGAGGCATGATCACCCCAGTATATCCTTTGTAATTTTAGGATGTCATTAGACCAATCTGCTATAGTAGCATTTTTTTGTTTATAAAATGTTTTAATTGCATGGGAATTTCTGTGCCTATCTTTTCTAAGCAATATCGTTTTTTACTCTCTTTTTTAAACAAATCCTAAACCCATGATCTGATAGTTGAAGGAAGCTAACCTTTTGACATTTTCTTTAAAACAAAATTAACCAACTCCTTAAACAACCCTTTAACTAATCCAAAACCTACTATATCCTCTCTTAACCGTACATTATCTCTATCCCTTGATTTCGGCCTATCTCTGACCCTCTCTCTCTGTCTCTCTCTCTCTCTCTCTCTCTCTCTCTCTCACGTCTATCTGCGCCCAACCAACCCTGCCAGCCTACAGAGCCCTACAACCTAAGAGCGCCTCTTCCCTATTAATCATGCTTACGGGCAAAACTCTCTCTCCCCTCTCCCTTCGACCAGCGAAAAACCCTAGGCTCCTCTAAGAAACGAAGCCAGTTTCTTTTTTTTTCTGCGCCCTAGCATGTGTTTCTCCTTCCCCTCTTCCTCGTCAGTCCATCTCCGGCCACCCTGCTCTCCTCCTCTCCTCCCTGCACCACCAAGGTGCCAGCATCCTCTCCCTTCAAATACGTTCGACCGCCCTACAAAGACACCACCGGCTCCTCCCCACAAGCAGCTGCCGGTGACCCTTTCTCCACCCTGCGTCACCCAGCAGAGCCGGCTTCCTCCCTAAGTCACCGGCCACCCCATCACGGCAGACTTGCCGTCGGCCAACACCCCTGTAGTCCGGCCTTCTCCCTCTCATTAAGGACTGTCAGCAGTCACGGCTCTCCATCCTGCTCATGTCTGTGTGCAACAGCGAACTACTTAGCCATCTAGGCCACAACAACATATCTGTTTCCCTCTTGTTGTCGTTCTCCACGCTTTTCGCTGTTGCAATCTTTCCCCGAGTGCAAACCCATCCCGATCTACCTCTACTGTCCACGTCAGCCCTTCCACCCTAGGATCCCACGCTCGCCGTAGATCTCGAGGTGATCCCGACGTCGCGACCCGTTACCGTTGTCATTGCCGCTTCGTTGTGCTACTCGCAACCGAGGTGACCCCGACGCTGTTACCATTTCACTGTGCTACCCGCAGTCAGAAAGAACCTAAGACGACTTCCTTACTATGCTACCCACAGTCGAGGAACCGGAGACGACGAGATCCAGCACTGTTTCCAGATCCGATGTCAGATATCGCTCGAGCGTCATTCTAGGTTGGTCCCTTTACTTGTAGCAACCCAAACAATACGTCATTGAACCCTAAATAAAAATCGACAACTTAAATTACTAACCTTACTTTTCGTTCCTTTAAAATGTTGTGCTAATCTAGAATTGTCGATCGGACTTTTTAACTGTGCATATAGGGTAGAATCGTCGAATAGGCTGAACATTCAAAACTTAACTTGAAACTGATAGGATAGCCACGGTCAACTTAGAGACAACTTAATAGGATTTCTAAACTGGTCCTGACACCGCCGTTGACTCATTTCAGACGGACCCTCACTGACGCACCACTTCGACGAGACGCTCCGGACAGACAACGCTCTTTACCACCGCAGGCAAGTTACACTTGTATTCATACGGCCACGTTTAGGCCATCTTCTTCTTAGAACGTTTGAGTACATTTAAAGAGAACCGGATGTGAAATGATAGCATCTGGGACCCCTAGACAGCTTAGACTTGACGACGAATTCGAAGCACAACAAACAACAACAACTGACACCTTAGGGTTTTTCTGTGTGTGCGTGCGTGTGGACCCCCTAGAAGAACCATCCCTACACATGTTATGTCGTGTCCAGATGCTCTCCACGCGAGAGTGATCCACGTGTTACAAAAAGCCTGCGGGCGTTTCAGATGCTCTCCACGCGAGAGTGATCCCCGTGTTACAAAAAGCCTACGGGCGTTTCGGATGCTCTCCATGCTAGAGTGATCCCCGTGTTACAAAAAGCCTACGGGCGTTTCGGATGCTCTCCACGCGAGAGTGATACCTGTGTTACAAAAAGCCTACGGGTGTTTCGGATGCTCTCCAAGTGAGAGTGATCCCTGTCTTGTCTTGTCTTGAGCACTTGGGTTTGGGGTAGGGTTGAGCGGTCGTACGGGGAGAGGGTCTGGCCGCCCTCAAACCGTAAGGCATGAATCCTTCGAGTCTCACTTGTCCTGTCTTGTCTTGTCTTGTCTCGTCTAGGTTAGTCACGTAGTCGGTAGCACACGCTACGGCTACTGTCTGTCCCGTTTACTTTCCAGTAACATTTTACTTTCTGTCATGTCATAACAACAGCATGTTAATCAACCAGCAAAATGTTTCTCTTAAATCATATTACACTTGCAGTAGAGTCTAACTTCTTCTTGTAGACTTTACCTGAAGTACAGTTCCTTTTCTCTTGGGTGATGTACGTCAGGTGTTGAGCCAGAGTACGTGGACTAGTCGGACATACCATCCTGGAGTTATTTGGAGGATGACGTCCCTCGCTATTCCCACCAGGTAGGTGATAGAATGATCGGTGAGCTGGATGGATATGCTCGTCGGTTCTAGCTCACTTCCCGTCTGAAGTCTCTTGAAGATGGAGATGGGCATCAAACTGATGCTAGCCCCCAAGTCAATCAACGCCCTGCTGATAGGCATCCCTCCGATGGAGCACGACACGATAAAGCTCCCCGGATCCGACAGCTTCTGGGGGAGGTGATTTTTGATATTGGAGGTGGAATCCTCCAATAGCTTGATTTCTTCGGGTCTACTCTTTCCCGTGATGAGATCCTTAAGAAATTTTGCGTAGATCGGGATCTCTGTGATGGCGTCCATGAACGGGATGTTCAGCTGGATTTCCTTTGATAACTCCATGAACTTGGAGTATTTCTTTTCCAATTTGGCTAGGGCTAGCCTGTGTGAGTATGAAGGGGGAGGTCAGGATACTTTGCTCTTGGATGCATCGACGGGAGGCGGCGCCGTAGTAAGTATGACGGGAGGTGTAGGATCCTGTCAAAACAACGACATTAGGATCGAATAATAACATAGACTTACGCTTGCGTATGCGGTACCGTAGTCTCTGAACTTCACCCTCGGATTCGCCACAACGGTCGATACTTCGTCACGGAGGATCGAAGCAGAGTTTCACCGCCTAAATCTCTATTTAGAATAGGATTTTAATGGAAGGAAGAAGAAGAACACAAGTTGCCTTATGCAAACTTATGGCATGGTTAGATTATTGTAAAAGGCATACCCTTGGGTCCTATTTATAGGCTTTAGGGGTAGTTATTGTAGGAAATAACCAATTATAAGCTTATTAGCCTATATTAGCCCTTTTACTTATCCTCTTCTTCATTCACTTATCGAGTGCCTTTATGCACTTATAAAGTGACTTTTTCCACTTATCGAGTGGTCCTTTTCACATGAGAAAAGGTTCCCTTCGCGCACGCTTTTGTGCACGTAACATCTGAGGTCCGTATACCCTCATACATCCCCTCATGGGTGTATTCATGTCGTCTATATCCAACAGGAGGCACATCCGCTTTCTCCTCAATAATGATAGGCCTTTCAGTGGCCTCTTCTTTATCACCATCATTATTAAGCACCGGGACCATGACGGGGTCAGTCACCCGTCCTCCACGTATGGTCACTGAAACCACGGCATTTGCTTGGGCTCTGGGGTTTGTCTCCGGCTGTGCGGGCAATCTCCCCTGATTCTTCAAAAGTTGTGACATTTGCCCCCTCAGTTCATCGAGTGAAGAATTTATATTCTTGAACTGGTACGATGTGTCCTGATTAAAGCGGATCTACCACTCATGAAAGTCTCCTAAGTAGATTCAAGACTGGACTATGGTGGATTGGGCATATAATTCTGCTGGGGCGGCCGGTTGAACTGATAGCTCGGCGGTCGATAGGGCCCGGTTGGCCTAAATCTGTCCTGCTGCTGGCTCTGCTGCTGCTGATGAGGGGGTGGTGGTCTCTGAAATTGCAGAGGTTGCATCCCTCCACTTGGGTTTCCATAGGAAACCCTCGGGTGATTCCTGGCAGCTGGATGCTGCCACTGATTCCGTCCCTCTCCTTGGACGTATTGTACAGTCTCAGAAGTCTTAGCACCATCGTAGTGGGCCTCACTAGGGATATATCCATGATCCACATATTCTTTCGCAGGATGATATGATGCACTAGGTGAAGCAGGGATGGAGTCCAGACGCTGCTCAATGCGGGCAACCTGTTTGCACAAGGTCTCGATGTGAGAATCCAAGCGGCTGGCGACCTTGACCTCAGGAGTCCGGGTCACAACAGTCCGTTCATCGCTCCATTGCTGAGTGTTGGCCGCCATGTGCTCTAACAAATCTATAGCCTCCTCAGGAGACTTATCAAGTTGGTGCTAGGCTGGAGCCGGTTGTAGAAGCTCTGCACCAAATCCCAGGGCTGGATCCCATGGTGAGGACACTGATGTTGGAGGTCCTTGTACCTCTCCCACGACTCGTAAAGTGACTCCTGTGGGAGCTGCTTGAAGTTCGATATAGTTCCACGGATCCGAACCATCTTCGAGGGTGGATAAAACTTATCCACAAATGCAAGCGCGAGCTTCTCCCAGGTGGTGAAATGGTTGGGAGGGTGGCCCGGAGACAATAGGAGGATTTATCCCTTAAGGTGAACGGGAAAATCCGCAGCTTCACAGCATCATCATTGACGTCCTTCGCCTTGAACGTATCACACTCGCCATGAAGGAGTCAATGTAATGGTTGGGATTTTCATGAGGATGCTCGTGGAAGGGATCATTCTGCATCAGATTGATCAACCCCGTCTTGAGCTCGAAGCTCACTGCCGCCAGTTGCGGTCTAAGAATGGAGGAGTTGTTCCCAAATGTTGGTTTCATGTGGTCCCTGATGGACCCGGTGCGAGGAGGAGGATGATGATTGTTTTCTGCCATATGAGCGGAGAGAGATGAACTTCTACTAGAGGCTCTCAAAGCCCTGGCTGTCTTCTCGATCTTAGGATCAAAAATAATTCTCTAGTAGATCCCTTGTAGCGAGTGTTCATGCACCAACAAAACTCAAAGAAATACCTTCAGTAGCACCGAAATAAATAAAAAGAATAAAGATGATGGAAGGGTGAGAAATGATTGGAATGCTAGCAAACTTCACAAAATAAAAAAAACTGAGATAAAACACTATTGCTGTCTCGGCAACGGCGCCAAAAACTTGACGCACTCGTAACCTACACTTAGGTTCCACCTGGCTGTGTCACAATCGCCAGGCGTGGTATGGCCCATAGGCTTCAATTCTGGGCTCAGTCCGCAAGCGGATGGTGTCGAGTTATAGCATAAAAGAGGTCGAATCCCACAGGGACGGTGATAGTGTCAATGGGTCCTCAGTTTATTTCTAAGTCTTGAAGTGGGATAGCTATCGGGGTGAAAGATTTGTCTGCGGTGTTGTTGTTGTAATACTAATAAAAGGGACGAGGGCTTTAGGGATCACCGCTAGGATCATTGGGGGTCGATGTTAGGATAGGATCCTTGCATTGCATTAGGGCTAGGGAATTAATCCCCCAATTTGTACCACTCTCGTGGGTTAGAATTGCGGGGTATTTCGGTGGCTCTCGTTGACGCAATGACGGTAGCCGTCAATGTAGCTGTATAGTTCGGCGATGGATCCCCTCAAGACGCGAGCCAGGCATGGTCACGAGCCTTGATTGGATCCACCGATTTCCCTATTCGAATCCCTAGGTACCCCTTAAGCACATCAATTCCACAGACCGTGGGCATGATCTCAGTACGGGTTATCTATGGATTCGGTAGGATCTATCGAAATACTACCTTAAATCCCCAATTCAATGTAGGGATCCAGATCTACATTTTCCCCCTAGGGTCCTAGGGCTAACCCATCAACCCTAGAATAAATCTACTCACACATCGCAATAGTGACAAACAAAAACATCATTCTCAGATACGAAATCATTGTAATAATCAAAGGAGTATGGATAGAAGACTTACAGCGAGAAATCGATAGAAATTGCCATTTATAGATCCAGAAAAGTTCCAAAATCCCAATACGCAAGAGCAATCAAGTTGAACGCAATAATCTCAAGTATTTGATCCAAAATCCTATTACAAGAATTAATCTCCAGATCCGTACAAAAATCGCCAGAGCTCCCTCTCTAAAAACTGTTCAAAAATGCTAAATGAAAGTCGCCTCAGTCGCTCGCACAGCTCCCTAGAATCTTGCGCATCGCGGCCTCAGAAAACATTCCAAAATAGCCTTGAAGTTGTAGATCAAGTAGGTGACTCGGTCGAGCAACACGCTGCTCGTTCGGTCGCTCAGACCGAGTAAATGAGCTACTCGACCGAGCACTGCAGGAAATGGGGATGATTCAAAATTGTCGCTCTGCCTACCCGGACCGAGTCATCTCTGCTCGGTCCGGGTAGGGATTGACTCGGTCAGCTACTCGGGCCGTGTCATGGACAGCTTTAGCTTGTGGAATTGAGGCTACTCGACTGAGCAAATGATCTGCTCGGTCCGAGTCAGCCCGTATCAGCTCTCTTCTCAATTTGAAGTTACTCGATCGAGCAGCTGAGCTGCTCAGACCGAGTATTTTCTGGGAAACTCTGTAGAGTGCTCCTAGGGCTCTCTCTCTCTCTCTCTCTCTCTCTCTCTCTCTCTCTCTGCTCTCTCTCTTCTCCTCCAATGTCTCCAGAAGTGTGACAAACTCCTTCAGAGCCTCGCCAATGAGCTCACGAGCATGTCGGATGTGTCCATACCCAAGGGGGTCCCAAATCGCTCCAAAATCCCTGAAAACTCACAAAACACTACGAAACTCGAAGATATTGTCAGAAATGCAATATCGTAGTAAAATGAGGGATTTGGATGCAAAAATGGCATGAGATGCAATGAAATAATGATATGAAAATAGTAGAAAATATGGACACACAGTGATACGATGAATACGAAGACAGGAACAACAAAATCCACAAAACTAATTAGCCTACAAGCAGCTATTGTCCTCCACTCATAAGCCCAGACATTAAGATAGAATAAAGCCAAAGCAAAGGATCAAATGGCCTTTAAAGAGAAACAACAAAAAGTTTCATTGACAAAAGCAGCTACAACATAATGCAATAGAGAAAAAGGATTTGATATTTACTCCTCCTAGACAAAATGCAATGGAGACAAAGAACTTGCACCCTACTTGCCAAGCTTTTGCCCAAATACACAAAAGAACTTCACCCTACTTGCCAAGCATACACTCATTCACTTTCAATACACATACCACACTACATGATACAAAAGGCTTCATATACACTACAGTACTACTTTTTGTCATATCCTTCCACATCTCCTTCACTAATCATATAGATGTTCCCAATCACGAGATACATAGGCGTTGAATTACAATTCCCCGGGATCATCATATCGTTGACCATCGCCGACATCTTCCCCCTTAGACTTCTCAATCTCAGTAACTTTCAGCGTAAGGTAGCATTTTCGTGACTCATCCGGCTTCGCCAAAAACTTCCTCCCTTCACGCTTATTATCGGCCAACGCATCATACAATATATCCAACACATTTGACGGATACTCCTTGTATGCAAATAACCATTTAGCTAGGACTTCTGTCCAGTAGGAGTGGGAGAGCTTTATAGCTTCGACGACCTCTGCAACTTTGTCAACCATTTGCTGCATGATTTCGGGATCATCCCTTATAGCCCGTCTACACGATTTCTTTCTCCCCACCGAGGATGGGCTAGCATCGCTCGTCCTACCTGGAAAATTACCGGTCGAGGCAGAAGGTGAGATGGCATGGGGGACATCACTTTATGGGGTAGGTGTATGACTTGCATGATCCCCATCGACTTCCTCGAATGGGCCTCCAAATTGTTGATGCACGGACTTCCTAAAATCCCCCTTAGTCGTGTCATCTCCTATTATCAGAGTAAGATCATCAAGCCAATGTAACAGATGATTACCATAGGCTTTCAACTTAGGGTTTGCCTGCACGAACAATGCATTATATATTAAGGAGTTTAAACTAACAGATGTGAACAATATTTTCAGTTTCACTAATATGTAGAAGATAATACCACGGCCCAGGGTTCATAAACTTCAGAATCCAGCACTATCATCTGCTTCTCCTCACACCATCATGCACCACTTATCATCTTACACCCTAACACATCGGCAAGGCGAAGAGCCAGGCCTTTCATATGATTTTTTACATGTTGGTTTGTATAGGTCGTGCCAGATATTGAATTGATGTGTGCAGCTGTAGAATTGAAAGAAGTCCCTTTGAACGTCTTATCTACTTTATTTCCTTGCCTTGCCTGATCCGCAAGGAAAGGAATAAGTGACAGATCATGATCCCACTACCAAATTTTGTTTTGTTGACCCTTGGGTGTTTGCTTCTTATTTTTTTCCGTGGACTTGACACCAAAGCATCCCCCTCCTCATCCCGTCGACCCAACTTCCTAGATGATCCACTTCCGACATTCGTGTTGCGAGATGTATGCCCTCGAGTCAATTTATCTCCATGTATCTTTACAAACATCTTGTTCAAAATTACAGTAAGCTATATGGTAAGAATTTATCTAAGTTAAATCATAAAGTAGTTATCATTAGAGATTAACTTAGGTAAAGTACTGAAACTTAAAGTAATGTCAAACATGTATCGAGATGAGTATCTAGATCATGGAGAAGTGCTTGACCGTTAGTAGCATAAGTCTAAAAGGGTTCGTGGTCATAGATGTTTCGAGAAAAGGATATCGAAACATCGGATAGACTATTGTGTCTTAGTCTTCACCGTATAGCGGTGACGATGATCTCATGGTCGTTTGACTTGGCGAAGTCGAAGACGAGACACGGGTGCTTATTGGAGAATTGATCGACCCCAGATATACACCCGGAGAATGATTGTAGTTTTACCGCAAGCGCATGGTCAAGTGGCGGGCAGGTATCGAACATGAGGAGGTGGTGTTGGCTCCCATCTATCCTAGGTTGGTTTGACTACGATGGGTTTATTGGTGGAGATGGTTATGGAATGATATAATGGAAATGGTGATAGATGTCGGTGTCGGTGATAAAGAAGTCGGATAAAGTATCCATTCAAATTTAATACAATAAAAGAATCTAGAGCTAGGGAATCCCCACTACGGATCGTCATACATCATTGTAAATAGTGAATCTCAATATTACTAGGCTTGTGTTGGGGGTGAACTAGTCGTAACTGAATAGAGAACCAAGCTCACGCTCTCGCGCTATTGTCAGTCTATAGCAACCTAGGATAGGGCCCAATCTCTTGCAAACCCTAGCCTAAGCCACTAGCATTAGGATCGACAACATCGTTCAATCGCCCCTCGAGCCCACTCTCGTGCAAACGCGAGTTACGATCTAGGTTGTGATAGTTTGTATTCGTCCAATCTCTTGCAAACGAATATGGGTATAGATTTATAATAAAAATCCTAGGTTTGGTCCAATCTCTTGCAAACCAAGTCTAGAGAATCTCGATTATAAACCTAAATCAAATATATAGGCCTTTCCATCAATTAGAATCCAATCTCTTGCAAACCCCAATCGATGGAAATCCCTATCTACCCGTAATAAATCGATCACAACCTAACCTCCTAGCAACTCTAGCAATTTAGAAATTCATTTATCACAAATCTGAAATTAGATCCATAGGGTTCATCCACATGCCCTAGAACAACAAATCTACTCAAGCATAGCAATAACGATATGAGAATCAATAAAAATCATTGCTTGCATACATAAATATAGAAAAACAAAGATTCAAATAACAAGAACAAAATACTTAGCTTTGATGAAGATCTTCAATCCAAATACAATTTTTTGATCCAAGAGGGTGCCTAGGGCATGGCCTAACCTCTAAAATAATCCCTAAGAAAACAGGTGGGAACCCTCCTCTAATGACGGCTACCACCCTCTTATATAGCCCCCCAAAACCCTAGCAAATAACCCTAGAAAACCCGTCAAATTCGTGCCCAAAAACATCCCTAACCGCAACTTAAAATCTGGGCCCGCCGCCACTCGGACCGAGTGGTAATCTGACTCGGCCGAGTGGAAATTCCAGCACTGCAGCGTCAACTTGCAGAAATTCTCCAGATTTCATCCGACCTCCGATTGGCACGTTCTTGGCGGCGTTGGAACCTTCATGAAGTTTGATATCCATAAAAAATATGAGAAAAATACTTTGATTGTTGGAATGATAGAAGATTTCAAAATAGTAGAAGGCTATCTGAAAATCTGGGCGTGTGTGTCATCGGCGTCACTCGGCCGAGTGGGATTCTTCAGTCAGTCGAGTGGACTTCTCTACTCGGCCGAGTGACAGACCCTGTAGAAAAACAGTAACTTCGAGGTCCTCAGGGGTCTGTCTCTGGGGGTGGCTTGGCCGAGTAGCTTTCATCATTCGGCCGAGTGGTAATGTGTACTCGGCCGAGTAGGCCATCGACGGGTCTCTGGGAATCGCAGTAGATTCGGCCTCTTCTCTGGAAAATTTCCCTGACGTACTCGGGCGAGTGAGCTTCCTCAATCGGCCGAGTAGGACTTTGTCATTGGGCCGAGTATACGCTCAAAAACATTGTGCACGTATTCATTCTGGTCGGCCGGGTGGGCTTTCTTGCTCGGCCAAGTGTGTGCTTCACTCGGCCGAGTGGCATGCTGTAAATGCCCAATCTTCTCCGTTTCTCCTCCTCGTCGCTCCTATGAAGTTCCTTCTTCTTCCACTCATCCTCCATCGCTGATAAGTCTGCAAATGGGCCGTGGGCGACACTCCAAAGTAGGTGCAAATCCTCTTGATCTCAAAATCGCTACATATCTCCTGAAATACGACAAAAACAAGAAATCGTGAAAAGCATCGCAATATTGTCGAATAATCGTGAAAACCGCGATATGAGCGACAAAGTGGCATGCAAACATGCAGAAAAAGGGTATAAAATACGGACCGATCAAAATCCCCCAAGCTTACCTCTTACTTGTCCTCGAGGAAGATAATTAGAGAGACAAACTCGGGAGATGAAAACAAAGGAAATGAAATGAAAGAAAAAGGAATACGAAGTGGAAGGGGTCGCTAGATTATTCTCTCTGATCTCAAGCCATAAACTCTACATCGCGATAACTTGGAAAATACGAATCAAATGCTATAAGGATTTCATGTCTTACTTAAACATGGTACTTGCAAGCTTTTAAGAACGACAAAAGGGACTCTCTAAATTCATATAATCAATTCATATCCACATCACGCATTTCATAGAATTTAATATACAAATGTTGGCGATGCACTTTTCAATCAAGAGTTATAAATGAAGCATATAAGATACACACCAAGCATGCAATAGAGAATAGAATAAGAGTCATGGCATTCACATATTTATTTCAAATCATGAAAAATCTCCATATCTAATATATTTTGCAAAGTCTAAGCATTATCGAATATTCCCATTCATGCACGTCTCCACTCTAATGTCATACTCACTCATATGGTCAAATGAATTCACCCCCCAAGCTTAGCTTGAGGAATCACATCTAAAGGAATATGATAGTGGAAAATGGGATTTTTGCCTTGGTTTTTCCAAGCATTTTTGTGGCTCCGATAATGAGATAGAGAAATATCTT
Source organism: Scilla litardierei (assembly GCA_030789695.1). Classification (NCBI taxonomy): domain Eukaryota; kingdom Viridiplantae; phylum Streptophyta; class Magnoliopsida; order Asparagales; family Asparagaceae; genus Scilla; species Scilla litardierei. The sequence continues at coordinate 253,676,001 of CM061142.1, forward strand.
TCTTTTTCTTTTCTTTTTTTTGAACATTTTGTTTCTCATTTTTCTTCTAGGATTTTTGTAGGAGCAATTTGATTTGTATTTATTATTTTTGGCTCCTTTTGGCTTTTTAGACTTTTTGGAGCAACCTTTTTCTTTTGTAGGGATTTTTGGGAAATAGATGCGATATAAGTAGCTTTAGGAGGTGAACTCAAGTGACATGTAGAGAATAAAAAGATATATGTGGAGAAAGAAATAATGTAGCACTCGGTTCACTCTAAGATGTGCAAGAACGGTTCAATAAAATAATACTTCAACTAAAACTCATATGTAAGCATGTATATTCTCAATCATTTCAATAAATAGTGAAGTCAAGCAGTAAAGTTTACAACCATATCAGGCATGCAACAGAAGGTGAATAAGACAATAAAACTGATGCTTCAGATATACTAATGATGCGTGAATCTTGGTGCATTTCCAACAAAAGCGTACTAAACACTAATCAATACATTCAGCTTCAATTAATATCATGCATTCATATAGAGGAATCATCAAAATAATATATAAGCAAGCACATGGATAGCAAGACTATGGAATACTCAAAGTAGCATGGCAAGGAATAATAAGCATCGTGATGGTTGGTAAAGCACTAAGAGATATCATCATACAAAACTCATCTAGAGGAAGAAGAGAAATGAAAATAAAGAAATAAAAAAATAAAAGAGAGGAAAGAACAGAAAAACAAGCACACAACATGATGCATGAACACACATAAAAGGAAAATAAGATGGAAAATTCAAAAAGATGATGCAAAATTTTGAAAAATTCTAAAAAAAACCCTAAAAATAAAGTAAAAGTGCAACTATATGGCATGGAAATGCACTTCCCCAAGCTTAAACTTCACATTGTCCTCAATGTGATCATAAAAGGAAAAATGTGAGGAACAACGATAAATATGAGGGAGGTGAATGAAAAATGATGAAATGAATGACATGAAATCCTAATGCAACTACATGCACATGCAATGATGCATGAGAGCGCTTTTCCCCAATATTATGCTAAACAATCCTATTCAAATGACTCGATCAAAAATGTCATGGCTTTGCTAAGCGAGATTGAGTCAAATGAATAAGATTGGGAGTATTCACTTGAAAGAAATGCTCGATGGGTGGTGAGCAAAAAGGATGTGGCACATCAAAATATAAAGAGGGCAATTAATATATATAATGGGTTTGGGGTGTAAAAATTTTTGTTGCCGTCATATGAGGTAATATTTATTCATGCAAATCTATACGGTCCTCTCGCTGTCAAGAGAATTCGTGTTTATTTAAAGCATAAAATTTCTACACTACTGGATTGATATCACCTATAGTAAAAGGCGGATCCAGTATCTTTGCTGGTGCAGGCAATTGCTCCAACTGCTCTTTCCGTGGCTCTGCCAGGCGCGTATGTCCACGGACTCCAACGAACTCCAGCAATGCATCCTCCAGCATTCCCATAAGGACTCCACCTGTACACTGCAAAGAATAGGATGCATCAGTTCGCTGCAAAAAATTCACCCTCATAATAAAAGTATTCCAAAGAGGATCGTCAATAGAAATATATGAAATAAATAGTGGTGGACGATACTTCCCTGGAAATAATTCAATATCCTCTTGTTCTTTGATAGATATCTTCGTGGTGTGCTCTCTCAGCTGCTCAGGTAAATCTGGATTATAGGTGTGGACCTCCTCGATAGGCTCGTTAAACTGTGACACGTCCAAGCATACTTCCGGTCCATAATCATATGTGTGCTGTAAAAGGTATGACGTGTCGAAAATATCCGAATCAAAATAAATATCGAATGGAATGCATGATTCAGAAATGGAGTGGGTAAAAATATCTCCCTGAGTGGGAGCAGTAAGCTCTATGGGATAGTCCTCGACGTCAGTGGAAGGATGAGGTGGCTGCAGAAGCTCCAATGGAGGAGGGTAGTGCTCGGGATCCTTATGAATGGATGTGTCCTCATACCGATGTACAACCTCCTTGGTGATAAGCTCTGGCTTTGTGTGTAAGGCCTCCTCAAAAGCATGCTCTGGCTCCGCATGTGAGGCCTCCTCGTCAATATGCTCTGGCTCGACAGTGTGCTCCTTTGCCTTCTCATCAACTATCAATGTAGGCACTCTCTAGAATGGTGATGCTGGCTGCTCAGGTGCGTCAACTTGTGGGGGATGTATCATGTGGAGGGGAATGCACGTAAGCAATCCGAAAATTTAGTTTATCCCCCTCAAGACTGACATGGATGTCCTCCTCAATTGTTCCTGTAGCTGAAATACGGTTCATAACAAAATATGCAAATCGTAGCTCAAATGCATCACCTGATGTAATGCTCTCTGAACCGGCGAACCTCACTGACTCCAAGAGGCCATCCAATAATCTCTGAAATGCGTCCTCCTCTGGCTGCGCATATGACTCAGTTTCTGCTTCCTCCATGGCCTCTTCGTCCATCCATTCTTTATATGCAATAGTTGTATCGTAGGATGTGGGATCGATGACGGCACATTCTGGCCCTGGTAATATGACCAGTGATGCTTCTTGCCCATAAAATGAAGAATCAGAACTGATATCTTTGGAAATCTCTGCAACCTTAAGCATGAGCGCATTCATTTCAAGTTCCCTCTTCACCCATTCCAATTGAAGGTCGCCCTTATCAATCCTGGCTTGTATTTCAACTTGGTGTGCATGCATCTCATCAAAAAAAATCCTTTGTTTCTCATCAAGCTCGGGCCAGTGCATTTCCTCAAAATGTATACTCCTATCTGAGCACTCTGATCATAATAGTATTCTCCCATCTGAGCACTCTGATCATAATAGTATTCTCCCATCTGAGCACTCTGACCACGTAGTACAATCCATAGCACCTGATCAACAAAGATAAAACCGGGAGAAAAATATCAGTGGCACAAAAGAATATAGAAATGATAATAATGGTGGTGGGGGTGAAAAATTCTTTTTCTTAAATTTTTTTTCGTAGTCTAATCAACCTAATTGTGACAAATTGGCACCCAACGGGAAACACCTCCCCAGCAACGGCGCAAAAAACTTGATCCGCCCCAGATATACACTCGGAAAACGATTGTAGTTTTACCGCAAGTGCATGGTCAAGTGACGAGCGGGTATCGAACACGAGGAGGTGGTGTTGGCTCCAATCTATCCTAGGTTGGTTTGACAACGATGGTTTTATTGGTGGAGATGGTTAATGAAAGATATAATGGAAATGGTGGTGGATGTCGGTGTCCGTGATAAAGAAGTCGGATAAAGTATCGATTCAAATTTAATACAATAAAAGATTCTAGAGCTAGGGAATCCCCACTACGGATCGTCATACATCATTGTAAATAGTGAATCTCAATATTACTAGGCTTGTGCTGGGGTGAACTAGTCGTAACTGAATAAAGAACCAAGCTCACTCTCTCGCGCTATTGCCGGTCTATAACAACCTAGGATAGGGCCCAATCTCTTGCAAACCCTAGCCTAAGCCACTAGCATTAGGATTGACATCATCGTTCAATCGCCCCTCGAGCCCACTCTCGTGCAAACGCGAGTTACGATCTAGGTTGTGATAGTTCGTATTCGTCCAATCTCTTGCAAATGAATATGGGTATAGATTTATAATAAAAATCATAGCTTTGGTACAATCTCTTGCAAACCAAGTCTAGAGAATCTCAATTATAAACCTAAATCGAATATCTAGGCCTTTCCATCGATTAGAATCTAATCTCTTGCAAAGTCCAATCGATGGAAATCCCTGGCTATCCGTAATAAATCGATCACAACCTAACCTCCTAGCAACTCTAGCAATTTAAAAATTCATTCATCACAAATCTGAAATTAGATCCATAGGATTCATCCACATGCCCTAGAACAACAAATCTACTCAAGCATAGCAATAACGATATGAGAATCAATAAAAATCATTGCTTGCATACATAAATATAGAAAAAAAAATATTCAAATAACAAGAACAAAATACTTAGCTTTGATGAAGATCTTCAATCCAAATACAAGATTTTTGATCCTAGAGGGGGCCTAGGGCATGGCCTAACCTCTAAAATAATCCCTAAGAAAACATGTGGGAACCCTCCTCTAATGACGGCTACCACCCTCTTATATAGCCCCCCAAAACCCTAGCAAATAACCCTAGAAAACCCTTCAAATTCGTGCCCAAAAACAGTCCTAACCGCAACTTAAAATATTGGCCCGCCGCCACTCGGGCCAAGTGGCAATCTGACTCGGCTGAGTGGAAATTCCAGCACTGCAGCGTCAACTTACAGAAATTCTCCAGATTTCATCCGCCCTCCGATTGGCACGTTCTTGGCGGTGTTGGAACCGTCATGAAGTTTACTATCCATAAACAATATAAGAAAAATACTTTGATTGTTGTAATGATAGCAGATTTCAAAATAGTGAAAGGCTGTCTGAAAATCTGGGCGTGTGTGTCATCGGCGTCACTCGGCCGAGTGGGATTCTTCACTCGGCCGAGTGACAGACCCTGTAGAAAAATAGTAACTTTGAGGTCCTCAGGGGTCTGTCTCTGGGGGTGGCTTGGCCGAGTAGCTTTCATCATTCGGTCGTGTGGTAATGTGTACTCGGCCGAGTAGGCCATCGACGGGTCTCTGGGAATCGCTGTAGATTCGGCCTCTTCTCTGGAAAATTTCCCTGACGTACTCGGGCGAGTGAGCTTCCTCACTCAGCCGAGTAGGACTTTTTCATTCGGCCGAGTATACGCTCAAAAATATTGTGCACGTATCCGTTCAGGTCGGCCGGGTGGGCTTTCTTGCTCGGCCAAGTGTGTGCTTCACTCGGCCGAATGGCATGCTGTAAATGCCCAATCTTCTCCGTTTCTCCTCCTCGTCGTTCCTATGAAGTTCCTTCTTCTTCCACTCATCCTCAATCGCCGATAAGTCTGCAAATGGGCTGTGAGCGACACTCCAAAGTGGGTGCAAATCCTCTTGATCTCAAAATCGCTCTAAATCGCTCCATATCTCCTGAAATACGACAAAAACAAGAAATCGTGAAAAGCATCGTAATATTGTCGAATAATCGTGAAAAACATGATATGAGCGATCAAAGTGGCAAGCAAACATACAGAAAAAGGGTCTAAGACCGATCAAGAATGAGTTCACTGAACGACCCACAAGAGTTACCATATGGTTATGATTGACCAATCTGTCAATGATAATTCTTAGTGATGATATGCAAGTTGGTCTTTTGACTTGAGCCCATTGTACGAACCTATACGTGAACAGTGTCACTTAGATCACTGACCTAGCTTCGAGGCAAGGTCTGTCGTAAGGTCTTTGGTTGGGTGACATTTGAAGCATACGAAGAGAGTAATGACTAAGATAGGATTCGTCTCTCCCGGTCAATGTGAGTTAGTGTCGTAGAGTTAATTCGGTCTTTAGTAAAAACTCTAGCCAGAATATGTTGGAAGATGTCCAACATTATTTGACCAAAGATCGATGGAGACTAACCGGGTTTGAGCTATTGGGGTTGAAAGTTTGACCGTACCCTAAGCTTGAACTAAACGACATAGTTTAGACGAAGAGACTAAAACTGCGAAATTCATCACAAACACAGTCAGAGTGGTCCCGACAAGACTCATGTCCATGAGTTAACCATATAAGTATGATATTGAAACAGGGACGACAATTACTGCTAGTGGTCACTGTCGTCTGGGGCTTCGAGCCCCACCTGCAGTAGGGTCAGGCTGTAGGGTCTCACATAGAGTGCGACCTTCGTCTAGTAATAGGTAGAAACATTAGGGAGAATATGCATTTGATGCCAGGGATAGAAAATTGCATTTGATGCAAATGATATTTAAGCTTAGACAGGGGACTATTTTGCATGTGATGCAAAAGGAGTTAAATATGTCTTAAATTGTTTAAGACAATATTTAAATATAATAAACACATTGAAAGGATTACCTGGATGACGGGATCGTCCCTCTCTAAACACAGGTTCAAACCGCGTCAAAAACGGAGTCCAAACGAGCCCAATAAGTCTATTGAAAGTTGTTTAAATAGTAGGCCCAAATAGACAGACCAAAAAGCTTTAAAGAGTAAAGCTATTTTTTAGGAACAAAACCTGCAAAAGGGGGCTGACTGGGCTTGCCCAGGTGCTGGCCTGAGCAAGCCCAGGCACCTGGGCCTGGGCCCAGGCGCACTGGGTGCCTGGGCTCAGGCACCCAGTCTGTCTTGGGCTCGCCCAGCTGGCACAGGTGGGCCCCACACCTGTGTTTCAGAAACCTAGGTGCAAAATTTGCAATGACGGCTGGTTTTTTGTGCGAAATGTGACTTTGGACTGATCTTTGGACGATCAATTGGAGGGTCAAACGGACTCCGATTGACTCACCGTTTTTTCCTACGCGTTCACCATTCAGCGCCCTTCAATTTGATAGGTTGTATCAATATCGAAGCTCAATGGTGAGCGAGTTAAAATTCATGGAAGTGTGGCCTTTATAAAAGGCAAACTAACTTGAATTTATTAATTCCAAAACATTAGTCCCACATCGAAGTGGAGTAAAGGGGAGGGGTCAGCTGGCTATATATATATGGGCATGCCCCCTTCCTCTAAACTCGTCCCAAGATCTAGATCTGAGCAGCTCCCAAAATGTTGGCGCACGCTCGGATCTAAGCTTAAAATTAATATTCTCTTCTCCCTATATTTCTGTCTTGCTCCTGAAGGGCTCTAGCAAAGCCACGAAGGGGTTCGGATCTGATCCGGAGTCTTGGCGAAGGTTCACACTCAGGTGAAACTTTCTTCGGCGTGTGGTTGGCTCGGTGACAAGGGGATTGCTCGCCTCGGGACGCGGAGCGGTTCGAGGAGCAGTTCGGCGTAGGACGGGGAGCAGCTTGGAAGACGGTGTGGTACACCTTGCATGTACCAAGGCAAGGTTCCGGGTATGTGATTTAGTAGCTTTCTAGAATAATTTTAATAATGTCGCAGTAGTATCCCTATTGGGGTGGTCAGATCCACCCCAAGTCGGTATAGGTCCTGGCTAAGGTTCTGTCTTACCTTAGGGCCTTAGCTAAATTGTTTAGCTAAATGTTTTTTCGCTGTGTTTTTATCCCTCTGTTGTCAGTCCGACTTAGGACAGGAACAGATCTGTGCCCTAAGGAGTATAATTCCAAATTATACTCCTGATCAAGTACTAGAGGGGGGTTGAATAGTCTTTAAAATAATAAGGAGTATAATTCCAAATTAAATTGCAAACAACTACCAAATCAATTTGCGGAAGCTTAAATTGAATGACAACACAAAATTAACAATGCTAACAAACGATGTTAATGGGTTCGGATCCACCCAAGTCTCCCTGACTTGTTCCCGGTGATCCTACGTCCCAACCACCCGGATCCCTTCCAGATACTTGAGTTAGAAACCCTAACTCAAGATTTCCACTATGAATATCTTGTGAAAAAACCTTCACAAGATCAAATCATACATGCAATAGCAAACGTGAATCCCACAACCCGGGATCACAACCTTCTCTCACAACCGAGAGAATCACAAAGCAATATTAAAGAGTTTAATATGAAATAAACAATCTTACCACAAAATCCTATACCTTGAGTTTTTCTTACCCAAATGGTGAAATGAAGGATTTGAGGAAGATGAAGTCACCAAGACCTAGCACCAAGGAAATGACCAGCAATCGGTGCCTATGGATGATTTGGAGACTTGGATCAAGCAATAGCTAGAAGAGCTCACCAAGAACAAGCTTCTCTCTAGATCTAGAAATGAGAGAGAATGGAGATAGAAACGTAATATATACTCAAGGCTTAACATTCTATATATCGAAGCTAAAATACTATAAATAAAACCTTAATAAACGGTCTTCGAGAGCTTCGATTGAATCTTCATAACTTCCAAAATGGCGCAAGAGCTTCAACGAAGCTTTAGGCATGAAAACGAGCTTTGGGAAGTGTTGAGATGTCGCTTTGAATGTTCTCGTGAATTTGGCGACGATCTCCAAAACTGCGCTCACAAATTGTTAGTTCATGGATTATTTATGTTTGCTCATCATCAAAACCAAATCCGGGGAGTCCAATATTCAACAAGTCCGACTTAGGACAGGAACAGATCTGTGCCCTAAGGGCCCGCCAAAACCCATCAGTGGTATCAGAGCCTCGTCTGCTTGATGATCTAGGACTACGGCAATTTTAAAATTATTGATTGCTTACTAAATGCACATAAAAGATTCTGACTTTATGTAATATCGTTAGAATGCACCCCTTCTTGTAAAATGTTTTAAAATTGTTTTAAAAGCATGGATTTTTAAAGAGAATGCCTTCTAAATGCATTTAAAATGTTTTTAACTTTATACGATAATTTTAAAAATGATTTTAGATGCCTTAAAATTTTATGTGATAAAATTTTCAGCAAGCAAATTTTAATTTGATAATTTTAACATATGTTCATGTAATAAAATTATGAGATAATTTTGAACATGAAGCTTTAAATTTTATAAAATTTTTATGGTTTTAAAATTATGTTGCATGAAATAATTATGTGATAATTATTGTTCATTGCTGACACTTAACTTCATATGATTTAATTAAGATGTTAGTGTTAATGGCTATGTTATTCTTGTCCCTTATTTGATAACACAAGAAAACCCTTACAGGTTAACCATTACGAATCTTTAAGATTTATAAGATAAATTTTAATGACATGCTATGTTTTAATAATCATTACAACTTTTAAAAACCCAATTCCTGATTAGGGTAGTCCTCTTTAACGACGATTATTATTTTAATTGTTTCAATAATAATTCTCATTAAATGACTACACTTAAAAGTTTTGAAAATGATTTATTAAAATCCTAATGTTGATTAGGGTAGCATGTTGGATAACGAGAACCTTATATTTGATAAGGATTTAATAAAAGTTAATAACAAATCCTAAAATTTTGAATTTTAAGGATTCAACTAGTTGATAGGATTAATTAGTTGTTAATAAAGGCCTTTTAGTCTATGGCACGCATTTAAAAAATGACAAGCTTCATTCAATGGACCATGATCAGATCAATGTGATTGGCTAAGTTTGTTGGATCACCCTAGCTAGTCTAAAGGATAAGTGATCCTGGCTTAGTCAATTCCCTGGTCGTGTTCCGCTGGACCGCAATGACGCGAATCATGATTATATGACACCCTGGACTATATCTAGTCAAATACGTTAATAATCTTTTTCAAGGTTAGCCATAGCCCTCCTTGTTTTAGAGGTTGGCAACATAGGATCCGTGTTCCAGTTGTTGAGCTACACTGAAGCTGTGACATGGCAACCTTGTAGAAACCAACTTCTTAAATACATATGATGTAATCTTTATTTGACCCTAACCGCCGTATCGTGAATACACTGAGCACCGGCGTAAGTTAATCTAATGATGTTGTCTAGACTTGACCCAAACCGTCGTGTCATGAATACACCGAGCACCGGCGTAAGTTAGGCTAGACAAGAAAACAAGGGTCCGACTAGACTAGTCATTGTGATTTAGATGAGCACACTCATGATCACAAATGGCTAGGGGTAAAAACCGATAAGAGAATCATATTTGATATGATTGATGAAGCGTCATCTACCGATCGCAGAGTCAAGCAATTTGTTAAGATACACTCAAGGTGGTAAGACTCAGAGTGGTTGGATCTCTTTCCCATTAATTTAATGTTAATTAAATCGTTCATTGATTGGCTTAAAATGATTGCGAAAATAGTGGAAGGATATAGTTAGATAAAAGTCATTCTGCCTATATTTACTATTGAACATATGCTAAACTAAGTTAAGTTCTAAGTTTACCAATGGAATCAAAATATAATATTCTAACAGAATAAGTTAAATGGTCAAATAGGTTGATTAATGTAATATCAAGTTAAATTCTAATTGATAGAGTAAACTATATTCTCGTTGACATTAAAATGACCTTCTTAAGGATAGACTTAAGGAATATGATTTCATTAAGTTCTGAGTCCAACAAAATAAATGCACGCTACATGTCACTCCCCTCTATATGGGGCAGCTGGAACATATTGATGTTCAAAAGCATGTTTCTCCATACAATTTGTTGAGCAACACTCAAGGTTGTATGGAAAGCAGGTTCGATTCGCAAGGTTCGAAAAATTCAATCAAACTGTTTGAATCAAATGTGAGTGCATAAGCAGTGCAAGACTATGTATCCCAACCGGATCTTGAGACGAGCAACTTGTTGAGCGACACTCAAGGTTGCAAAGCTCAAGCGTTTGGATACATGAGATGCTTGCATATCTAAATTAAATTTCTGTTGAGACATTTAATATCTAAATGAGATTTAGAAAAGGAAGAATGCACTTAAAAAGGTCAAACTGAGAAAGATAGTTTTATTCATCATTGTTAAAGGCGTAAGTAGGAGGAACTGAAAATGTGAAAATGTGACATATTTGATGTCACGATTTCATATGTTTAACACATTTTTGATGAATGTCGTCACCTTGCTTTTAAAGCAATGTTTTGTATTAGTAATTTGTAATAACTATAATATATTAAATGTTAATATATGAATACGCAAGATAGTAATAAACTTATATGGCAAACTAGACTAGGCCGTACCAAAGTGACTAAGCTTCACAAGTCACATAAAGAGGGGTCTGACCTCTCGTTTTATGAAGTCTACGAACACTTATGAACCTTATCCTCAAAGGTATGATGGCCGAAACTCCTTCTGTAAGACAGTGAGAGAATGAGTTGTTGAACTCACAGTCTTGTACATGCTGATGTACACGGACCCAAGTCTAAGTTGGCCAGGATAATTCGTTCTTATTATTATTACGACACGTGGTCTTGATGAAACACAAGTCTGATAAAATATAGAACAAAATGACAGAAGTATTTGAAATGATTCGATTAGATTGAAAAGTCAAATACTTAGCTATATAAATCTTGCATAAATAAATGAAAATGTGATTTTCTCTCAGGTCAAGTATCTTAACATGTTGGATGTATTAGAGAGCATGAATCGCACTTGGTTAGACATAGTGCGACTCATGGCAAAGTGACTGAGTTACAATCCTCCCTCTGGGTTAAATCCCAGATAGAAATGCCTAGGTTTTAATAATGTTCTATGAGGACCTTATCAGTAAGATATTCATTAAACCAATCGTTAGGAAGTTAAAGGATTACTCGAGTCTCGTGAGACGAAGAGTCGAGTTAGACATCATAATCGATGATGGTCTAAGATAACTTCCAGGATGAAATTCAGAGTAGAGACTCTGATTAACAACTTGATGCAATAGGTCAGTGCACATGAATAGAGTATGGACTTTAGTTTACGTGCCCAAAAAAAGAGTTTCTTTGACTGTAAGTGAATCTTCGATTCTAGAAGATTGGTGCAGAAAGAAAATAGTGAAGTTCAATTATGTTGGTAGAGAACGATTTTCATCCTAACTCTTATAAACAGATTAAGATGAAATGTTTCGCCAGCAGATGCGTACAGATCTACTCGGACCGAACTCGATGTAAATGCTCATGATAACCATGAAAACTGGTGCCTTTATTTAAAGTTCATATTCTAAATATGATTTTGAAGAACTAACTTTTATGAATTGACCAGAGAGTTTTCAAGGTTAGTGGGAGCGATAAAACACATTCGAGGCATCAAGGGGATGGAACATATTGGATAAAGTGGACAAAAGAGTTTGACACGTTTAAATATGAACCATCTAAAATGACCAGTAACTTATTAAAATTATTGTCGTAAGGTACGATGAGCTGGATGAGATCCAGGGAAATTAAATATTATGGATTCCAAAGGACCAAAGGAATTATTTGAATGAGATTCAAATGGTTGGTCAAATATGAATATAGAGACCCATTAAGTCTATACTGTAGACGGTTTAGCAGATCCACTCACGAAGACTCTACCACATGAAGTCAAGAAAGACTTATGTGTAAATGCGGTATAAGATACCAGGATAAATGGGACTGAGTGCAAGTGGGAGATGTTGTGAGATGTATGCCCTCGAGGCAATTTATCTTCGTGTTCTATACAAACATCTTGTTCAAAATTACAGTAAGCTGTATGGTAAGAATTTATCTAAGTTAGATCATAATGTAGTTATCATTATAGATTAACTTAGGTAAAGTCCTGAGACTTAATGCAAGGTCAAACATGTATCGAGATAAGTATCTCGATCATGGAGAAGTGCTTGACTATTAGTAGCATAAGTCTAAAAGGGTTCGTGGTCATAGATGTTTCGAGAAAAGGATATCGAAACATCGAATAGACCATTGTGTCTTAGTCTTCACCGTATAGCTATGACTATGATCTCATGATCATTTGACTTGGCAAAGTCGAAGACGAGATACAGCTGCTTATTGGAGAATGAGTTCACTGAACGATCCACAAGAGTTATCATATGTTATGATTGACCAATCTGACAATGATAACTCTTATTGATGATGGGCAAGTTGATCTTTTGACTTGAGGTCATTATACGAACCTATACGTAAACGGTGTTACTTAGATCACTGACCTAGCTTCAAGGAAAGGCCTGTCGTAAGGTCTTTGGTTGGGTGACATTTAAAGCGTACGAGGAGAGTAATGACCAAGCTATGATTCGTCTCTCCCAGTCAATGGGAGTTAGTGTCGTAGAGTAAATTCCATCTTTAGTAAAAACTCTATCCAGAGCATGTTGGAAGATGTCCAACATTATTTGACTAAAGATCGATTGAGACTAAACGGGTTCGAGCTATTGTGGTTGACAGTTTGACTGTACCCTAATCTTGCACTAAACGACATAGTTTAGACGAAGAGACTAAAACTGCAGAATTCATCACGGATACAATCAGAGTGGCCCCGACCATACTCATGTCGATGAGGTAACCACATAAGTATGATACTGAAATAGGGACGGCAAACTGCTGCTCATGGTCACTGCCGTCTGGGGCTTCGAGCCCCACCTGTAGTAGGGTCAGGCTGTAGGGTCTCACATAGAGTACGACCTTCTTCTAGTAATAGGTAGAACCATTATGGAGAATATGCATTTGATGCAAGGGATAGAAAATTGCATTTGATGCAAATGATATTTAAGCTTAGACAGTGGACTATTTTGCGTGTGATGCAAAAGGAGTTAAATATGTCTTAAATTGTTTAAGACGATATTTAAACATAATAAACACATTGAAAGGGTTACCTAGATGACGGGATCATCCTGCTCTAAACGCAGGTTCAAACCACATCAAAAACGGAGTCCAAACGAGCCTAATAAGTCTATTTAAAGTTGTTTAAATAGTAGGCCCAAATAGACAACCGAAAAAAGCTTTAAAGAGTAAAGCCATTTTTTGAGGAAAAAACCTGCAAAAGGGGGTGCCTGGGCTTGCCCAGGTGCTGGCCTGGGCAAGCCTAGGTGCCCAGCCTGGGACAGGTGCCCAGTCTGTCCTGGACTCGCCCAGCTGGCGCAGGTGGGCCCCACACCTGGGTTTCAGAAACCTAGGTGCACAATTTGCAAAGACGGCTGCTTTTTTGTGCGAAATGTGACTTTGGGCTAATCTTTGGATGATCAATTGGAGGGTCAAACAGACTCCGATTGACTCGCTGTTTTTTCCTACCCGTTCACCATTCAACGCCCATCAATTTGGTAGGTTGTATCAAGATCGAAGCTCAACGGTGAGGTAGTTAAAATTCATGGAAATTTGGCATTTATAAAAGGCAAACTAACTTGAATTTATTAATTCCAAAACATTAGTCCCACATCGGAAGTGGAGTACAAGGGAGAGGTCAGCCACCTCTATAAATAGGGGCATGCCCCCTTCCTCTAAACTGTTCTAAGCTCTAGATCGAGCAGCTCCCAAAACGTTGGAGCACGCTCGGATCTAAGCTTAAAATTAATACTCTCTTCTCCCTAAATTTCTGCCTTGCTCCTAAAGGGCTCTAGTAAAGCCACGAAAAGGTTCGGATCTGATCCGGAGTCTTGGCGAAAGTTCACACTCAAGTAAAACTTTCTTCGATGCGTGGTTGGTTTGGCGACAAGAGGATTGCTCACCTCAGGACGCGAAGCAATTCGAGGAGTAGTTTGGCGTGGGATGGGGAGCGGCTCGGAAGACGGTGCGGTACACCTTGCCTGTACCAAGGCAAAGTTTCGGGAATGTGATTTAGTAGCTTTTTAGAATAATTTTAATAATGATGCAGTAGTATAGATCCCTCTTGGGGTGTGGTCAGATCCATCCAAAGTCGGCATAGATCCTGGCTAAGGTTCTGGCTTACCTTAGGGCCATAGCAAAATTATTTAGCTATATGTTTTTCCGCTGTGTTTTTATCCCTCTGTTATCAGTCCGACTTATGACGGGAATAGATCTGTGCCCTAAGGGTCCGCCAAAACCCATCAATTTAGGTCATTACCGCTTTGTGAATATGTCTTGTTGAAAGCACTTTGGGGTGACGGGCTTATAAATGGATTGATTCCCCCCTTGTAGCATATGCATAAAGCCCGGGGGTGTTAGCATGTGCATGGTCATGCTATACTGGGGGAATTGTGTAAACTGCATGCTTGGGCCTACACCATGGTAGCTCTGCGTAGGATACTGGAAATCAGTCATCCTACGTGGCATCGGGCGCCCAAGCGAAGGATCATTCACACGTTCGTCTTCATACCATGGGTTACCATAAGAAGGGTCAAATACGGGTGGCATAGGATCACTCCCTTGCCCTGGCAACGATGACCCTGCCATGCCTACAAAATGAATGAATTAATATTGCAATTGCAAAGTTATGGCAACCGACATACACTCACATATATCACATGTATTGCATATACCAGGTAACGATAAGCGGTGGAAACAAACCATGATACAAATCTCATAATCAAAGTAGAAGCCCTACAGTTTTACACAATAGACAAAGTAATAAAGAATCCAAAAACATTAAAAATAATGCATCCATCATATGCCATGTTCAAGTGTGCACCCATTGTTATGTATGTTACAACAGTCGACCCACCTTGCCCATGCGATTTGATCCCTGAGAAGCTTCCATTGGTTCCTTTGTTGGCTTTGTTCACGTAAGGGCAACTGTTATGAAAGATCCATAATCGCGTCATCATGCTCCTCGATAACATCTTCGTCCTCCTTAAACACATCCACATACACATTTAGATGGGGGTCATGTGGATATGCTACTTGGATATAATTATGCAACACAGTGCAAGATAGGACGGTATCGACCTGACTTGGAAATGGATAGTGTGGCTTGGCCGACAATATCTTAAACTTGTTTTTAGTATTCCAAAAGTCGACTCGATCTTTGTTCTTAATGAAGAATGAAGTAGGTTGAATAGCTTTTGTGATTTCTAGGAACTCGATCAGTATGGTCCTTCAGGTGATATCTAACTCCCTTGTATGGCGTTATGAAATCTGGCATGGTAGTATATCCAGCATTGCAAGGTAATATTTCCCTACAAACAAAAATGTGCACCCAATTTATAATCCTAAGAATTCATATATATATATATATATATATATATATATATATATATATATATATATATATATATATATTATTTAGGTTAAATTTTGCCTATTACCATCATACACTCGAAGACCGTTTGGGGGTGGTAATGAAAACGCATCATTCAGGACTGTAAAATCATTTGCGGATCCTTCCCACCCTACCATTACGTACGTGAATCTTTTATTTGGTGTTACTGCTGCAAGCACATTTTGCATCACCCCTTTACGGCCTCTAAATCGGGGAACGAGATTGGCTGGTTGCATGGCATCGATATGTGTCTCATCAATTAGACCAATGCAATCCTACAAGCTCCATTAACGAGTAAATAATAAAGACACCTTACATCAATATAGACTACTGCCAACTAAGCAAAATTACAAAATTACCTTGAAATATGGAAACCAGTTAGGATTATTGACTATCTCAGGTGAACTCTCATTTGGAGCTTCCTTCATGAACATATCCCACAAGTTAGAGACTGTCTGTATTACTATGTTAAAGTAACGGCTTATTGTAGACCCTGACCATATAAAATCAAATTACATGACTCTGTTCTTTGACTTGTGCCCAACCATATGCAGAAACATGGCAAACTACTCCTCGATGGACACATGAAGAGTGTCATTCAGAATATCGCTTGGTCTCATTAAATTTGCCAGATTCATGAATGCATGGCTCCATATTCTTAAGTAGTGTAAACAACTACTTTCACTCCCATAAAGAATTCTCCGCATGTGGGAGTTTCGATGAAGATCATGTATATCGGTTGGCTCTCTAGGTAAACGTTTTGCCCTACCCTCTTTGTATAGTAGGAAGTGTAAGACGACAAAAACGATAGTCGTCGCGGCCAATGTACATGTTGTACAACCCGACTCTTCTCCTTCGTGATCCATCTAATCCTTATTTGAATCAAACATAATAGCATGCATAAGGTGATACATACATATGAAATTATAAATTTCTTCGATCAAGGTAAATAAATATAGCGAAAAAAAATTGTATATGTCACAACTAAAGCACACAATTCTATTATATAATGTACCATATTTCCACATTCCAAAACAATGCAAAATGGAAGGAAAAAAATTTGAGCCCTCATATTATTATTTTTTTCATTCGCATGGTGATAAGAAAAGGCACGACAGGCACAAATTAATTGCCATGTGATAATTGTAGCTACCGTTCGAATATTCTGGTAATATCTTACTTTTACTCCAGTGTCGATATTCTTCCAGCGTATTCAAAGGGTAGCTACACTTATTAGATGGCAATTATTTTTAGCCCTCAGATAATTTTTCTTCTTTTCCATATTGGTGGCATGGCGGTTGCTCCTTCAGAATCTACCCAACCATTGACGCAATCAATACCATTTGCATGCTTATCCATCATAAAAACCTTAGAAATCAACATGACAATTGAATATTGAAACGAAAATTCAAAATCCATATCAAATCCAAACCAAAAACCATCAGTGTGAAATAAAACCGCATAAAAGTCGTTATCACTGCAGCTGCAGCTACAAAAAATGAAAAACACTTTGGGCACTTGTGTACTAAAGGAACATACCTACCACCATTCCGTTATTCTCGAAATACATAAATCAACCATGCATCAATGCTTAATTGTCATCATTGGGCTCATAGAAAACACAAATTTTTTTCAAGCTTGAAATGAATCCAACATTAATCATATAACCATAAATAAATTTCATTGCATACCCCATGATAAAGCAACCAACAAAGCCAGTCCAAGCCATGCAAGAATTCTTATCCTATTGCCCTCAGAATAACCCACCATAAAATTAACATTGCTGATTTCTTAAACAATATCAAGCATACCATAGCAATGACCCCACATATCATCGATAGTAAAGATGAATAAATTTCAGTACGTATGTATTATCATGGGGCAAATTATTTACTGGCTCCGAATTAAATAAGGGTTCAGCTTGATGAATTGGCATGGATTGCTAAGTCATGATGTGCCTGCAATGCATGATGTCTAATGGCATGTTCTATTGCTAGAAAGTGGGAGAGAAAGTGGTCACATCCCACTGTTTCACGCCACCGAAATCAGGAAAATAAGGGTCACAGCCCACGTTCCACAAATTTGAGTAATATCAAACACTTAATGTAGGGAGACATCCACATATTTGCGAAACTCTTGCAGCAAAGAAATAAATTTTAGATTCGTGTGTATTGTAGAACCACCATCAATCAAACGACTCCATGAAGTAAATTCAGAAATTATACCTCCTTCACAGATCAGAAGCCAAAAGACACATGAGGAAACTCTCCTCACCGATAGTAAGAAGCCTAGAGCACCCCCGACGATTCGCAGAGAAGTGGATCTATTTTGACAACCCAAATAGGCTCCAGCTACCTGAAAATCAATTTGAAAATTTAAGGGTTTTGCACAAAGGCAACATGAACCAGCATATGACGCATCGAATGAAGCAGCGAAGGAGTTTAATGAAGAAATTATAACTCATTCGAAGATCAGAAGCCTAGGGCACTCCCGATGATCCTCGAAGAAGGGGATCAAAGTCGAAAACCCAACACAGGCTCCAGCTTCCTGACTGTTGAGGATGTATGCCCTCAGTTCATTTGTATTTGATGCAAATGATTTTTATAATAGATGTGAGAATTTTGCATATGATGCAAAGGGAATTAAATGTGTCGTAAAATATTTATGTACTTATTTAATATAATAAATGCATAGAAATGGTTACTTGGATGATGGGATCGTCCCGGTCTAGACGCAGATTCGAACCGCGTCAAAAACGGACTCCAAACGTGCGAAATAGAGCCAAAACAGTGCCAGGTGCCTAATATTGGGCATTGCGGGTCTGACGCCTGCTGGGCAGACACCCGACATGCCTGGTATGCGGGCACCTGTGCCTGCTAAGTGGGGGGCCACCAGGCCCGCTTGCAGGCGGGCAGTCGCCCAAGCTAGGGTGCCCGGCCCGCCTGCGGGTGGGCGGGCGCCCAGCCCGCAAGCACAAGGCTAGTGGGGCCCAATCGTGGGCCCCACCAGCAAGGGTTTTTGGCTCTTTTGATGGCTGAGTTTTTTCAGCAAACTATGGCCTTTTAGCCATGTTTGGGACGACGTTTAAGGGGTCAAATGAAGTTGGATTGGAGTGATGTTTATTCCTACACATTCATCATTCAACCCTCTTCCATTTGATAGGTTGCATCACTTGCGATGCTCAACGGTGAGGAAAGAAAAATTCGCTAAAGTTTGGCCTTTGTAAAAGGCAAACATTAATTAATTTTCCCTCCAAAGTTTTTAGTCCCACATCGGATATGGAGTGAATAGGAGGGGTCAGCCGCCTATATAAATAGAGGCCTACTCCTCTCCTTAAAACTCGTCACAAGCTCCAGATCTGAGTAGCTCCATTAAACGTGAGCAAGCCCAGATCTGAACTTAAAGTAAATTTTCTCTCTTCCTCCCTAAAATTCTTCATTGCTCCTGTTCGGGCTCTAGAAAAGCTACGAAGGAGCTCGGATCGGATCCGAAGTCTTGACAAAGGATCCACTCAAGGTAAAATATTCTTCGGCGTGTGGTTGGCTCGATGACAAGGGTGTTGCTCCCCTCGGGATGTGGTGCGGTTCGAAAGCGGTGCGGCTCCGGACGAGGTACGGCTCTGGACGCGGTTCGGCTTGGGAGAAGTGACACGGGGCCAAAGAAATGTTGCTAAAAATGACGGTTCATATTATACGGAAACAAAGTGAAAGTTATGTAGTTTAAATTAAACATTTGTTTATAAATTGCAAATGTTAGATACATCTATCCTTAGGGGTTGGTCGGACCCAACCATGGGATAGTAGAGATCTTGGCTAGTGTTAATTTCCATAGGGCTGTTCATAAAACTGGTTTAAGATAATTTTCCGCTGATTTATTTGATATATTCGTCAGACCAACTTGGGTCGGACGTCGAATTTATAGCCATAAAGACCCGTAAAACCCTTCGCTGACGAAGTGATCGCGCCCGGATATACACCCGGAAAATGACTGTAGTTTTACCGCAAGCACACGACGTAGTGACGAGCGGGTATCGAACACAGTGAGGACAATTGACAGTATCCTACTTTGATCGCCTAGCTATTGATGGAATAATAATAGTTTTGATGGTAATGTCACAATCGTTCAAATAGCAAATAGATATCAATATAATAAAATCGTCTAGGGATAGGAAATCCCCACTACGGACAGTCACTTATCCTTGTGAATTATGAATATCAATGTTGCAAAGCTTGAATATAGGAGAACTAGTCGCAACTTAATGTAGAACCAAGCTCACGCTCTCGTGCTATTGCCGGTCTATAGCAACCTATATTAGGGCCCACTCTCGTGCAAACCCTAAACTAAGCCACTAGCGCAAAGGTCGACATCATCGTCCAATCGCAACTCGAGCCCACTCTCGTGCAAACTCGAGCTACGACCTAGGTTATGATAGTTTGTATTCGTCCAATCTCTTGCAAACGAATATTAGTATACATTTATAATAAAAATCCTTGCTTTGGTCCAATCTCTTGCAAACCAAATCTAGAGAATTTCAATTATAAGCCTAAGTCGAATGTCTAGGCATTCCCATCAATTGGGATCCAATCTCTTGCAAATCCCAATCGATGGAAATTCCTAGCTACTCGCAATAAATCAATCAAAACCTAACCTTTCTTCAATCCTAGCTACAATTCTATTCATTCATCACAATTCAAAAGATCGGGTCCATAGGGTTCATCCACATGCCCTAGAACGACGAAACTACTCACAAATCATCATGTAAATCTCAGAAATAACAAATAGAATCATAGCACAATTCATTGTAGAGAAGAAACAATTCATAAAAATAAGAATTTTAGCAAGAAAGAACAAACCAAAATTTTCGCCTATGATCTCCAGCTGAGATTTCACAAAAGAATAGCCGTCAAAAAATAATAGAAGTCTCTCCTTAAACTAGGGATAAAACTAGGTTTAAATACAAGCCAAAATCATCCAAAAAAATCCCGACAGAATTGCCCCTGCGCAATCCAGAAATCGCAATTTGTGTAGCAGTCGGAATGGGTCACTCGGCTGAGTGACCTATGTCACTCGGTCGAGTGACAGACCCAATAAAAAACAGAGAGTTTTGGGGTTTCGGGGGTCTGTCGCTCTGACTGACTCGGGCAAGTAGGCTTCTTTACTCGGTCGAGTAAGCAATCTTGCTCGGCCGAGTAGGCTTCTCAAAATTTCCAGTAACTTGGTCGCTTCTCGGAAGAAAATCCATGTTCTACTCGGGCGAGTGAGCTTTCTCACTCCGCCGAGTAGACTTTCTTGCTCGGCCGAGGAAACTTTCAAAATTGGCTGTGCATATCCGTTTCACTCGGCCAAACGCAGCTCGTTACTCGGACGAGTGAACTCTCTGTTCGGCCGAGTAAGCTGCTCCTGGGCTCTTTTCTTCTCCTCCTCGCCTCCTCGTCGATTCTATTGAATTTCTTCCTCTTCCGCTCATCCTCTAGCGCTGGTAACTTCTCAAATAAGCTATGGGCAATGCTCTGGTGTGTGCAAAAGTTCCTTGATTTCATTTTTGCTCCAGATCGCTCCATATCTCCTGAAATACGACAAAAACGAGAAATAGTGAAAAGCAACGCGTATCGTCGAATAATCATGAAAAATGCAATATGGGTGATCGAAATGACATGAAAACATGCAGAAAAAGGTGTAAAGTAAGGAGCGATCAAAATCCCCCAAGCTTACCTCTTACTCGTCCTCGAGGAAGATAAGTAAAAGGCGAACCCGACGGGTAAAAATAATGAGAAAGGAAAAAAGAAGATAGAAAAGAAAACAAAGAGTGAGGTGCTAGATCATTTTCTCAGGACATGGACTTACTTACTCAAATAGCATACGGCGAATAAAAACATGCCAAAGATTTTTATCTCGATATCATGATCATATATGGATGCATTCACTATAGAAACCCAAGAATATCAAAACGATATGAAATATGAAATCCTTCTAGAATTAACATCGTTTGAAGCATCTAAAGTAATATACATAATCATAGACCACACACTTTTCAATTGATTGCTTTCTATTTGGAGTATAAGAGGTATCACACAATCTAAAGCAATAAGAATAGAAAGGAGTGGTTTTCATGAGATGCATGCTAAGTTTCAATTTCTGGGCTTCGTAAAATTTTTGCAATCTCACCGAGTATAGGAAATTACCTAGCCTAGGTTGTCATGCACAGACAAGTAGCCACTCTCTCACACATCATTGGATCCCCCCCAAGCTTATCTATAAGCGGTGGTGGCATCAAATTTAGCAATAAGACCATTCCCCATTTTTGAATCTCCAAGAAATAAAAAGAATAAAGAAGGCATGAAAGAGACAAAGAATATGAAGTGGGATCATGTATGAACTTTTTTTCTCTTTTCTTTTCTTTTTCTCTCTGTTTTTCTCTGTTTTTTATTTTTTTAACAAATCAATATATACAACTGTGATCCCAAATCAAAAGATAGAGAGATATACATGAATGTTTTTTTTCTTTTTGATGTTGGGGTGTTGGAGCATGGATTTTTTATAGCATGGGAATATGCCAATATAGGATTCGCTAAAGGGAGATTCACCAATGATTCTAAGTATAGAAATAATGCTCAAGATATGTGGAGAAATAAAAATATGTAACACTCGGTTCACTATATAGAATGTGCACGACAACTTTCAGCAGGGTAATGTAATCTACTCAGTTTGATCTCAGAAAGCAAACTAGTCCAGTTACATCAACATAACATACATCCAATCAACCTGAAAGTGAAGCGTACAATTTTCATGCAATAAGAAGTGATATCAGACAATAAAGCAGTACTCCAAATATAGGCAATCAATGTGTGAAGCTTGGTGTGTTTTCTATGAAGAGTATACAACATAAATCATCAGACTCAGCTAATAGAAGAATTTCATCCACATTCATATAACAAAGGTGTGGGCTACTATCTCGAATGCATAGCAAGCATGGCATATGATATCTGAAATAAAAACGATGGCATGACAAAATGATATGCATATAGAGATAAGCTAATACCACGTCATTGTCATCACAGAAAATTCATCTCTAGCAAAAAGGGCTAAAGGAAATAAGGATAAAAGAAAAATCAGAACTACTATACATATGTATCACACACAAAAAGAAAGAAAACGTGATGCATGGAAAAAGAAAAAAAGGAAAAAGTGGGCGAAAAATAAGTGTAAAATAAAGAAATGTGGGAAAAATAAAAGAAAAAGTGAAGATAATGAAAAGTGCGTGAGACACTCACTCCCCCAAGCCAAACTGCACAGTGTCATCAATGTGCAAACTGTGGCACACCGAGAAAAAAAATATGGGTGGGGGTGGGTGAGGATGCATACATGATGGAAATAAAAGAAAATGAGATGGGTATGTGAATGATGTATGCAGAGATGCAAGTGGTGCATGCAGAGATCAAGATGGCGCAATATAAGTGTCCCCAAAAAAATACCTCCTCTCTCCCAAAATGATATAGACAAGTATGAGCAAAATGTGACCAAAACACGCGTGGAGGAGGGGTGCAAAATCAGCAGACAAAATGACAGCATAGCAGCAGCAAAAGTATCAGAGGCATCCAGTGTGTGCCTAAGTGGGTGGTGGAGCACCAAGACCGTCCTGTGGTGGAGGAGGAGGAGGAGGTGGTGGTGGCTGCGACAGATGTGCAAGGATCTGGTTTAGGCTAGCCTGAACACCAGGAAGAAAGGTGACGTGTCTCTGTACAGTAGTGACGGCAGCGGAGAGAGCCCAGAAATCTCCTCTAAGCCCATTAACTGCCCCCTCTAGAGCACAGACGTGCTGAACTAGGGTGTCGGGGGGGAGGTGGGACAGAGGGTCGAACAGGTGAGGAACGGGCTGTCTCGTGCGGCTACCGTAAATGACGTGTGCAACTACCTGGTGGGGCTGAGGTGCTGTGCTCACAAAAAGACGCTCAGCTTCTGTGGGAGGCTGAGACACAGGAATGGTCGAAGAGGAAGGGGCAGCAGTAGAAGCCGAAATGGTGACAGAGGGCGAGGAGGATAGAGTGGTCGCTGACATAGAAATGGGGACAGACGTCACGACACTCTCGATGAAGACAGCTGCAGTGAAGACAGAAGTGTCGACGGCTGGGGAGGCCGTGAAGTGTGCAGAAAAAGGCTCCCTAGGGGTCAATAATAATAAGAAATTGGATAGTGTCTCCACTGCGGAGGTAAAAGTGGGCTCGCCACTCTCAATAATGGTGGTAGGAGGCTCAGGGCTCATAGCAGAAATGGGGTGGATGGACATCGACACAGAGGAGGTGGTGGTGGTGGACTCAGCAAGTGTACTCCCAATAATGACAGAAGTGTGGACAGAGGTGTCGGGAGGTGCAGATGAAGCAGGTGCAGGTTGAGGTATCTCCGGGTCCAGGAGTGGAAGGAGGGGCTCCTGCTGAGCACCCTCAGGCTCTAGCACGTACACAGCTGGGATGAGAAGATCCATCACTGGAATCCACTCCCCACCTGTGGGTCTAATATGGGTCCGAGCAGGGCTCTGAAGAACCATGTAATCAGCGCCAAAAGGATCGTGCAGCCATACCCAGTGGTGCTGACCATGAGGAAGCAGCATCCTCATCCGGGCCATAACGTATATGGAAAAAGAAGTGGAGCCTGGTGGTCTAAGCAAGCCAGCAGGGAGGTCTACTCCGCACAAGGGAGCCAGGAGGGTAATCAGACTGCCACAACAGATAGGCGTCCTAGCGCCGACAGAAATAATGATGCGGTCTAAGTACCAGCTAGTTATATCAATCTCAATGACGGAGAGTAAAACGTCTCCACCCTGCTCGAAGGCCCGCGATCGAGTCATCGCATAGAACATGTAGAGCTTCGACGTCGACATCGTCCCCGGCTCATACCTCGCTAAGCAAGTGGTCGCCATAAGGCACTGTGCAATGCGGAGGCATGGGTGGAGGATAGCGGAGGCCTTGGCCCGGCTAGGGTCAAAGGCGAGAGGAGAACCCGTGATACATGTCCAGAAGGCGTGTGTGTCGAATGACGGCGGTGGGATGTGCGTGGGACTATAAGCTCAGTCTGGGTCTTGAACTGGGGGCCACTGAAAGTAGGCTCAGAGCCTGCCGAGAGTGACCTCGCACTCACGATCCATCAGTCAGAAAGAGCAACCCCCGGGAGTCCTAGCAATAGAATTCAGGACCACTAGTGTCGGACGGACATAGGTGTCCGCCGATACCGACAAAAATTCATGCCACCCCACGTTGTCATACAACTGGAGCAGCCCCATGAATACCCCTAGGCCCTCAAAGTCTGCTAAGTGCACGAACCTAGAGGGTACGATCAAGCGATGAGATATACACTCAAATCTCGCGCGGTGTGTGTCATCTCCGAACGTAATCCCCATCGCATCGAATGCGGGGGCGGGCTATGCCAGTGGTGGTGGTATAGGTGCAGTAGGAGGTGGAAGTATGGGTGGCGGCGGGCTAGGTGGAGGGGAGTCTGCTCTAGCGGAAGAAGACCCAGGATCATTGGACCTCTTCTGCTTAGAAGTGGGCGCCAGCGTGTGAGACCTAGTGCGGGGCGGCATGTGAGCCGTGAATTGTGCCCACCCAATATGTGAAGTGCTGAAAATAAGGAATGAGTGTACCCGAACAGGACACGAGAGCAAGCAGTGGATGCATGCGAAGAGTCGCCTCCTCCTAGAAGCTCCAACTCCATCCTAAATCTCCCCCAAGCTAGCCTGAAACAAAAATTAACAAATTAGCCAGGAATGGGTAAGATCAGGTATAATAGATATGTATATAGATTAATTTTGATTCGAAGCGTAATGGGGCTTACGGATCGGAGATTGGGAGAAAAATGGTGAAATAGGGTTCAATGGAGGAAGGAGGCGGTGAGGAACGTGGTGCAGGCGGCGGCGGCAGATGTGGGTCGACGATGGGGGGCGGCGACTCGATCGGCGGGTCAGGGTGGCTCGGGCGAAGGAGGGGTTGGCTCGGGCGACTGCAGGGAAAGTCAAAGGGCTCGGTGAAAAGATTTGGGAATTTTGTGTTTCGGGATTTGAGCCCGCTTCGCTTGGTTTAAGTAGCTTAAGTCACTCGGCCAAATGACGCGTTCACTCGGCCGAATGACGCGTTCACTCGACCGAATCACACAGTTTTTAGAAAAGTTCGAAATCTCCCGCTAAAGTTGCGACTCGGGCGAGTACATCTTCCTACTAGACCGAGTAGACAAAGTTCATTCGGCCGAGTAGCAAGGCCTCTCAGAGCTTTTAAGTGCTAGAAAGTGTCTGATTCCCTCGGGCGAGTGATGTGCCCACAATCTACACCTAGGATCCAACTGGCAGTGTCACGGTCGCCAAGCGTGATATGGCTCCTAGGCTACGACTACGGGTTCAATCCGCAAGCGGACGGTGTCGAGTAATAGTATATAAGATAGTCGAATCCCACAGGGACGGTGATAGTGTCCGTGGCAATCTCAGTCTATTTCTAAATCTAGAAGTAATGTAGCTGTCGGAGTGAAAGGTTTGGGTTGATGATTGTTGTTGTGTAATATAATAAAAGGAACTAGGGCTTTAGGGATCGCCGCTAGGATCGTTGGGGTTGATGTTGGATAGGTTCCTCACATCGCATTAGGGCTAGGGAATTAATCCTCCAATTCGTACCACTCTCGTGGGTAAGAATTGTGGGGTATTTCGGTGGCTCTCGTCGATGCAATGGCGGTAGCCATCGACGTAGCGATATAGTTCGTCGATAGATCCCCTCAAGGTGCGAGCCAGGCATGGTCACGTGCCTTGATTAGATCCACCGATTTCCCTATTCGAATTCTTAGATACCCCTTAAGAACGTCAATTCCACAGACCGCGGGCATGATCTCAGTACGGGTTATCTACGGATTCTGTAGGATCTACCGAAATACAACCATAAATCCATAATTCAATGTACGGATCCAGATCTACATTTTCCCTTAAAATCCTAGGGTTCATCCATCGGCCCTAGAGGGGATCTACTCACTCATGGTGATCGGAACGCACGAAAATATTGAATTCGCGTAGGAAAATATTTCTTGCAACAAAAGAAATTAGGACTAAAAATTACTTACACTGAGAGTGAACGAAGAACAAATCCAGAGAAATCAGAAAACAATAATATTCAATTAACGATCCAGAGTTTTCTACAAAATTAATACAAAAATATTCCTAAAAAATTCGCCCTCAAACTTCTCTCCAAAAATCCTCAATCAAAACTCCCAATAGCCTCCAACGCTGAGCCCGCAGTCGCGAGCTTCAGCCCAGAAAATCGTGCACATCACGCGTTCAAAAATCTTCCAAAAATGCCCCAGGTAGTGCCGACCGAGTATGTGACTCGGCCCGAGTCGGATCTGCTCAGGCAGAGGTTCGGCCCATGTCACATCTTGCTCGGGCTCAGAATGGATGACTCGGTCGGCTACTCGGGGTGTGCTCGGGGTGTGCTCGGGGTGTGCCATCTGGCCGAGCAGATCCTGCTCGGCCCGCGTCGACCGTATCTGCGCTCGTGTCATGGCTCGGGCCGAGCTGAAGCTGCTCGGGTCGAGCATTTTCTGGGAACATCCTCTGCTGCTGCTGTCTCTCTCTGTCTCCTTCTTCTTTTTCCTTCTTCTCCTCCTTCGGCTACGAGAACGCAACGAACTCCTCCAGAGCCCTGCCAACAAGCTCATGAGCATGTCGGATGTGTCCAAACTCAGGCGAGGGTCCAAATTGCTCCAAAATCCCTAAAAACTCAAAATATACTACGAAACTCGAAATATCGTCAGAAATACCAAAATCGCAGTAAAAAGTGGGATTTGGACGCGGGGATGACATGCAATGCGATGGAAATATGATATGAAAATAATGTAAAATATGGACACATCAAAATCCCCCAAGCTTACCTCTTACTCGTCCTCGAGGAAGACAAATAATCGGTACGCCGGGAGGAAAACAAAATGAAAAGAAGAAAATGAAAACAAAAAGAAGTGAAAAACAAAAAGAGAGAAATGAGAGAGAAGTGCTAAGGATGATCGGTCAGATCTCAGGCCTGAAAAGTCTATCACGATGCTCTGAGTGCTAACATGCATGCTATTGAAAATTTCAAGCTTTATATATCATATGTCATGCAATGCAGGCAAAGAATAGGGATCTACTGAAATAACACCGTCAAATCCTATCAATCTCATGCAATCCCTAGAGTCTAGTATAAAATAGTTGACAATGCCCTTTCAATCAAAGATACACAAAGAGCACAAAAGATTCACGCAACATGCAATAGAGAATAGAAAGATCATGCCATTCAGATATTCAAATTGACACGTGAAAAATCCCCAAAACTAAAGTAATTCGTAAAGTTTAGGTTTTATTAAATCTCCCTGGTGTGCACCGTCTCCACTCTAATGTCAAGCTCACTCGTATAATCAGTCGGTTTACCCCCAAGCTTAGCTTGAGGCGTCGCATCAATGAAAATGATATGGAATTTAATTTTTCTTCCCAGAAGGAAATATAGCTTCTTAGTGAAATAACACAAAACAGTATTTATTCACATTTTCTTTTTTTTAATAAGAAGCTATACCTTTTTATTTTTATACATGGGGAGTGAGATGCAATAAAGTAGCTGTAGGGGTGTAACCAACTGATTTGTAGAGAAAAAGTAGATATTTGGAGAAGGAAGATAATGGGACACTCGGTTCACTCATAAGAGGGTGCACATCAGTTCGATAAAATAAAACTCTAACTAAACTCATATATAGCATGGGTCTTTCACTTCTCTAAATGAATAATAAAAATAGCATGCGGTAATAATCACAACGTCAACAGGCATGCAAACAGAAGTGCATAAGATGATAAAAACAGGTGCTCCAAGTGTTCAATGATGCGTGAACCTGGGTGTGTTTCCCAACATAAGTCATACTAGATACTAATTCATGCAATTGATTTCAATTCATATCAGGTATTAAATCAGGCAGATCATCAAAAGAAATACATGCATATAGACAATAAAGCTTGAATTAATCCTAATAGTATGCCAAAGGGATCATCATCGCTAAAAACTAATAAAGCCTAGAGAGATATCATCATTCAGACCATCCTCAGCAGAAATAGAAAGAAACAGAGAAAAAGTGGAAATAGATAAAAAGAAGATGCATGCATGGAGAAAAACAGAAGATATGATGCAAAATGAGAAAAATAAAATGGGGCGGTAAAGTGGCGAAAAAGTGAAATAAAAAACTGAAAATAAGGGAGGAAATGCGAAAATAAAAAAATAAAAATAAAAATAAAGCGGCAGCGCTCATCCCCCAAGTTAAACGTAGCAGTGTCCTCACTGCTAAGAAATCGCTCGTGAGAGGGAGATGATGCTGAGGGGTGGGACGGGTGGGATAATAAAAAATAAAACTATGCAAATAAAAGAGAGAGAAAATTGGAAACAAAAATAAAATAAAAATGTGATATGATGCAATGCAAATGCATGGGTGCGTATCCTCCCCCAAGCTGTGGTAAAGCGGGGCCCCGCAAAGACAGATGTGCACAAATAAATAGGGGGAGGACAAAACTGGATAGGACTGTATCAAGCAGAGGCACCACCCTCTGGGGGTGGTGATGGGTCCCTCTGCTGTGCACCCGGGGTGATGGGTGGCAGCTGGGATGGTCGGAACTCGTGCGGGGGGTCGGTACGGAAGTGACGCATGAGGCTCTGAAGGAAAGGAAGGTCACGATCGACCACCTCTTGAGTTACCGGACCACAATAATATCCCGCTAGTAGGACCATGGCGCCAAAGCGGTCTTCTTGATCATTTTCACGAATTGTAATCTCGAATTCTGTGTCTCCTATGTAAATGGGGCCGGAGGGACGGGGAGGGGAAAGTGGTCCAGGGGTGGCGGTGGATGGATCGGTGGCTCGGGTGGGGGAGCGTGTGTGACGCGTGCACCGTGTAGGCCTAGGGTTTGAGGGGCTGGAGTTCGCGGGTCTAGCACTACATGGAGGCATTGTGTAGGAGGAGGAAAATAATAATAAAATAAGTAAAGTGGGGGGGCGAGTTTACCGACATGAAAAAGGTGACGTTTTGTTTTGATGTAGTGGTTTCCGGCGGTTTGGATTATCCCCAAGTTCTTCAAAGATGTATCATTGTTGATAAGCAATTCAAACCTAAAAGAGAAACAAGGTGGGTGTCAGTATTTTTAGACAAGGGGAACAACGGAGTCAAATTGTAAAGAACAATGGGGACGGCCTCGTGGAGAGAAGGAACGGCTCCAAGAGAGGTGGTGACGGCTGCAAGGAGGGCGTGATGGTTTTGCCGAGTGAGGAAGATGTCTCAGAATTGGAAACGGCGCTTAAATAGGCGTGGATGGGCCGGTCGAGGAGCAGCGGCCCGCTACGCAGAGAGGAGCGACTCGGGCCGAGTCACTGGGTTGCTCGGTCGGTTCTTGGTCCAAGTCAAAACTTGCTCGGGCCGAGTTGCACTTACCTTGCCCGGATCAACAGAGTGGCAATTTCTTCTCAATTTTAGGCCACTGTAAAACTCGACCGAGCAAGAATATACTCAGGCCGAGCCAGTAATTCTCCGCCCGGGTCAACAGAGCGACGTTCTTGCTCTAACTTGGGCTCCCTGTAGTACTCGACCGAGTAGGTCTGTGCTCGGGGCAAGTCATGTCCTACTTGGGCTGAGTCAATATGCTCTGCCCGGGTTGGTAAAGTGACGTTTTTCGCCAAATTCTGCAGCCTGTACAACTCGACCGAGCAGGATGCCGCTCGTACCGAGCTTACGTCTCCGTGTCTGCTCGACTCGACCGAGCAACTGAGCTGCTCGGGCCGAGTTTCCTGTAACTCCTTTTTGCCTTCTTTTCCTTTCATTTCCTTCTCAAATCTTCAACTTCGTTATCTTCCACCGGCTTTCTTCCGTTTAAAATGTCAATGCGCATGCCCCCGATGTTCCATCCTACACGAAACACAAACTCATCAAAAATTTTATAATTTTTGCAATTTTACCTAAAAACATGAAATAAAAATAGAAAAATAAGAAAATGGGGAAAGAAATTTCAAAATCTACGGAATTGGGTTGCCTCCCAATAAGCGCTCGTTTTCAGTCATGAGCTCGAAATCCCTATGATGTATCAATTGTCGTCGGGGAATCCCTCAAGGAAGTACGTCTCCTCCGTTCCCATAGGCTCTCCGGCTCTGTAGGGTTTAATTCTTTGACTGTTGACCTTGAAATTTCCGTTCTTTCCCTCGAGCTCG
Source organism: Scilla litardierei (assembly GCA_030789695.1). Classification (NCBI taxonomy): domain Eukaryota; kingdom Viridiplantae; phylum Streptophyta; class Magnoliopsida; order Asparagales; family Asparagaceae; genus Scilla; species Scilla litardierei. The sequence goes on from CM061142.1 coordinate 253,706,748, forward strand.
ACGGCGCCTCTTGGAGATAAGCTCACTATCTTGTAGGGACCGGACCACCTCGATTTTAGCTTCCCGGGGAAAAGGCGTAGTCTCGAGTTGTATAGAAGTACCTGGTCACTGACATCATGGCAAACAACCATGATGTTTGTATCATGGTATGCCTTGGTTCTTTCCTTGTATATCTTCGCATTTTCGTTGGCACGACGCCGAATTTCGTCCAGCTCATTGCAATGAAGGGCTCGTCGGGTAGCGGCGCTTTGGTAGTCAAAATTCATTTTCTTTATCGCCCAGTATGCTCTATGCTCCAATTCCACCGGGAGATGGCAAGCTTTTCCAAAAACCAGCCTGTATAGGGTTGTGCCAATGGGGGTTTTAAATGCAGTGCGGTAAGCCCAAAGTGCGTCGCCCAGTTTATGTGACTAGTCCTTCCTTGAGGCACTGATCGTTTTTTCCAGAATGCTTTTTATTTCTCTATTAGAAACTTCCACTTGGCCGCTGGTTTGAGGGTGGTAAGCGAGGGCAACCTTGTGATGAACCCTATACTTTTTCAATATCGCCTCGAATTTTCTTTCAATGAAATGACTCCCTCCATCACTTATAATCATACGAGGGACTCCGAAGCGGGGGAAGATGGTGTTCTTGAAAAACTTGGCTACTATCCTTGCGTCGTTTGTCGGGGTGGCTATGGCTTCCACCCATTTTGAGACGTAATCAATAGCAACTAGGATATACTTGTTGCCGTTACTCGATGGGAAGGGCCCCATGAAATCGACGCCCCAGTAGTCAAATAGTTCTATCTCCAGGATGTCGTGGAGAGGTGTCTCATTCTTCTTCGTGATATTTCCCGCCCTCTGGCATCTGTCGCACTTTCTTATGTACTCATTAGCATCCCTGAATATGGTGGGCCAGTAGAATCCACTTTGAAGAATTTTTGCTGTGGTTTTGGTCACCGCAGCGTGCCCACCACATGGTTGATCATGGCAATGGGACATAATAGAAGTTGCTTCTTCTTTTGGTATACATCGTCTGATGATCCCATCGACGCATATTCTGAACAAATACGGGTCGTTCCAAAAGTAACTCTTGGCATCATGCAGGAACTTCCTCCTTGAATAAGTTGCTAATCCATGCGGAACAATCCCATTCACCAAATAATTCAGTATATCGGCGTACCAGGGAGCTTCAGAGTTACCTGCAACGAATAGTTGTTCACCGGTGAACGAATCGTCAATTGGTAGGCTGGAATCCCCGTGCCTCTGAATAAGCCGTGACAAGTGGTCCGCAACCACATTTTCTGCTCCCTTCTTATCCTTGATCTCAATGTCGAATTCTTGGAGCAGAAGTATCCAACGTATCAGACGTGGCTTAGCATCCTTCGTGCTTAACAGGTATTTCAATGCTGCGTGGTCCGTGTGGATGATCACTTTGGACCCCAGAAGGTAGGATCTAAACTTCTCTATAGAGTAGAATACGGTTAGCAAATCTTTCTCCGTGGTGGTGTAGTTCTTTTGGGCGTCGTCCAGGGTTTTGCTGGTGTAGTATATGGCATGGAGCTTCCCCTCCTTCCTTTGACCAAGGACAACTCCCACCGCTTGGTCACTAGCATCACACATAAGCTCAAATGGCAGTGTCCAGTCTGGTGGTTGTATAATCGATGCCGAGATAAGAGCTTCCTTTAACCTATTGAAAGCTAGCAAACAAGCATCAGTAAACACAAAAGGAGCGTCCTTAGCAAGGAGCTCCGTGAGAGGGCAAGCAATATTGGAAAAATCTTTTATAAAGCATCGGTAGAAACCAGTGTGCCCTAGAAAACCACGGATGCCCTTAAGGTTGGTTGGTGGTGGCAAGCTTTTGATAACCTCAACTTTGGCCTTGTCAACCTCGATTCCTTTAGAGGTAATGACATGGCCAAGAACCACTCCTTCTGTCACCATGAAGTGACATTTCTCCCAATTCAAAGTAAGGTTGTTATCTTGGCATCGCTCCAAGACCTTGGATAAATTAGATAAGCAGCTATCGAACTCAGTGCCATAGACAGAAAAGTCGTCCATAAAGACCTCCATGATATTCTCGATGAAATCAGAGAAAATAGATGTCATGCACCTTTAAAATGTGGCGGGTGCGTTACATAGTCCAAAGGGCATTCTCCGATAAGCGAAGGTGCCGTAAGGACATGTGAATGTCGTTTGCTCTTGGTCTTCCCGATGCAACGGGATTTGGAAAATCCGGAGTATCCGTCTAAATAGCAAAAGTATCTATGCTTAGCTAAGCGCTCGAGCATCTGGTCTATGAAGGGCAGAGGGTAGTGGTCTTTCCTTGAGGCTTTGTTCAGTTTTCTGTAATCGATACACATACGCCACCCAGTGATAGTCCTAGTGGAGATTAATTCGTCTTTTTCATTTTTTACGACTGTCATGCCCCCTTTTTAGGGACAACCTGAACGGGACTAACCCACTTACTATCGAAAATGGGGTAAATAATGTGATCCTCTAAAAGTTTTAGAACCTCCTTCTTCACCACCTCCTTCATGTTGGGGTTCAACCACCTTTGAGGCTCAATGGAGGTGGCATCCCTGTCCTAAAGGTGAATCCCATGCATACAAATGGTCTCGCTAATGCCTTTTAGGTCAGAGATGTTATATCCTATCACCTCTCTGTAAGATCTGAGGATTTTTAGGAGGCTCTCTAATTGGGGTTCCGTGAGGGCCGCATTTACAATGACGGGATAAGTGGAATCTTCCCCCAGAAAAGCATATTTCAAGTTAGCGGAGAGGGGTTGCAATCTACACCTAGGATCCACCTAGCTGTGTCACGATCGCCAGGCGTGATATGGCTCCTAGGCTACGACTACGGGTTCAATCCGCAAGCGGACGGTTTCGAGTAATAGTATATAAGATAGTCGAATCCCACAGTGACGGTGATAGTGTCCATGGAAATCTCAGTCTATTTCTAAATCTAGAAGTAATGTAGCTGTCGGAGTGAAAGGTTTGGGTTGATGATTGTTGTTGTGTAATATAATAAAAGGAACTAGGGCTTTAGGGATCGCCGCTAGGATCGGTGGGGTTGATGTTGGATAGGTTCCTCACATCGCATTAGGGCTAGAGAATTAATCCCCCAATTCGTACCACTCTCGTGGGTTAGAATTACCGGGTATTTCGGTGGCTCTCGTTGATGCAATAGCGGTAGCCATCGACGTAGCGATATAGTTCGTCGATGGATCCCCTCAAGGCGCGAGCCGGGCATGGTCACGTGCCTTGATTAGATCCACCGATTTCCCTATTCGAATCTTTAGATACCCCTTAAGAACGTCAATTCCACAGACCGCGGGCATGATCTCAGTACGGGTTATCTACGGATTCGGTAGGATCTACCAAAATACAACCCTAAATCCCCAATTCGATGTACGGATCCAGATCTACATTTTCCCTTAAAATCCTAGGGTTCACCCATCGACCCTAGAGGGGATCTACTCACTCATGGTGATCGGAACGCACGAAAATATTGAATTCGCGTAGGAAAATATTTCATGCAACAAAAGAAATTAGGGCTAAAAATTACTTACAGTGAGAGTGAACGAAGAACAAATCCAGAGAAATCAGAAAACAATAATCTTCAATTAACGATCCAGAGTTTTCTACAAAATTAATATAAAAATATTCCTAAAAATTCGCCCTCAAACTTCTCTCCAAAAATCCTCAATCAAAACTCCCAATAGCCTCCAACGCTGAGCCCGCAGTCGCGAGCTTCAGCCCAGAAAATCGCGCACATCGCGCGTTCAAAAATCTTCCAAAAATGCCCCAGGTAGTGCCGGCTGAGTATGTGACTCGGCCCGAGTCGGATCTGCTCGGGCAGAGGTTCGGCCCATGTCACATCTTGCTCGGGCTCAGAATGGGTGACTCGGTCGGCTACTCGGGGTATGCTCGGGGTGTGCTCGGGGTGCGCCATCTGGCAGAGCAGATGACCTGCTCGGCCCGCGTCGGTCGTATCTGCAGCTCGTGTCATGGCTCGGCCCGAGCTGAAGCTGCTCGGGCCGAGCATTTTCTGGGAAAGTCCTCTGCTGCTGCTGCCTCTCTCTGTCTCATTCTACTTTTTCCTTCTTCTCCTCCTTCGGCTCCGAGAAAGCGACGAACTCCTTCAGAGCCCTGCCAATAAGCTCATGAGCATGTCGGATGTGTCCAAACCCAGGCGAGGGTCCAAATCCCTCCAAAATCCTTGAAAACTCAAAATATACTACGAAACTCGAAAAATCGTCAGAAATACCAAAATCGTAGTAAAAAGTGGGATTTGGACGCGGGGATGACATGCAATGCGATGGAAATATGATATGAAAATGATGTAAAATATGGACACATCAGCGAGTGACTAAGTCACTCGACTGAGTGGCATATAAATTACAGAGAGTAGTTTTTAGGATCTTCCCTGATCAGTACCCTACTCGGCCGAGTCGGGTCTTTGCTCGGCCGAGGGAAAATTTCACTCGGCCGAGTGGTCTACTGTTTTCAGCTCCAACTCTCTGTTTTTGCTCCACTTTCTATTTTTCGTCTCCCCATCAGTTCCTTCCTCCTCCTGAGGCCTGAGCACATTCCTGGAGCGCTCTTCCTTGCCATGGTCATCCTTCATTCAAATGGTTCCTTGATTCTCCATCTCCTGTAGTGAAAAATAGAGCCCGTTGTCAGGATTTTCATCGACTCTTGACTCTAAACACTAAGTAAGATCTAAAACAAAAGTAAAAATAAAAGATTCAACTAAAAATAAGATAAAACCGTCAGGTTGCCTCCCGACAAGTGCTCGTTTAAGGTCTTGAGCTCGACCCCTTAAGATATTCGTTTAATGCTCGATATTCGGTGCATGTGAGATGCGCACGTCAAATTTGCCAGGAAGGCAACTAGGATTTAATTGTTGTTGTTCGTAGGCATTCCTCAGCTCCCCCTCATCATGGGTAGCAATGGGGGATGTGTCCCCCAAGCTTGCGCTTTTACCGTTCTTTTTCTTTACCGTGGTGACAATTTCTTGTCCGGCGAAGCTTTCTTCAAATTCTTTGCCGTGGAGACCTTGCATAGCTCTCTAATTCTTGCGACGTCAGCGTCGTCTTTGTCATCAACCATAGAATGATCCGGCGGGTCTTCCAACTTTTCTCCATCTCTAGAAGATTGGCCTTCTTCGAAGCCCTCATTGTGCAAGGCGCCGATAGCATATGGCATAGCATCATCAATGACCTCATCGAGGAGATATAAAAGATCATAGGACCATCCCTTGAGTAGATATATGCTATTCACTTCATCGGTAGGGGCTCTCTCAGAATAATGCTTGAGCCGTTGTCCATTTACCTTAAACGTGACACTGTCTTTCCTTCCAACTCGAAGGCTCCCCCGGTTGTATGTGCCTAATGGTGAATGGTCCAGACCATCGTGATCTTAGCTTTCCAAGAAAGAGTTAGAGTCTAGAATTGAATAGGAGGACCTTGTCTCTGACCTTGAAGTCTGTAACTGTGATGCGTGCGTCGTGGAGAATTCTAGTTCTTTCCTTGTAAATTATAGAGCTCTCGTAAGCGTCCCGTCTATCTCGTCAAGCTCATTGATGTCTAAAAGTCGTCTCAACGCCGCTCACTTGTAGTCGTAATTCAAGGTCTTGATAGCCCAATATACACGGTGTTCCAACTCTACCGGCAAATGACAAGATTTCCCATAAACAAGTCGGTATGGGATGGTGCCAATGGAAGTGCGAAAGGCCATGCGATATGCACATAGTACATCATTCAGTTTCATGGACCAATCCTTTCTAGATCTATCGACGGTTTTCTCTAGAATTTGTTTGATTTCCCGGTTCGACACCTCCACTTGTCCACTCGTCTGAGGGTGGTATGCCATACCGATTCTATGATTCACCCCGTACTTTTTCAACATGGCTTCAAACTTGTTTTCTATAAAATAGCTCCCTCCATCGCTTATCAAAGTATGTGGCACTCCAAAGCGCGGGAAGATGTTTTGCTTGAAGAGTTTGGATACCACTCTTGCATCATTAGTTGGGGTTGCGATGGCCTCTACCCATTTTGAGACGTAGTCCACGGCTAATAGGATATACTTGTTTCCTTTGCTTGACAGAAAAGGCCCCATGAAATCCACTCCCTAAAAATCGAATAGCTCAATTTCCAAAATGGGTTGCATTGGCATATCGTTCCGTTTGGATATATTTCCTGTCCGCTGGCATCTATCAAAATACTTGACGAAGTCATGTGTATCATTGAACATGGTCGGCCTAAAGAACCTGCACTGTAATATCTTTCCGGTGGTTTTGGAGGCGGCTTGGTGTCCCCTGCAAGGCATATCATGGCAATGTGAAATGATAGATGTGGCCTCTTCCTTTGAAACACACATCCGTATAATACATCCTTGCATATCTTGAAAAGATACGGATCTTCCAAGAAATAATTGCAGACTTCATGCATGAACCTCCTTTTTTGTTGCGTGGTCATCCCGTATGGTTTTATTCCGCATGCCAAATGGTTCACATAATCCGCATACCAAGGCACCTCTCCGGGTCTAATGACGAATAGGCTCTCGTCGGTGAAAGTGTCATCAATTGGTAGGCTTTCGTCATTCTCCTCACGAACAAGCCTAGACAAGTGATCTGCCACAATGTTGTCTGTGCCATTCTTGTCTCTAATCTCCAAGTCAAACTCTTGTAATAAACGTATCCATCTTATTAATCTTGGCTTGGCCTCCTTTTTACTTAGTAGATACTTCAATGACGCATGGTCAGTGTGCACAATTACTTTGGATCCAAGGAGGTAGGAGCGAAACTTCTCGATAGAGTAGACAACTGCCAAGAGCTTTTTTTCAGTGGTAGTGTAATTCTTTTGTGCCTCGTCCAAAGTTTTGCTTGCATAAAAGATTGCATGAAGCTTTTTGTCCTTCCTTTGTCCTAGCACCGCTTCAATTGCTTGGTCACTTGCGTCACACATAAGCTCGAAGGGAAGGCCACAATCGGGCGGTTGTATATTGGGTGCAGAGATGAGGGCTTCCTTCAATGTATTAAATGCCTGCAAGCACTCTCCTGAAAAGACAAACGGAGCTTCTTCAGCAAGTAAGGAGGTAAGAGATCGGGCAATTAGGGCAAAATCTTTGATAAAGCGCCGGCAAAACCCCGCATGACCAAGAAATCCCCTACTGCCCTTGACATTAATAGCTGGAGGAAGTTTTCAATTACCTCAATCTTTGCCTTATCAACCTCGATCCCTCTTGATGAGACAAGATGCCCAAGAACTATCCACTCGGTGGCCATAAAATGGCATTTCTCCCAATTAAGAGTAAGATTATTTTGTTGGCATCTTGTAAGGACTTTAGTAAGATTAGCCAAACACGAGTCAAACTCGCTACCATAGACAGAAAAAATCATCCATAAAGACTTCCATGATGTTCTCAATATAATCAGAAAAGATGGATGTCATGCACCTTTGGAAGGTGGCGGTGGAATTACAAAGTCTGAAGGGCATTCTTCGGTAAGCATATGTACCATAAGGACACGTGAAGGTAGTCTTTTCTTGGTCATCTTCATGTAAGGGAATCTGAAAGAATCCCGAATACCCGTCCAAATAGCAAAAGAATTTATGTTTGGCGAGGCGCTCTAGCATTTGGTTAATGAACGATAATGGGTAATGGTCTTTACTAGTGGCTTTATTTAATTTCCTATAGTCAATACAAATTCACCATCCCGTGATGGTGCGTGTGGATATAGGTTCTCCCTTATCGTTTTTTATGACGATCATCCCCCCTTTTTAGGAACGACATGAACAGGGCTAACCCATCTGCTATCAGAGATAGGATAGATAATATCGGCTTCAAGCAAGTTAAGGATTTCCGTCTTAACCACCTCCTTCATGTTAGGATTTAACCGCCTTTGAGGCTCTATGGAGGTGGCTTCAGTGTTTTCTAGGTGGATTCTGTGCGTACAAAGCCTATGGCTTAGTCCCTTTAGGTCAGAAATGGTGTAGCTAAGGACATCCTTGTGACTCCTAAGGACATCTAAGAGTCTTTCAAGCTGGTCATGGTTGAGGTGGACATTAACAATCACCGGATAGGTCAATTAATTACCCAAGAAAGCATACCTTAAATTCGGAGGTAATTGTTTTAGTTCTACCTCAGGGGGCGATGTACCCCCTTCTTCCTCTTCATGCAAAAGATTGGCATCTTCTGTCACTTCTGAGTTTAGTTCCTACTCTAGGAGTGGGCTCTCGTATGCCGGCTCAAATTCGCTTCTTGGTGAGGTGGGTTGACGTGCGTTTTTATTTCATATATTCACGCACGTTTTCTTCTGTGTTTTTCCGCTATTTTCCGCTGTCTTGTATTCGTTTTCTCGTGTTTTCTTGTTTTCTTTCACTTTTCCATGTTTTTGTATGTTTACATGAGTTTGCCGGTGTAGGGGACATAAAACGACGATATCATGAGTCCCCGGAGCAACGGGAGGAGTCACGCGTGATTCAGGGGGTCAGACGATGAAGATCGCATCTTTCAGCTCCCCGCCCGATCGGTTGGACACAGCCAACCGATCGGGTGATGCACGCATGCACGACCCGATCAGCCGCTGAAGCAACGAAAGTATCAACCGACCAGGTCGCCGACCGGTTCAACCGACTGATCTCTCTGGAAACTGGAGCTGAAACTCAACCGATCAGGTGATCTTCACCCGATCGGTTCACCTGTAGCCGTTTCCCTGAAGAAGATGACCCGGAGAGCTCACCCGACCGTCAGCAGACCGTGCCAAAACGTCCGAAGTGACTGTCTTTTGGGGCAACAATTCCAACTGATCGGTTGATCTATCAACCGATCGGTTCACCCGACGACGATCAAGATCCAAACGACGAGCAGCTTCCATCAACCGACCATGTCGTCTGACCGGGTGAAGTCTCGAAGATGGCTGCCGAAGTTCGCAGTAGGTCACCCGATCGGGCGATTCTTCACCCGATCGGGTGATGTCGTTTTCTATATAAACAGAACCTAGGTTTCCAGATTCGGGAGTGGTTATTTTTTACTGTTTTTTCTCTCTCTTCACGGCTGTAATTTTTCAGATATTAGTAAGTTGTCTGATCTTTATCAAACTTTAATATAGTGTTATTTGCATTGCTCTTACTACTTTTCAATCGCCTGATCATGTTTCTAACGGTCGATTTTGATTTAGATTGCTTTTTAGTAAATATGTGTGAGTAGTTCCCAAATCTGGGATTTTGATGGAAACCCCTTCGTGGGTTCTCCCCGATGTGTCCATAGGACTAGGAAATCGATAGGGATTAGGAATCTATCGGTTACGCGGGGTGTTTTATTGTCATCGGTGGGAAAAAGACCGCCTTTGACCATTGGGCAAAGGGGGAATAAACTTGGCAGTTTACTCCCTAGCCATAGCTCATGCCCTTAGCATAGACGTCGAATCCTAGCGCGCCGGAGCGGCAGGATGAGACGTTGGGAGTTATCGTTGCGAGCTTAGTGCTCCCAGAGTTGGTCAGTGTTAATGGACATGGGAATGCCCACTGACCAAACCCGGGTAGTCCGGCGTATCATCCTGGGCACCGACCGGAATATCGGGCCCATGGGACGCCGGTATCACTCTTAGAGGCAACCTCTCACCATTAGACCCTAATTCCGATCATTTTCCTACCCGTAGGCCGTGTTGGCGAGAATCGCACGATAGGGTGGAAACCGAAGTACCAGGTTTCCCTTTATATCGTTTATCCCTTGCATTCTATTTTTCGTGGCAACCCATCTACTGATTCGGGCTAGCTTCGCCCATGGGGTGAATCCGGTCCTTCTTGACATAAGCACAACCACTCCTCCCTGAGTTCGACCCCCAAGCCACACTACAACACCGTGTGCTTGCAGTTATAAATATTTAAATCTCATGCCCCCAATTATATATTGCACACATCTGACACGCACATCGTGGGGACGTCAAACTTTATGGCGCCGTTGTCGGGGAGGCAACGTGCTTGTTATTTTAGGATCTCATGAACCCTTGAGTCTAGCTCTCATCTCTATCTCGCGATAATTTTCGCATTCTTTTTTTTTTCACTTTTATTTTCTTATTTTTATTTTCTATTTTATCTGTTTCCTTCCCACTTCTCGCTTCATGGGTGTCTGTTGTTTTTAATGCGCAGGAACACAAGGAGTCTTGACGACTTGATTCTTGTTGATCCCGAGATAAACACCACCCTAAGGCGTCTAGCCGTCGAGAAGCAAAGAAGAGAAGATCCTGAAACCATGGGGTAGAACACCCCACCTCACAAGTCCCTGCTGGAGTACTCGATGCCATCCATCGAGTCCACCACCGCCATCCGTCCTCCTGCTATTACGGTGCAATGCTTCGAGCTTAAGCCGTCTTTGGTGACGTGGATCCAGCAGGATCAATTCTTGGGGGCACACATGGAGAACCCTATCGAACATTTGGACTCCTTGGAGAAATGTGACACCTTCCGGATAAACGGTGTCACAACTGAGGCGATCCGTCTGAAGCTATTCCCCTTCTCTCTACGAGATAAGGCCAAGATGTGGCTTAGGGGGAAGGATCCAAATACGTTCAACACTTGGGAGAAGCTTTCAAACTCTTTTCTGACAAAGTTCTTTCCTCCGGGGAGCACCATGAAGCTGAGGAGTGAGATCTCCTCCTTCTCCCAAGCCAGCCACGAGTCCCTGATGAGGCTTGGACAAGGTTTAAAGAGATGCAGCGAAGATGCCCTCATCACGAGCTTTCCAAGTGGCAGATAATTAATCTATTCTACAACGGATTGATGGATGATTTGAAATCATCGATGGACACCGCGGCTGGGGGGTCTTTCATGTCCAGAAGTGAGGAAGATGCCGGGAACATTCTAGAAAATATGGCATCTAACAATGAGCGGTGGTGCGACGAGAGAGCCACACCTAGATCTGGGGGTATCCACAGGATCGAGGACGTCGACAAATTATCCAGCAAGTTCGACTTGCTGTCGACCCAGATCTCCGCACTGATGGTAGGAGCCGATGGCGCCGGTACACAACATATTACAGCAGTGGAGGCTGAAGTCGTGGGAGACTTCGAGGGTGGCGACATCTCACCACCGTTGGACCAAGCGAGTGCACTATTCTACAATCCTACGGGAAATGCGCCGTATCCACCACGGACTATTTCCAATCAGGCCTACTCTCCAAATAACCGGAACCACCCCAACCTTAGTTACCGGGCACCGTATCAGCAACTGCCTCCTCAGCAACAGCAGCAGCAGTTTCAGCAGCAGCAGTTTCAGCAGAAGCAGGCTCCACAACAATATCAGCAATATGCTCCCAGGAATCAGCAACCCGTTCAGCAGCAGCAGCAATATGGCCAGCAGAGAGCCATCTCTCCGGTTGAGTCCCTCTTGACTCAATACATCGCCAATCAGGAGAAGATAAATTTGAAGCTAGAGATGGGGCAGAGAGTTCTCACTGATCAGGTATCCCAGCTGGGGTTACAAGTGGCGAACCTTCAGAGGCCACAGAATCTATTACCGCCACAACCTGAAGTGAACCCGAGGGGAGCAAATCAGACTTTGGCACTCACGCACAAGAATGCGAATGTGTCCGCTATCGTGTTGAGAAGCGGGACACAAATCCCCACAAGAGGGCCCTCCAAGGAACCAGAGGCACCGTTGGTCGTAGAACAACCAATTGAAAAATTGAATGACGAGGGTGCTTCGTCGCCAAAGCAAACGACTCCGGAGGGAGTCCCTGAAGAGGAGAAGAGGAAAACCGAGGAAGGGAGCCTCAAAGTGTTCAAGCCCGTTGTGCCTTTCCCACAACGGCTAGCCCAAGCTTAGATAGACGAGAAGTATGGAAAATTCTTTGCCATGGTCAAGGATCTAAGCTTACAAATCCCCTTCCTCGAAGCTATCGAGACGATTCCCTCATACGCCAAATTTCTAAAGGATTTAGTGACAAGAGGGTCCAGAAAGGAGAAGGTCATATTGACGGCGGAATGCAGCGCTCTCATTCAGAGAGCAAATCCGCCTAAGCTTAAAGACCCGGGGAGCTTCTCTATCCCTTGCGCGATCGGGGAGGTAAAGATCCATCGTGCACTCGTCGATCGTGGAGCAAGCGTCAGTTTGATGCCCATGTCACTGTATAAGAGGATAGGGATGTGCGACTTGGAGCCCACTGGCATGACATTACATCTTGCAGACCGTTAGGTCAAGCACTGACATGCGTCTATATTTCATATATTCACGCACGTTTTCTTTTGTGTTTCTCCGTGTTTTCCGCCGTCTCTTGTTCGTTTTCGTATGTTTTCCCGTTTTCTTTCACTTTTCTTTGTTTGTCCATGATTGCAGGAGTTCAACCACGTAGGGGACCTTTTACGATGATATCCTAAGTCCCCGGAGCAACGGGAGAAGTCACGCGTGATCCAGGGGGTCAAACGGCGAAGTACTCATCTTTCTGCCCCTCACCCGGTCGGTTGGTCATCTCCAACCGATCGGGTGATGCACGCGTGCACCAACCGACCGCTACCGCAGCTCACGAAGAAGTCACCCGACCGGTTCACAGACCGGTTCTGCGGGCGGCTGTTCTCTGTCTTTTCGAGCAGAATTCCAACCGATCGGGTGACTCTCACCCGATCGGTTCATCTGTAGCTGAGAAAAAGAGCTGAAGACACGGGCGTCGAACCGACCGGTTCACCCGACTCCTCCAAGATCCAACCGGTCGCTCAAGAACTCACCCAATCGGTTCATGAGATCGGGTGAAAACTCGCCGTTTTCTGTGATTTATCTGTAACGGATCAACCGATCGGTTGACTTGTCACCCGATCGGTTGATCCGAAAATCTATATATAGGACCCCTAGGGTTCCAGAAACGGGAGAGTTGTATTTTTTTACTGTTTTATTTCCTTGTGACGGCTGTAATTGTTACTCTTAAGTAAGTTTTCAGATCTTTCTAATTTTTTAGTATTGTCTTTACTACTCCTTTACTTCCGCATTGCAATTGTCGGATTATGATTCTAACGGTTAAATTTCATTTAGATTGCTTTTTCATGAATTTTTGTGAGTAGTTCCCAAATCTGGGATTTTGGTGGAAACCCCTTCGGGGGCTCTTCCCGATGCGTCCATAGGGTTAGGAAATCGATAGGGAGTAGGAATCTAACGGTTACGCGGGGTGTTTCATTGTCATCGGCGGGAAAAAGACCGCCTTTGACCGTCGGGCCAAGGGGGAATAAACTTGGCGGTTGACTCCCTAGCCAAAGCTCACGCCTTTAGCGTAGACGCCGAATCCTAGCACGCGGGAGCGGCAGGATGAGACGTCGGGAGATATCGTTGCGGACTTAGTGCTCCCGGGATCGATCAGTGTTTATGGACACGGGAGTGCCCACCGATCGAATCCGGGAAGTCCGGTGTATCATCCTGGGCACCGACCGGAATATCGGGCCCATGGGACGCCGGTACCACTTTCAGAGGCAACGTCTCACCATTAGACCCTAATCCCGATCGCTATCCATACCCGTAGGCCGTAGCGGCGAGAGTCTCTCGTCGGGTCGGAAACCAAAGTCCCGGGTTTACTTTCTTTTTGTTCATACGCTTTCATTTCCTTTCGTGACAACCAACCACCGATTCGGGCTAGCTCGCCCCTCGGGGTGATTTAGGTCCTACCTGACCCAAGCACAACCTCGCCTCCCTGAGTTCGATATTCCCGCACCCTACACTAACCGTGAAACTTGCGGTAAACGACACCGCGCCGCCGCGCACATCACGCGGGGCGCCGGTCAAGTTTATGGCGCCGTTGCCGGGGAGGCAATGTGCTTGATATCTTAGGATATCTTGAACCCTCGTGTCTAGCTCACATCTCTACCTCGCGATAATTTTCGCATTCTTGTTTTTCTTTTTCTTATTTGTTTTTCTTATTTTTATTTCTTATTTTATCTGTTTCTTTCCCACTTGTCGCTTCACGGGTGTCTGTTGTTTTTCATGCGCAGGAGTTCAAGGAGTCTTGACGACTTGATCCCCCTCAATCTAGAGATTAACGCCACCCTTAGGCGTTTGGCCGCCGAAAAGCGAAGAAGGGAAGATCCCGAATCCATGGAGGAGAACACCCCACCTCACAAGTCTCTGCTGGAGTACTCGATGCCATCCATCGAGTCGACTTCTGCCATCCGATCTCCAGCTATTGCGGCCCAAAGCTTTGAGCTGAAGCCGTCTCTAGTGACATGGATCCAGCAGGACCAGTTTGCGGGTGCGCCCATAGAGAGCCCGATAGAGCACTTGGACTCCTTCTTGGAGAAGTGTGACACCTTCAGAATTAATGGTGTCACTACAGAGGCTATCCGTCTGAAGCTGTTCCCTTTCTCTTTGCGGGACAAGGCCAAGCAGTGGTTAAGGGGGAAGGACCCCAATACTTTCAACACCTGGGAGAAACTCTCCAATGCTTTTCTGACGAAGTTCTTTCCTCCGGGGAAGACCATGAAGTTGAGGAGTGAGATCTCCTCCTTCTCCCAGGCCAGCCACGAGTCCTTGCATGAGGCTTGGACGAGATATAAAGAGATGCAAAGAAGATGCCCTCATCATGAGCTTCCGAAGTGGCAGATTATCAATCTGTTCTACAATGGGCTGAGGGATGACCTTAAATCTTCTATGGACGCCGCGGATGGGGGTTCCTTCATGTCCCGAAGCGAGGACGATGCCGGGAATATTCTGGAAAACATGGCATCAAATAATGAGCGGTGGTGTGACGAGAGAGCCACACCAAGAACTGGGGGTATACATAGAGTCGAGGACGTCGACAAACTTTCGAGCAAGTTTGACTTGCTTTCGACCCAGATCTCCGCACTGATGGTTGGAGCCGGTGGAGCCGGTACACAGCAAGTTTCTGCAGTAGAGTCCGAATTCCTTGGGGAATTCGACGGTGGTGACATCTCACCACCGTTGGATCAGGCGAGCGCACTATTTTACAACCCCACGGGGAATGCGCCATATCCGCCAAGGACAAATTCCAACCCGGCCTACTCTCCCAACAACCGGAACCACCCGAATTTCAGTTACCGGCCACCATTTCAGCCCTCGCCGCCTCAGCAGCCGCAGCAACAAATCTATCAGCCGGCTAGACCACCGCAGAATCAGGGTCAGCTGCAACCATTTCAGCAGCAACCTCAGCAACAAACGTACGCTCCCAGGAATCAGCAGCCGTTCCAGCAGCAGCAGTATGGCCAGCAGAGGGCCGTCTCTCCGGTTGAGTCTCTCTTGACTCAATATATTACCAACCAGGAGAGGATCAACCAAAAGCTGGAAATGGGCCAGCGGACCCTCACGGACCAAGTAACCCAGCTGGGGTTACAGGTGGCGAACCTCGCAAGGTCACAAAACCAATTGCCGCCACAACCGGAGGTGAACCCTCGAGGAGCAACACAAACATCGGCACTCGTGCACGAGCACGCGAATGTGTCCGCTATCATTCTGAGAAGCGGGACGCAAATTCCTACTAGAGTGCCCCCTAGCAACCCGGAAGCACCATTGGTCGTTGAGAGACCGACTGAAAAATTAAACGACATCGGTGCTTCGTCATCAAATCCCACGACTCCGGAGGGAGCGTCCGAAGAAGAGAAGAAGGAGGAGGAGAGCCCAAAAGTTTATAAACCCGTTGTGCCATTTCCCCAACGGTTGGCTCAAGCAAAAATTGATGAGAAATATGGGAAGTTCTTCGCCATGGTCAAGGACCTAAGCCTGCAAATCCCCTTCTTGGAGGCAATTGAGACAATCCCCTCCTATGCAAAATTCTTGAAAGATTTGGTGACGAAAGGGTCGAGAAAAGAGAAAGTGGTGCTGACGGCAGAATGTAGCGCTCTTATCCAGAGGGATAACCCGCCAAAGCTCAAGGACCCGGGGAGCTTCTCTATCCCTTGCACGATCGGGGCTGTGAAGATTAATCGTGCACTCGTCGATCTAGGAGCGAGTGTTAGCTTGATGCCCTTGTCGATGTACAGAAGGATAGGAATGGGTGATTTGGAGCCCACCGGGATGACCCTACAACTAGCTGACCGGTCGGTCAAATATCCGGTGGGAATTGTTGATGATCTCCCCGTGAATGTGAGAGGGGTGCATGTGCCTGTGGACTTTGTAGTCATGGACATGCCCGAAGACGCACACACCCCCATTATCCTGGGACGGCCTTTCATGGCCACTGCTGGCGTTCTTATAGATGTGAAGAACGGAAAACTCTCATTGAACGTCAGCGGAGAGAAAGTTGAGTTTGACCTGGGACTATCCATGAAGCACCCCGACCCTCCTGATGACCTCCGGTGTAATCTGCTTGAGATAGAAGAAGAAAAAGCTGTAGAGGAGAACTCCTGGGAGATTCTCCTGAGAAACCCCCCCCCCCGATGAATTGGGGAATTCTGAAGATGAAGAAGGCCCCGAAGACGAAGAAGCTGCTGGAAAACCAAGTGCAGCGAGAACGACCCCTCCCGGGTTCCCCAAGTTTCCTCCTGTGAAGAGAACGGGGAAAGAGCTCATGGACCTCACTAAAGACGAGGTCCGAATCCTGAAGAAGATGGCGGGAAGCGCCAACACCAAGGAAAAGCCCCCGGATCTCAAGAACAAAGGGAGGGTGGTCGAGCAAGTATTTTTCCAGCCGCTGACTACCCCGAGCGCCTTCAGCTCCAACAAGGAAGAGATGCCTAAGTTTGGGCATCACCCGTATCAGCCACCATGAGCATCTCTTGCGGGCGTCGAGCCAACGACGTTAAACAAGTGCGCTTCGTGGGAGGCAACCCATGTTCTAAACTTTTTCTCTAATTTTTAGCGTTATTTTTTTACTTTACTTTATCTATTTCTATAAATAAAGTCAGCCGCGGGAACATCCGTTAGGGGACTTAATCAAATTTCTTGGTTTTTGCAGGAAACAAGCCCCAACCGATCGGGTGATAACTCACCCGATCGGTTGGGATGTATCAGATACATGCCGAGATCTGTCCCCGAGTGAACCGATCGGTTGAGTAATGAAGAGACCGGGTGGCAGACCGGGTGAGCTGGGGAGAACTCTCGGAAAATTTTGAGGAATATCAACCGATCGGTTGAGTTTGAGCGCGATCGGTTGACCTGACCGGGTGAGAAGCCCTAAGTTCTCGGGAAATTTAGTGGAGCGGCCAACCGATCGGTTGACAAGTCAACCGATCGGTTCGCCTGTAGCATTTCTTCGGCAAGATTTTCGACCCAACCGTCAACCGACCGGGTGACAAGTCACCCGATCGGTTCGACTTAAAACCCTATAAATACCCGCCGACACCCGCTCGTTTCCGCCCTCGCCCGATCGCAATTCTCTCCGTCGTTTCGTCTCCCCCTCTTCTCCAACAACCGATCCCCACTCCCCCACATCCCCTACTCCTCCATCACTCCCACTCTCCACCTCCTTCATCAACCCCTCCATCATCTCCACCCTCTCTTTCTTCCCATTCCGAGATTTTGACCTAATTTTCCCCCAAACTACCCCCATTTCGAAAATTATTGCCGAAGGAGTTCGCCGCGGCTCCACGCTACTCTCGCTGAACAGTGTGGGGCATCAACGAGCAAGCTCCGCCACTCCGCTTGGGTAAACTCGCTCCTAAGCTTATTTTATACATTTGCCCTATTTATTGTGCTTGCTCGTTTGCTTGTGTTGGTGTGCATCCACGATTTTTGCACTAATTCTTGCCCGCACACACACATGGCTAAAGATAAGGATAAGGGGAAGGGTATCATGAGGGAAGAGGAGCCGTCTCAGAAGAGACGAAAACAAACACGCCCCCCTTCCCGTACACGAGCACTTACACTTGGCCCTCCTCCACCTGTTATTCCCCCTGTGGACCCAATGTTGGGCCCACACGGGTATATTTTTCGGAACCATGAGCACAAAGACTTTTACCGTAGGCTTGATGCTCGAGGGCATCTATCCACCAAGTTCACGCACGCACGTACACTTGTCGATCTCGGTGTCTTCACCGAGGTCGAATCTCTTTTCGCTAACTTGGGGTGGTTAGCCTTTCTTAATACACATGCCATATCCTACCCGGCCCTCACACTCGAATTCCTCTCTACACTTGTCTGGGAGTCCGGGTCGATCATTAGATTCAGGGTGCGTAACCGTAGTGTCACCACAAATCTAAATACGATTAATGATATATTTGGTTTCCCCAATCTCGGGGATGATGCCATCCGACACTACGGGTACACGCCCGAGTTTGATGTCGATCAATTCTGGTTCCGCCTCACGCTGATCCGCGACTACCCCCGAGGAAGGGCCAAGGCCTCCTCCATCATTCATCCCGTGTTTAGATTGGCCCACAGGATCCTTTCATCCGCATTCTTTCCTAGGGACGAGTCTGGTACTGTGACTATCCCTGACCTTTTTATCCTTTGGGCCATGACTTTTCCTTATGTCCGGGATGATGATGGAGTCAGCTTCAGAGCCCCTACCGTCCCCATCCATAGTAGCGATTGGCTTGTTTACAAGCTACTCGAGATCAGCCGGGCCGGGAAGGGGAAGTTCTGTTGTGGGGGCATCATCACGATCATATGCTCTCACGCCCAATTCAATATCACCATCCCTAATAATCTTCCAGCTGCCGCAGGACCCTCACATCTCGATATTGATGTCCTGCGGCACATCCACATGATCAAGCCCCGCTCGGATGGCCGCTTCGTATTTCATTATGGCCACCCCCCAGCCCCTTACACCATTCTGCCCAACCCCGCTCGCATGACCCTTGCTCTCGTGGGAGATTGGACTTTCCCTCCTGATCCCGATTTCTTAGCTGGGTTGAATCTTCCTTTCTTTCCCGCAGACGCCCGCAGATCACCGTCCCCTGCCGCCCACTTAGGCGAGCAGGATATCCCTGCGTTTGTGGGAGATTTAGGGGCTGGCCCGAGTCGTCCCATTTCTGCTCCGGGACCGATCACGTCTGAGCACCTCCTTGCGGCCATTTCTGGCATTGTCTCCTGTGCTGGCATGACCACTGCCGCCAGCACCTCTTCGACCTTACCTGGCGGCACCACCTCTGCCTCGCGTCAGTCTATGTCTTTTGGTCGCCGTCAGGTATCTGCCCGTCTAGGACTTGAGAGGGAGGTCGCCGCGCTTCGTGAGCTCGCCATGTCCTCTGTTTCCTCGGACCCATCACCATCCTCCTTTCTTACTCACCCACGTTTCCTCGCACTTGAGAGGAATGTGGCCGCCATTCTCCGCCTTCTTACTCATATCCACGGACCGCCTCCACCTTCACCACCTCCACCTTCACCACCCAGGCGATCTTCTCCTCCACCCTCCCACACTTCTCCACTTCCATCACCCCCCTCACCACATTCTTCTCCTCCCTCTTCACATCCCATCCCGGCATCCACTTCACCCCTCCCGACCACTTCCACCGCACTCACGCTACCTCCATCCTCCTCCGTCACTCCATACGTGCGCCGGAGGAAATTACCGGTACGCTCCAGATCCCTCCCACCACCTCCCACTACCGTCACCTCCACATCCACCTCCTCCATTTCTATTCCTCTCACCACAGCCTTGATCGCCTTCCTACCACCACCACCCACCACCACAGACACTCCTCCCATAGTTCACACCACCACTGCCCCTATACCCTCACCTCATTCCCCACTTCTCCGCACACCCCCTGCCTCCCCCGACCACCCATCCCCGCCCTCTTCCGAGGATGACGAGGACTCACCTTCTGATGCTTTCTGATTTTCCCTCTTTTTGTTTTTGACTCCCCCTTGCACTTATCTGGATTTCATTGATCATATCATTTCGCTAGCACTTTCTGGTCTAGCTTGGGGGACGTCTGTTTTGGTGTGCTGTCGTGTTTTGTTTGTTTTTCTCATTTTTGTGTGTGTGCTTGTTTTTCACTTTTTGAGTGTCGTGTCGTGTGATTTTATCTTTACTTTTCTTTTCGTATTGTTTGATTTTGTTCTCAATTTTCCTCTCTTTTTCATTTTCATCTATGTTTTTTTTTCCTGGTTTTCATTTCTTTTCGTGTCTGTGCGTATTCCCCCCCCCCATTTTCATTGCCCTCCCGTACTCACTCTTATTGCATTGAGGGCAATGCAAGTTTCAGCTTGGGGGAGTCGCACTTCGTGCGTCATTTGTGTTGTTTTTCTACGTTATTCGAGTCATTTTCCATCGTGTTTTTCTTTTTTTTCTTTTTCCTTCTTTCTTTAGCTCTTTCTCCTAGAAATGAATCCTATGATGAATCGCCACAAAATCACACACACCTAGCATTGCATCGATAATCACACTCACTAACCCTAGGATTTCGAGTCCTCTTGCATTTCACGCATCGTGGGTCCACTTAGCTTTTTGTGAGTCGTGTGTCGTGACTAGCAATTGGTGTGCTTCTGCCTTGTGATTTTACTTTATATACCTGTCCAGGAATGACCCCTAGATTATCATGCTCCGATATTGAATATGCGGTATTTGCTTCTATATGCATGCTATATATATATCGTATACTTCATTTCACATGCGTCGGGATTCCACAACTAAGGACTAGGATAACCCAATTAGCCTGAGCTCTATTTAGCGAGAATAGTTCCCTTTGCCCAAGTGTTTAGATTTCGACTTCTTTTTTGTTTTACTTGGTGCAAATCCCCTCGTCGTGTACCGTTCTCCCACTTGGGAGAGTACACAAGTGTATAGCCAAAAACCCAAAAATCCAAAAAAATGGGAGAAAAGAAATGAAAAACCCAAAAAGAAAAGAAAAAGATTGTATAGCCAACAAGCCAAAAAAAATATGCAAATACCCAAAACCCAAAAAAATTCCCGTGTGAATATTTTCATACTTGCCAAGAATAAAGGGAAGGCGAGAATTTGCACCGAGTGTTCTTCTCCACATCATCTCAACCCCCGTCGTTATCAAAGACACTTGGCTTAGGAGCTATTTAGCTAGTATCTAGGCTATAGTGGCGTGATTTCCTTAACCCTAGTTGTGGAGTCCCCGATGCATGATACACTCATATTCTCTCTATTCTCATGCATGCTCGAACTTATATTCGCCGCTTAATTCAATTCGATTCGATATTTGGGTCATATCTTGGATTTGTGTATATCGAGCCTCGTAGCACATCGTAGAAAGCATCACCATTTGCTAGCACACGACCACGCTCACTCGCGCTTCACTGCGTGGACCCACGACACTTATTTGGACTCGCTTTCCTAGGTTTAGTGGTGTGATTTGGCGTTTGCTTGCTGGGGTGTGTCGTTTTTGATTTTGATGGCTCTGATGGACGATCTAGGGCTTAGAGTTTTCTTTTTCTTTCTTCCTCTCTATGTTTCCCTTCCGAGCTCCCACTCTCACTCGTCTTCCTCGAGGACGAGGAAGAGTTCAGCTTGGGGGATTTTGACGTGCGTCTATATTTCATATATTCACGCACGTTTTCTTTTGTGTTTCTCCGTGTTTTCCGCCGTCTCTTGTTCGTTTTCGTATGTTTTCCCGTTTTCTTTCACTTTTCTTTGTTTGTCCATGATTGCAGGAGTTCGACCACGTAGGGGACCTTTTACGATGATATCCCAAGTCCCCGGAGCAACGGGAGAAGTCACGCGTGATCCAGGGGGTCAAACGGCGAAGTACTCATCTTTCTGCCCCTCACCCGGTCGGTTGGTCATCTCCAACCGATCGGGTGATGCACGCGTGCACCAACCGACCGCTACCGCAGCTCACGAAGAAGTCACCCGACCGGTTCACAGACCGGTTCTGCGGGCGGCTGTTCTCTGTCTTTTCGAGCAGAATTCCAACCGATCGGGTGACTCTCACCCGATCAGTTCATCTGTAGCTGAGAAAAAGAGCTGAAGACACGGGCGTCGAACCGACCGGTTCACCCGACTCCTCCAAGATCCAACCGGTCGCTCAAGAACTCACCCGATCGGTTCATGAGATCGGGTGAAAACTCGCCGTTTTCTGTGATTTATCTGTAACGGATCAACCGATCGGTTGACTTGTCACCCGATCGGTTGATCCGAAAATCTATATATATGACCCCTAGGGTTCCAGAAACAGGAGAGTTGTATTTTTTTACTGTTTTATTTCCTTGTGACGGCTGTAATTGTTACTCTTAAGTAAGTTTTCAGATCTTTCTAATTTTTTAGTATTGTCTTTACTACTCCTTTACTTCCGCATTGCAATTGTCGGATTATGATTCTAACGGTTAAATTTCATTTAGATTGCTTTTTCATGAATTTTTGTGAGTAGTTCCCAAATCTGGGATTTTGGTGGAAACCCCTTCGGGGGCTCTTCCCGATGCGTCCATAGGGTTAGGAAATCGATAGGGAGTAGGAATCTAACGGTTACGCGGGGTGTTTCATTGTCATCGGCGGGAAAAAGACCGCCTTTGACCGTCGGGCCAAGGGGGAATAAACTTGGCGGTTGACTCCCTAGCCAAAGCTCACGCCTTTAGCGTAGACGCCGAATCCTAGCACGCGGGAGCGGCAGGATGAGACGTCGGGAGATATCGTTGCGGACTTAGTGCTCCCGGGATCGATCAGTGTTTATGGACACGGGAGTGCCCACCGATCGAATCCGGGAAGTCCGGTGTATCATCCTGGGCACCGACCGGAATATCGGGCCCATGGGACGCCGGTACCACTTTCAGAGGCAACGTCTCACCATTAGACCCTAATCCCGATCGCTATCCATACCCGTAGGCCGTAGCGGCGAGAGTCTCTCGTCGGGTCGGAAACCAAAGTCCCGGGTTTACTTTCTTTTTGTTCATACGCTTTCATTTCCTTTCGTGACAACCAACCACCGATTCGGGCTAGCTCGCCCCTCGGGGTGATTTAGGTCCTACCTGACCCAAGCACAACCTCGCCTCCCTGAGTTCGATATTCCCGCACCCTACACTAACCGTGAAACTTACGGTAAACGACACCGCGCCGCCGCACACATCACGCGGGGCGCCGGTCAAGCACCCGGTGGGTGTTGTAGATGACCTCCTTGTCAATGTAAGAGGGGTGCATGTGCCGATGGACTTTGTCGTCATGGACATGCCTGAAGATGCGCACACCCCCATCATCCTTGGACGGCCTTTCATGGCCACTGCCGGCGTTTTGATAGATGTGAAAAATGGGAAGCTTTCCCTTAACGTCGGCAACGATAAAGTCGAATTTGACTTTGGGTCATCAATGAAGCACCCCGATCCCTCGGATGATCCAAGATGCAATGTGCTGGAGTTAGAAGAAGAGGGAGTTGTGGAGGCAAGCTCCTGGGAAATCCTTTCAAGAAATCCCCCCGATAGCTTGGGGGACTCAGAAGAACCAGACGACCTGAAGAAATGTGATGTTGCTGGGAAAGCGGATGCGGCACACACGGTCCCTACAGGATTTCAAAATGCTCCTTCGACGAGGAGGAAAGGGAAAGAGCCCATGGGGCTCACCGGAGAAGAGATTCGGATCCTGAAACGAGTGGCGGTAGACGCCAATTTAAGGGAGAAGCCACCGGATCCCGTCAACAAAGGGAGGGTCGTCGAGCAAGTTTTCTTGTCACCGCCGACGATACCGAAAGCCGCCAACTCTGAACACGAAGCGATGCCGACTTTAGGGCATCACCCCCGTCCACCTTGAATATCATCAACAGGCGTCGAGCAAACGACGTTAAACAAAAGCGCTTCATGGGAGGCAACCCATGCTCTAAAAATTTTATCTTCATTTTTAGGATTTTTATTATCTTTATTTTTTCTATTTTAATAATTAAATTCAGCTGCGGGATCATCCGTCGAGAGACTTAGGCCATTTGTGAATTTTTGCAGGAAACAAGCCCTCGCCCGATCGGGTGATTACTCAACCGATCAGATGAGACGTATCAGACAATGGCCGTATCTGAGATCCAATGAACCGGTCGGGTGAAGCAAAGCTGAGACCGGGTGGCTAACCGTGTGATCTGTGTAGAAGTCTCGGGAATTTTGGGGAGTTGATTAACCGATCGGTTGACGAAAAGCATGGTTGTGTGACAGACCGGGTGAGCTGTACAAACTCTCGGGAAAAAGTGTGAGGCGGCCACCCGATCGGTTGAGAACTCAACCGATCAGGTCGCCTGTAGCCTCTTTTCGACAAATTTTTCCACCAAAAAGTCAACCGATCGGGTGACATTTCACCCGATCGGTTCGACTTAAACCCTATAAATAAACCCCCCCCCCGTTCATCTCCCTCGCCCGACCCCGATTTCTCTCTCGCCGTTTCAACTCCCCCTCCCTCGCCCGACCTCATTTCTCCTTCAACCGGTCACGAACCCCCCCAATCGATCTCTCTCCTCTCCTTTTTCATCTCTCCGTCGATCTCTCCCCCTTTCTCTTTGATTCCACCCCCCCGGCAAAAGCCCTAATTTCCGCCCAAAACCCCGCATTTTTGAAATTTGCTGAAAGGAGTTGCCGCGGCTTCACACTTCCTCCCATTGCATAGCGTTGGGACCTCTACGAGCAAGGATCTTCATCTCGCTTAGGTAACTTCGCTCCTTAGCTTAATTTCATATTTTGCCCTAGAATTTTGATTTGCTCGATTGTGTTAGTGTGCATTCATCGCATTTCGCATTCACCCACATACACACAATCTCACATGGCCAGAGATAAGGATAAGGGTAAGGCCATCATGCGAGAGGAGGAGTCGTCTCGCCAAAAACGCAAAACTACACGTCCACCACACTCACGCCCTCCTCCCGCACAGCCTACACAACCCCAACCCCAACCCCAACCTATCGTCCCAATTGCAGACCCACTGATGGGCCCGCACGGCTACCGCTTTAGGAACCAGGAGCACAAAGACTTTTACCATAGACTTGATGCTCGGGGGCATCTATCGACCGAGTTTGCCCACACCCAATCGCTTGTCGATCTCGGTGTATTCACCGAGGTCGAGACCCTCTTCGCAAACTTAGGTTGGTTGGCCTTCCTAAACGCTAACGTCGTGTCCTACCCTGCACTCACACTCGAATTTTTATCCACACTTGTCTCTGAGTCGGGGTCGGTCGTCATATTTCGGGTACGCAATAGAACCATTCGCACCCATCTGGACACCATCAATGATATATTTGGTTTCCCTATCCTTGGGGACGGCGCCATCCGTCCCTCTGGGTATCCCCCCGAGTTTGACGTCGATCAGTTTTAGTTCTGCCTCACCCTTCACCCTGACTATACCCGAGGCAAGGCCAAGGCCTCCTCCATCATTCACCCCATCTTCCGTCTGGCCCACCGAATTATTTCTTCCACGTTTTTCCCCAGGGATGAGTCAGGTACAGTGACCATCCCTGATCTCTTCATTCTCTGGGCCATGACCTTTCCCTTCATTCGGGGTGATGACGGGATTTCTTTTAGGGCCCCTACCGTTCCCGTCCATGCCTGTGCTTGGCTCATTTCCAAGCTTCTGGAGATTAACCGTTCTGGCAAGGGCAAGATTTGTTGCGGGGGCTTTATCACGATCATAGCTTCTGCTCCCCGATTTAACATTGTCATCCCACGAGATCTTCCCACTGCCGCAGTACCCTCACGTCTAGATCTCGACGTCCTGCGGCATATTCACATGATTAAGCCCTGCCCCGATGGCCGCTTCACCTTCCATTACGGACACCCGCCATCTCCCTATACCATTCTGCCCAACCCCGCTCGCATGACTATTGCCTTGGCGACAGATTGGACATTTCCTCCCGATCCCAAGTTTATGGAGGGGCTCCGTCTTCCATTCCTTCCCCAGGACGCACCCAGACCACCTTCCCCTGTCACCCACTTTGGCGTGCAGGATATCCCTGCGTCCCGAGGAGACTCTGGGGCTGGTCTTAGTCATGCCATCCCAGCTTCTGTCCCGATCACCACCGTCGCCACCCCTCCGGTCCGTACTACCACTACCTCCTCCTTCCGTCGAGCCACTTCCGCTCGTCTCACTCTCGAGACTGAGCTGGCTTCGCTTCACGCTGTCGTTTCTTCCTCCACCTCCTCGGTCCCACCCCCTTCAATTTTCTCTCACCCACGCTTACTCACACTTGAGAGGAACGTGGCCGCCATCTTCCGCCTTCTCACTCACGTCCACGGACCACCACCACCTTTACCACCTCGATGATCGTCACCTCCCCCATCACATTCATCACCTCCACCATCACCCCCTAGGCGACCATCCCCTCCTATTACCACTTCCATCACTACTTCCATACCCACCACCTCATCTACTCCCACCGTTTCCATTCCCTCCACTTCTGTCACCCCATACGTGCGCCGCAAGAAATTGCAGGTGCGTTCTCGATCACTTCCCCCACCATCCTCATCTACACACATTCCCCCTTCATCCTCACCTACCCATGTACCTCCACCACCCACCACCACATTGGTCGCCATTTCACTCCAACTCACCGTCATCACCTCCACACCACCCATCGTCCACACTTCCTCCACACCCACCGATCCATCACCCCGACCACTTTCTCCACTCCTCCGCACACCAGTCACCTCACCCACCCACACTACATCCCATACTTCTTCCACCGAGGAGGACGAGGATGTTTCCTCTTCTGCTTTTTGATTTCGTTTTTGTTTTATTGACCTCCCCATTGCATATCTCTGCATATTCATGATCACATCTTATCGCTAGCCTTGTCACGTCCAGCTTGGGGGAAGTCAAATTTTTTCTGTGTGCTGTCGTGTGCTGTTTTTCTTGTTGTGTTTATTTTCTATGTTCTGTCGTGTGATGTTTTCTTGTTGTTTTTATTTTATATGTTATGTCATGTAATTTTCTTTTTTATTTTATTTTATTTTTATTTTTTGTTTATGTGTCGTGTGGTCTGATTTTTATTTTTATTCTTATTTTCAGTTTCGTTTGTGCGATTTTCTTGTCTTTCGTGTCTTTTTGTGTCTGTGCGTATTCCCCCCATATTCATTGCCCTCCCGTATTTAATTCTATTGCATTGAGGGCAATGCAAGTTTCAGCTTGGGGGAGTCGCACTTCGTGCGTCATTTGTCTCTTTTTCTTCGTTATTTGAGTCGTTTTCCATCGTGTTTTTCTTTTTCTTTTCTTCTTTTTATCTCTTTCTCCTAGAGATGAACCCTATGATGAATTACCATGAAAATCACATGCACACCTAGCACGGCTTCGATAATCACATTCACTAGCCTTAGGAGGTCAAGTCCTCTTGCATTTCATGCATCGTGGGTCCACTTAGCTTTTATGTGAGTCGTGTGTCGTGACTAGAGTTGGGTGTGCTTCTACTTTGTGATTGTGTTTTATATACATGTCCAGGAATGACCCCTAGATTATCATGCTTCGATTTGAATATGCGGTATTTGCTTCTACTGTCTGCTTCTATATGCATGTTATATGTTTATATCGTATGCTTCAATTCGCATGTGTCGGGATTCCACAAACAAGGACTAGAATAGCCCATTTAGCCTATGCTCTGATTAGTGGTTAGCAAGAAATATCTCCTTTGCCCAAGTGTTTAGATTTCGATTTCTTTTTTGTTTTACTTGGTGCAAATCCCCTCGTCGTGTACCGTTCTCCCACTTGGGAGAGTACACATGTATATATCCCAATATCCAAAAATCCAAAAAAAAGAGAAAAGAAAAACCCAAAAAAGGAAAGAAAAGAAAAAAAAATATGTATAGCCAAAAATCCAAAAAAATACAAATACCCAAAACCCAAAAATTTCCAGTGTGAATATTTTTCCTATCTACCGAGAATAAAGGGAAGGCGAGAGTTTGCACCGAGTGTTCTACTCCACATCATCTCAACCCCCATCGTTTTCGAAAACACTTGGCTTAGGAACTTTTTAGCTATTATCTAGGCTATAGTGTGATGATTTCCTTAACCCTAGTTGTGGAGTCCCTGGCGCATGATATGTTTCGATTCTTGCTCTATTCTCATGCATGCTTGAGCTATATATTCACCGCTTAATTCAAATCGAATCGATATTTGGGTCATTTCTTGGATTTGTGTATATGGAGCTTATTGCACGATGTAGATAGTGACACCGACTGCTAGCACACACCACACTCACTCGTGCTTCACCGCGTGGGCCCACGGCACTTGTCTGGACTCGTATTCCTTGGTTTAGTGATGTGATTTGGCGTTTGTCTGCTTGGTGTGTTGTTTTTGGTTTTGTTGGCCCTGACGGGCGATTTAGGATTTAGAGTTCTCTTCTTTCTCTCTTTCTCTCTATTTTCTCCCTCCGAGCTCCTACTCTCACTCGTCTTCCTCAAGGACGAGGAAGGGTTCAGCTTGGGGGATTTTGACGTGCGTTTATATTTCATATATTCACGCACATTTTCTTCTGTGTTCTTCTGCTATTTTCCGCCGTCTTGTATTCGTTTTCTCGTGTTTTCTTGTTTTCTTTCACTTTTCCGTGTTTTTGTATGTTTGGAGGAGTTTACCAGCGTAGGGGACATAAAACGACGATATCATGAGTCCCCCGGAGCAATGAGAGGAGTCACGCGTGATCCAAGGGGTCAGACGACGAAGATCGCATCTTTCAGCCCCCCACCCGATCGGTTGGACACAGCCAACCGATCGGGTGATGCACGCGTGCACGACCCGGTCAGCCGCTGAAGCAACGAAAGTATCAACCGACCGGGTCATCGACCGGTTCAACCGACTGATCTTTCTGGAAACTAGAGCTAAAACTCAACCGATCGAGTGTTCTTCACCCGATCGGTTCACCTGTAGCCGTTTCCCTGAAGAAGATGACCCGGAGGGCTCACCCGACCGTCAGCAGACCGTGCCAAAATGTCCGAAGTTACTGTCTTTTGAGGCAACAATTCCAACCGATCGGTTGATCTATCAACCGATCGGTTCACCCGACGACGATCAAGATCCAAACGACGAGCAGCTTCCATCAACCGACCGGGTGAAGTCTCGAAGATGGCTGCCGAAGTTCGCAACAGGTCACCCGATCGGGTGATTCTTCACCCGATCAGGTGATGTCGTTTTCTATATATACAGAACCTAGGTTTCCAGATTCGGGAGTGGTTATTTTTTGCTGTTTTTTCTCTCTCTTCACGGCTGTAATTTTTCAGATATTAGTAAGTTGTCTGATCTTTATCAAACTTTAATATAGTGTTATTTTCATTGCTCTTACTACTTTTCAATCGCCTGATCATGTTTCTAACAGTCGATTTTGATTTAGATTGCTTTTTAGTAAATATGTGTGAGTCGTTCCCAAATCTGGGATTTTGGTGGAAACCCCTTCGTGGGTTCTCCTCGATGCGTCCATAGGACTAGGAAATCGATAGTGATTAGGAATCTATCGGTTACGCTGGGTGTTTTATTGTCATCGGTGGGAAAAAGACCGCATTTTACCGTTGGGCCAAGGGGGAATAAACTTGGCAGTTGACTCCCTTGCCATAGCTCACGCCCTTAGCGTAGACGTCGAATCCTAGCGCGTGGGAGCGGTAGGATGAGACGTTGGGAGTTATCGTTGCGAGCTTAGTGCTGCCGGAGTCGGTCAGTGTTAATGGACATGGGAATGCCCACTGACCAAACCCGGGTAGTCTGGCGTATCATCCTAGGCACCGACCGGAATATCGGGCCCATGGGATACTGGTATCACTCTTAGAGGCAACCTCTCACCATTAGACCCTAATTCCGATCGTTTTCCTACCCGTAGGCCGTGTTGGCGAGAATCGCACGATATGGTGGAAACAGAAGTCCCAGATTTTCCTTTATATCGTTTATCCCTCGCATTCTATTTTCCGTGACAACCCATCTACCGATTCTGGCTAGCTCGCCCATGGGGTGAATCCGGTCCTTCTTGACACAAGCACAACCACGCCTCCTTGAGTTCGACCCCCAAGCCACACTACAACACCGTGCGCTTGCGGTTATAAATATTTAAATCTCACGTCCCTAATCATATATTGCACACATCTCACACGCACATCGTGGGGACGTCATGGGTGCATCGGAGTGGACACTGCACAGCTCCGCGTTGATGTCGATGGGACTACCATTTTTCTCCGGTCCACACCTGAAATCAAGGGATATGTCAGTGCGTTCATTAATGTCAGAGCGAGGATCGTAAATTGTACTTCCCTGAATCTCAGCATGCCAAATGGACTCCTCAGGAGTACATTACTCTCTGATGCATGCTTTACTGTCTTCAAAGTATAACTTGTCGTCCCTCACGTCAACTTTAATGTTGCCCTCGATGCTCCCCTCCGGAGAGATCTGATCCATGACAAAGCTAGCAAATAGTTGCTCAATGGGGTCCTCGATATCGATGGCCAAAGCCCCTGTGGTTTGGACCTCATCAACTAGTTCCTTCAGAAGAGTCGTGAAGGAATCATCACCTCCCGGGCTAGACTCAGATCTCATCATCGTGTCTCCCATGGTACCTGCTTAAGATTCTATTGAAAATTCTGGGAGAGCACGTAAATTTGGGCATCAAACAAAGTCAAAAGGAAAAAGAAAGATAGAAAGTGAGATATAACCAGGTGAGCAAAAATCGAACACCGTCAAATTGACCTCTCTGGCAACGGCACCGAAAACTTGATCGTGCCCGGATATACACCCGGAAAACGACTGCAGTTTTACCGCAAGCGCAGGGCGTAGTGGCGAGCGGGTATCGAACACAGGGAGGACAATTGATAGTATCCTACTTTGATCACCTAGCTATTGATGGAATAAGAATAGTTTTGATGGCAATGTCACAATCGTTCAAATAGCAAATATCAATATAATAAAAGCGTCTAGGGATAGGAAATCCCCACTACGGACCGTCACTTATCCTTGTGAATTATGAATATCAATGTTGCAAAGCTTGAATCTAGGTGAACTAGTCGCAACTTAATGTAGAATCAAGCTCACGCTCTCGCGCTATTGCTGGTCTATAGCAACCTAGATTAGGGCCCACTCTCGTGCAAACCCTAAATTAAGCCACTAGCGTGAAGGTCGACATCATCGTACAATCGTAACTCGAGCCCACTCTCGTGCAAACTCGAGCTACGACCTAGGTTATGATAGTTCGTATTCGTCCAATCTCTTGCAAACGAATATTAGTATAGATTTATAATAAAAATCCTAACTTTGGTCCAATCTCTTGCAAACCAAATCTAGCGAATTTTGATTATAAGCCTAAATCGAATGTCTAGGTCTTCCCATCAATTGGGATCCAATCTCTTGCAAATCCCAATCGATGAAAATTTCTAGCTACTCGCAATAAATCAATCAAAACCTAACCTTTCTTTAATCCTAACAACAATTCTATTCATTCATCACAATTCAAAAGATCGGGTCCATAGGGTTCATCCCCATGCCCAAGAACGACGAAACTACTCACAAATCATCATGTAAATATCAGAAATAACAAATAGAATCATAGCACAATTCATTGTAGAGAAGAAACAATTCATAAAACTAAGAGTTTTAGCAAGAAAGAACAAACCAAAATTGTCGCCTATGATCTCCAGCTGAGATTTCACAAAAGAATAGCCGTCAAAAAATAATGGAAGTCTCTCCTAAAACTAGGGATAAAACTATGTTTAAATACAAGCCAAAGCCGTCCAAAAAATCCTGAAAGAATTGCCCCTGCGCAGCCCAGAAATCGCAATCTGTGTAGCAGTCGGAATGGGTCACTCGGCCGAGTGAACTATGTCACTCGGCCGAGTGACAGACCCAATAAAAAACAGAGAGTTTTGGGGTTTCGGGGGTCTGTCTCTCTGACTGACTCGGGCGAGTAGGTTTCTTTACTCGGTCGAGTAAGCAATCTTGCTCGGCCGAGTAGGCTTCTCAAAATTTCCAGTAACTTGGCCGCTTCTCGAAAGAAAATCCATGTTCTACTCGAGCGAGTGAGCTTTCTCACTCAGCCGAGTAGACTTTCTTGCTCGACCGAGGAAACTTTGAAAATTGGCTGTGCGTATCCGTTTCACTCGGCCGACCGCAGCGCGTTACTCGGCCGAGTGAACTCTCTGTTCGGTCGAGTAAGCTGCTTCTGGGCTCTTTTCTTCTCCTCCTCGCCTCCTCGTCGATTCTATTGAATTTCTTCCTCTTTCGCTCATCCTCTAGCGCTGCTAACTCCTCAAATAAGCTGTGGGCGACGCTCCGGTGTGCGCGAAATTCCCTTGATCTCATTTTGGCTCCATATCGCTCCATATCTCCTGAAATACGACAAAAATGAGAAATAGTGAAAAGCAATGCAATATCGTCGAATAATCGTGGAAAATGCAATATGGGCGATCGAAATGACATGAAAACATGCAGAAAAAAGGTGTAAAATAAGGAGCGATCACGAAGCGAAGGAGGCAAAAATTTTTAGGGTTTGCGCATAAAGGCACCAGGAACCAGCGACTTTTGGAGGCGAAGCAACGAATTGGAGATGGAGGAAGGCATCCCCGAGGTGCGGTAAGTGAAGTTGATAACACTCCGTGGGACCCACCAACAGGGGGATTCCAATGAAATCCGTGCAAATTGCGGAGATTACGAAAGGCGGGAGGGTTCTAAATTTTGGCCGACACATCAGTGAGGAATCCCATCCCCGCATTCTAGCAAGCAAACAAACAACGAGAACGTGGACCACGGAAAGGGTGCTACAGTGGTAAAATACCACTTTCTCGCCCCTTTTTTAGCAAATAAACATGCCCTTAATAAAAGGTGCGGCTATAAAAATGATTTAGATTGGGAATTGGATCGACCCGAGGGGCTGATGCGTGGAAGACAAGGGATCTGAAGAGCGTGGCAAAAACAAGACACTTTGGGTGCATGATCTACAGGCACGCAGATGAGTGTGCCTCGGAAACCGTGCTTTTCGACTGGAAAAGTAGCTTTGAGCTATGCTTGGATTGAGGTGAGGGGCAGCTCGTTGCGCTCTGTTCGGTTGAAACATCACCGATCTATGTGATGTGATCGATACACCTAACGCTTGTCGCCTGATGCATGTCACCTGACACCTACCGGAGATCGGTGAGGGAAAATGAGGTTCGTCACCGGGCAACGTTGTGAACGAGGATCTGACGGCTGTGCTCGGTGAAGCTGCCGCACGGAAAATGAGCTGCCCAAAAAACTTTTTCAGCGATTGAAATCTCTCCGTGCAATTGAAGAAAAAAATTTAGTGCAGATTGCGGGAGAAATTGGCTCTGATACCAAAGTCAGATCTAATAGAAGAAGAAGAAAGAAATTTTTTAGGGGATTCCGGAGAGTGTGACTGATTGTTATATCAAGAGGAGAAAAACTCATCTGCATTTATAAGAGCCACCTCCACCCATCCACCCGGTAACCACTCCTGATATTTCCTCAACCGACCACGTGATCTCCTTAACCGATCACGTGATTTACTCAACCGACCCAGATTCTCATAACCGATCACGTAAGACTCGGTCTGTTAGTTGATGAAAGTCCTCAACTAACTTATTGGGTCGAGTATCGGGTTATTGAGCCATTTCAAGCCAAAACCCGCTTACAGAACTACCATATCACCTTCAACTTTAACCTTGTTGGTACCTTTTACAATTCTCTTTCATGCTTTCCTCGTCATTTTGTTGCCATCGTAACATTAGGGTTTTTGTTTGTATATCAGAAAGAAGGCGATGGTGAAGATAATTTCGGATTTGTTTTTTGAGGTATCAATCGTAGGGGAAAAAATTATGGTGTTAAACCTTAAAATAATAATAGTACATTGTATTAAACACATGAAAAAAAATTGAATAAAAAATATTAAAACTCAAAAATAAGAAACTTTAAATTATTTTTTATGAAATAAGTCTAATTTAATTCATTTGTATACATTTTCAAACTATAGCGTTCCTTTTGACAGATGGATAACCTTTCAACTAGAGGGATGGAGATAGTGGTTACACTACTTATGAAGTTAAGTTAATTTTATATACATATCAAGTATCAACTAACTTAACAATCATATTTTTGCACACTAGACTTTGATTTTTTGTAGGGCTGTGAAATTACCACAATATACTAATATGTGAAATTGGAATATTCCTTCCTATTTTACATATCTTTTGCTCAGACCTACTGCTTTTTTTGGCCACACCCCCTATGATCAGGCTATAAATTCCCCCATACCTTGCCCTTCTCTCATTCCCCTCTTCTCCTTTCAGCAGCCCCAGAAAGGGGTGAAACAAAACAAAAGACAGTTTGCAGGTGAAGGAAATTAATTATGTAATGCTTTAGATTAATCTAAGCTTCATTCACCTAGATCTCTTTGCATGAGTGCCCCCCATGTGCTCTTGAATCATTCAGTCCTACCAAAATTCTCTTATCCTTTTAAAATTAATTTGCACCTCTATAAGAAGCCGCAGTTATCAGTGGAGTCCTTCCCCCCTACCCTCTGCCTTCATCTTCTCTTGTTGAGAGCCTCAAGTTAGCCTCCAATGGGTGAAGCCAAACAGGTAATTAGATGGTGATTTGGGGGCATTGTGGTGATTGGTTTTTGTTTAATTGATGCTTAATTATGTTTCTTGACTGCTAATTAAAGCAGGAAGAAGCTAAGGCAGATGCCAAGGTAGAAGAGAAGAAGGATGAGGAGAAGAAAGAGGCGACAAAAGCCGAGGAGAAGAAGGAAGAAGAGAAGAAGGCAGAGGATAAGAAAGAGGAGGAAGCCAAGCCTCCGCCCCCTCCTCCGCCCCCTCCTCCTGTTATTTTGGGTGTTGACCTGCACTGTGTGGGATGTGCCAAAAAGATTGAGAGGTGCCTCTTGAAATGCAAAGGTAACTAAAACGTATATACTCTCGTTTATTAAAAAAATTTGGTGGTAATTAACCCTGGGCAACAAATTAACAGGAGTTGAGGAAGTTGA
This sequence comes from Scilla litardierei, assembly GCA_030789695.1. Taxonomy (NCBI): domain Eukaryota; kingdom Viridiplantae; phylum Streptophyta; class Magnoliopsida; order Asparagales; family Asparagaceae; genus Scilla; species Scilla litardierei. Next base: position 253,741,457 of record CM061142.1, read on the forward strand.
GGCTGACATGGGGAAGAACCAAGTGAAGATCAAAGGGGTGGTGGACCCTCAGGCTCTATGTGCAAGATTAGAGAAGAAAACAATGAGGAGTGCTACAGTGATCTCTCCAGTACTCACCCCACCTGCTGATCAACCTGACGCACCACCCAAACCCCAAGTGGTTGCATCCCAGGTCAGACCCACATGACCCACATATCACTCAGGATCATAGCCATTAAAGTAAAATAGTTAAAAACTTCAACATAGTTTTTGAGTCTACATGTAAAGTAGGGATTTTTTTGGGAGTACATGGAAAGTTAACGGAGCCAAGCTGTCTGCAAACAGGTGGGTGGGGTGACAACAGTGGAATTACATGTCAACATGCACTGCGACGCATGCGCTCAGCAGCTGAGGAGAAGGATACTAAAGATGAGAGGTAAACTTTAAATTTTTTCTCCTTCACCATTAAACCAAGAGTCTTTTAAAAACTAATCTTGGAGCTTAATTAATCCATTAATTCAGGGGTGCAAGCAGCGGAGACAGATCTGAGCAGCGGCAAGGTGACGGTGACCGGAACCATGACCGGCGATAAGCTCGTCGATTACATCTACCGGAGGACCGGCAAGCTCGCAAGGGTCATCCCCCCACCTCCGCCTCCGCCTCCACCGGAAGAGAAGAAAGACGATGTCGGAGGCAAGAAACCCGAAGAAGGAAACCCCTCCGAAGAGAAGAAAGAAGAGAAACAACCAGAGGATCAGAAAAAGGAAGAAGATAAATCGCCACCGCCGGCGGCCGACCAGCCCCCGACCGAGGAGAACAAGGAAGAGAAGAAGGAAGAAGGGGGACAAGGGCCCAACATGCAGTTCACCGGGCCTGAGGAGATGGTGAAGAGAATGATGTATTGGAACAACTACAACAATCATGTCGGCTACGGTTATAATTATAATTACCATAACAATTACAACAATAATTACATGGGAGGAGGGGAAGACGAGTTTGGCAAGCAGATGGTGCCATGGATGCCTGTGCACGTGATCGATCGGCCGCCGCCGCCGCCGCCGCAGATGTTCAGTGACGAGAACCCTAATGCATGCTGCATCTCATGAGAGACTTGGTGACGTTGATTAGCCATCATTTTGAATGTAACACATGCACATGCACTTGTTTGGGGTTTTTAATATGGAAATCAAGTGCTTGGAGTTCATACAAAAGGGAAGAAATCAAATAGAGCTCCAAATATGTATATTTGATATGTATGATTATTGTTGATAGCAGGTGATAGTAATGAAGAAATATGGGGGGTGTTACTTTCGTTTCACGCTTGATGTTTGGCCCTTTCTTCTTTGCATGTGCATGGTCTCCATGGGAGCATGAATGTGAGAATGATTTTGGGATCCACATGCTGAAAGGGATCAGGATTTTGTCGTTATGGTGAAAAGAAACCGACAGGTGACGGTGGGCGGTCTCTTTCCAACCGCCAGCTGACGTGTTTTCGAACAAGCTGGTCTTGCCCACATGGCCCTGCTGAGCCCACCCCAATACTATGATTAAATCATGAAAATTATTATGAGAGATAAATTCAAAATTATTAATGCGAAAAACAAATCTGCATGAGTAAAAGAATGGGTAATTGTTGTGAATGAGAGGCCTTTGGCCTTTCCATCACGTATCCCTCCATTACTCCTCATTTATTGGAGTAATAAGGACCTTTGGTTTCTGTGTGTCTCTTCACATACCCTATGATATTATAAATATATATCCATGGCTATTTGCCGTGGATACTCTTTTCCCAAGAAATTCCAACACGTTATCAGCACGTGTCTGCTACAAATTTTTAGCCACTAAAATTATTCTAAATCCCCTCTAAATCAAACTCCTACGCGAAGTAATCTAATTGTTGTTGCGGCGATCCGTTGCGGTTTTTCGTTGCGGCGTTTCCTAGGCATTCTGGAGCGGGATTTCTATCTACGGATTTTTCTTATTACGATCGTCCCTAGATCTTTGATCTAGAGGTAACTTTTTCGATCCCGTAGATACTTACACAATATGGTTAGCTATGATTTTACATAGCTTTTCTTCAGGCTTGTATAAATCTTCAACATCTTGATAAACATCAAAATTAATATATATATATATATATATAATATATATATATATATATATATATATACACTAGTCATACCCCGTGCCCGCGGGCACGGTTCAATTAAGATTTTCCCCCGCAAAACCTTTGTTCCCCAAAAAATTATTTCCACGGTCAAAATTGAGCGGAACAACAAATTAGCGTAAAAATATTTAGCGACATGGACGCATTTGGCGTGGAACAACGAAATCGGCGCATGCACCTTCAGCGCGGAATAACAAATTCGGTGCGGACGCCTTCGGTGCAGAACAACAAATTAGTGTAAAAAATTTAGCGGGCGCCTTCGGCGTGGTTCATTTACGATTCCCCCTCAAAATCTTAGATCACCCATAATTTAGCTCATCCCAAGAAATTTCAATCATTTTGAAATTATTCACCTGTGATCAATATTGATCGAGTCGCATCGTCTAGTCCGTCCTGATCAAGAGATCGCTCATCGTCTTCTCTACACGAACCACCATCCATGTAACCAGCAGAACATACACCTCACGTCAAGTTTTAACTATAGACATGCATATTGTAACCCCCAAAACTACATCAAATCAAAAAAAAAATTTCTCTAGGTGTCAACATTAAGACAATATATTTCATCATAATTCCTTAAAATTCACTTCAAGCAATTCAAATACCACGTCGTCATCTACTCTCAAATTACAACGTCAAGAATTTGACATCAACGATTGGTATTTCACATTTAAAAACAATAAAATCCTTGCTCTATAAACCAAAATGAACAGAATTGCAAAATAAAACAACCCAAAATATAAAGTTCTCCATAAAAACCTAAACAAAGCATCAAGAATTTGATTTCAATCGTTTGGAAATTATTCACCAGTTATCAGCATCGATCGAGTTGTAGATATCCATGTTCAAATAATTTTATTGAAAAAATAGGCATTCTAAAGCATCTGTAACAAACACAGTTGAAAAGAATTAGAATAAGAAAAAAGAACACATATTTCATGATTTTAAGCCTATGATACAATGATGAGAAATAGTCAGAGAAAGATTTAGTGATATGGCATCGAAAAAAACCAGATCCTGGAATCATACCGCCATTGGAGCGATCCCTAGTTAGCTAGTAGTTCGCTGAGTATCGAAGCAACTGAATCGAGATAAACCAAGGAACCAGCTATAACGAAATGATTAATGCATAAAATAGAATTTTTCTAGCCCATGATAACTCATCTGTAACATTCTAATGTCTAATTGGCCTATGAACTAATTCTAATGTCTAATAATCTAAACAAAAAATCATAATTTAATCTATTAATAGCATCTGTAACATACACATGATAAGAAAAAGAACACATTTCATGATTTTAAAATCAGACAGAACATTTCTCCATTAAATTAGAAATTTTTATAGCCAATGATACAATGTTGAGAAATTGGCAGACAAATTGTTTTCTAATATTAATTATGACATGGCCTCTTTGTAACTCTCCACATTTTAAACCATGGAGAAGCAAACCAACATTATCGTTAGCCAACAGAAACATAATCAAATGTTAAAAACAAAAAATGAGCTAAAGCAGATCTAAAAGTTAATTCATAGTATTTATACATCTCCATATTCAAACAATATCAGTGACCTTCTTTAGTTAAAAAGGGGAGCAAATTCAAACAACATTCACCCCAAAATTGAGACTTCATGATTCACATGTTCTGTTCATTTATCTAAAGCATATGATAGACAACGGGATGAAGAGAGTGCTGTTTGGCTGAAGCTGGCAAAGATTTTTTCGATTTCTTTTTCAGCTTTCTGGCTATGCTTGTGGGCTAAGTCATCAAGCTCCTCACCAAAGTAAAAATGGTTGGCTCTATGGAAGTGGCAAGATCTTTTGAAATAGCATATATCTGCCCTGTTGCATGGCGAATTTCCAGTATTCAGGTTCATGATACTTAACAATCCTGGAGATGAAGAAGAAGTTACCGCAACTTAAGCTGGCATGATGAATGGAGACATCAATGGAGTTCTGCAGATGTATTCCGTCAATGTTTGGGCTGTCGCATGGCGAAGAGACCGACATGTTGTAAACCTGCACTGCTTCGTAGTTATTGAACTTCAGGTGGCATTGCGGGCTATTTTTGATGCCGATGCCGGTGACCGTCACATTGTAGCTGCCGTAGAACCTCAAATCCTATCAAGAGTCAGTACATAAAGATTCAGTATATGAAATTATAAAACATGCATAAGTTAGCTTATGAAATGATGGATATTAGTGTTGGCCTAGTGTGAGGCATTTTCCCAGTGAGTTAGGTACTGTCTTTTTCCTGTAAAAGCCTGGATATCCAAAAACATTTTTAAGTATGATATGTGCTAATTAAAGAATGAGAGAACTGGAGCGGTTACGGTTTTCACCTGAGCAGTATTGAGTTTGAATCGAGGCCACCAAGCACTTCCTTGCCCATCGATGATGCCGTTGACTTGGATTTTGATTCCGCCTTCAAGCTCCTTGAATTCCATCCACTGCAATTATTAATTTCATTGTCTAGTTAGGCATAAGTGCTAATTAAGGATCAAGGTTCACTACAAATATTTCCAGGGATGTTTAAGAAGAAATTACTATAAGGACTATGTCCATATGTTAAGTGTTCAATAGCCCCCTTTTTAAATTCCTCACACATCAGGTGCTTACATTCAAAAAGTAATGAAAAACATTCAAAGCAATTGGCACAGTTAAATATGGTGTCTCTAAGGAAAGCTCAAGGGCACTTTTTAAATAAGTGTGCTCTTGTTGCCATATCTGGAAATAGATGTTTATGGCAACATTGCATAGTTATATGAACAGAAAAATCAAATAAGAAGGAAATGCACTCCTTTTGCACCACAAAACAATAAAGAAGAATTAAGAAAGATTTTGCAATGAATTAAGAAAGAAATGAAGGAACATGCTTGGATAGGCATTGGTAGGTGCATGAGAAGATAACACAACAAAAAATAATTATAATTCAGGCATAACCATGCATATTAGCCAAATAAACCATGGAAATGTTGAATGGATGATTCATTATTGTTACAGGAAAAAGAATGCATAGGCTTGTTAATATACATTCTGCAAAAAGAATCTATACGCTTGTTACTGGAAATAGAATGCATAGCCGATACATTCTGCAAATTTACAAATACCCTATACATTCTGCAAACATACAAAAAGAATATACAAAAAGTGAGATTGTTACTGGAAAATTATAACAGGCCATCTACTTTATAATATGTCTATCCAAGCATGTTCATATACTGCAATTTATTTATGAAGTGGTTTTTGTGTGATCATCCCTATTCCTATAGTAACATTGCTTTCAACATATTAATCCAACCCTAAAATATTTGTTAGCGGGGCCATGTTAAATTTGCAAGCCATAACGCATGTAACTGTTTAACCTGTAAGTTGGAAACTAAAAGTCTTATATCTAAGTCCAAAATATCCACCCAAATCCGTCCCTCGGTATAAGATTATAATCAGGAATTTAATGTTATAATATTTAACTAATTAAGAGATAAAGCGAGACGGGTAACTCAAGTATGCAGATCTGACCTAATTCGGATATTGTTATGGTCTATACCAATCACCAGCCAAGCTGATCAACAATCCATATGCTCTGCATTAACAAAACTGAATGTGTTTGAAATGATAAAAGCACAAGTTAATTTGCACGACTAAATGAAGAGTGTGAGATGAAGGAAGAATGTCATCTGGTGTTTGGTTCTTATATATAATTTAATGAATTGACACATTTTAAGGGGGGAAGTAATAATCATCCATCTTCAGCTTGTTATGCAAAGGATACTGTATGATAATTTTAATGGTATGGGATCTCTCAATTGGCTGTGTGCACTACTTTAAAGATCACATGACATGCCCTAACATGTTGGCCGACAATAACGTCTTGATCATTCACTGGAAGGACATGCAGAAACATTTATCTACAATTTTCAGTCAATTTTCTCATTTTTATGTTCACCCAATACCTTACCAGATATATCCTGACACGGTATTTTGCATGTGAATTATGACAGAATTGTAATTGTTCATTAAATCTATATTTTATTGGCTATAATTTAATATAATTTATTTTTTATTTGGTTGAATGATATGAATTTATTTTGAGGTTTTTACATTTAGGATTTAAGATTTTATTAGATATAACAAATAGGATACTGCATTTAATGTCTAGCTTGTAAATGCTTCTATACATGAAATATATCTTTCATCTAATATGAGGCATGGGTTTTACTTAATGTCCCAACATGTTGGCAGATGATTGCCATCCTGCTGAAAATAGAAAATAGAATTTTGATGATAACCTTATTATTCTTGATTGTATATCTATCGGCAAAATGTTCTTGATTTATAAACCATATCATAGAGCATATTTTATAACAAAACACAATGAGAAAAATAACATTCCCCAAATAAGATTTTATTTATTCCTTTTTACCAGCAACAATTTCTTGGCATTCTAGTAATATGAATAGAATTTATGAAAATTTCATTACATAAACATCCTAAAGGCTTCGAAACACGAAAAATTCCAATATTATAGCCTATGCCATGGTAATCATATTCTCATATTGCCCCCCTCATCAGTTGATTAACCCTCTAAATTCCATTTTTCTTTTGTTGAGGGTAAAAGTTTGGAATTGCCATGATACTCATATTCTAATGGTTCATGAAACATTAGCTTATGCAATCAATGGGTAAGCCAGGGGACTAAATTTGACTTCGAGAACTAAGACGAAACTTATTTACGAAATCTGAGCAAATTGTGTTGTGTGTATACCTTTGGACATGTTATTAGCGATGCTGAAGTCTTGGAGGGGACTCGGATCCGAGGCAAACACGACCGATGCACTGATGGCAATGAAAATGATGCAGAGGCAGCGTGCAGCCATATTCTTTTGAGCTGAGGTCTTTCTTGGGTCCATCTTCAAGATTGGCGACAACTTCATTCATGACGGTGTGGTGGAAGCCAAATCTGGCTGTTGGTCTCAGCTTCAACGTGTATAAGATCCAAAAACACAACAACATGGCACCTCAAATGACAGCAAACCCCTCTTCTGTCTTCACTCTTCAGCCTTGCAAGGGTCTCTCCGGCATAGCTCAGGAATATGAGAAAATTAAATGAGAAACAAATGAACACAAATGGAAGAAGACAGTAAGAAAGCACATGAAAATGATGATTACATTAAATAGATTGGGATAAGATTTCTAATCAAGCGCTTGCAAATTATCATGTAGATGGCTGGATCATGCAAGTATGGGTAATGCTATGTGTTACGCCTATTTGACCGAGACCCAAAAGACACGAGCCCAGGAGCCCGACTACTGGTCGAGAGCCCATCTGCATCCTCAAGCCCATTCTACAAAGGCCCTATAAGGGATCTTCTCGAATGTCGATCCGACCCGGCCCCGATAACCCGCTGGTCACTCGCCCACTCCTGCTAAAACCGCTCCCCCGGACGCGCGACCACTAAATGGCGGTAATGGGGAGGTGATGGCATGGCGAAGAGAGCGGCGGCGAGGGGGCGGATTGATGGGGCACGATCGAGGGCGGGCGTGGGACGTGGGCCAGAGGCAATCACGCTGGGAGCTCTACAAAAGGGCTAGGAAGACAACGAAGGAGGGGACCGCATCTCAGGTATCTAAAACCTAAGGTACTCCATCAACGACCTAGCTGCCCCATCCTATCTCCTTCCTCCCCCGCTCGCGCCGTGAGACGCCGTTCCGATCTCCTCACGAGTCGAACCGTCTCCGCCGAGCCTCCTCTTTCAGATCTCTATCTGACTTAGGCATCGGAGGGGATTTGGCCGGAACCTAGGTCCGGCCCCCTGACGAGCGTTCTCGTCTACGCAGGTGGACAGCGGATCGACGGGCCGAGGCTTCCCCTCGCCCCTCTCCAACCTCACAATCAGCTAGACGAGTGAGGCTTCCCATCACCGTCCGCCCGCCGAGGCCGAGCACATCCTACCGAGGCCGAGCGTCTCAACTAGGTCCGTGGCCTCCCCTCACCCTTCGCCGACCGTGCATCCAGCAGGACGACCGAGGCTGTCCCTCGTCTTCCTTCCTCCGAGGCCGCGCTCATCCGACCGAGGCCGAGCGTCTCAACCTGGGCCGAGGCTTCCCCTCGCCCCATCCGCACCGATTCGAAGCCCCCGAGGGACCCAAGCGGGCCCCTTGACCACGTTGACCGGGTTATCCACGGTCAACGCTCTGTAGTGAGAAAACACTCTGAAACATCTGGCGCCGTCTGTGGGAACCGAAAAATGTCCCACGAAGAAGCAAACCACACCAACAATGGCACGAGCCAGCAATGGAAGGAAGCGCATGCCCCCATCCCGGAGGAGGGGAATGGCACATCAAACGGCAACCCTTAGGACACGCCCGTCAGTGGCCACCCCGACCTCTCAACCGAAGAGACCGACGGCTCAGAACTGGCCACGCAGGAACAGCTCGGCGCCCTGGCTCAGGAGACCAACGCAAGCCTCCAGACGTTGGTCGCGACGGTACAGCAGCTCGTCGGCCCTGCGCCATCCAACGGAGGCACGTTGGACGACAGCCATCGATGGGCGGGGGGTCCCTCGCACTTGCGGTCCGCCGTGGTCGACGACCACGGGACCCAGAAACCAAACACAGAGCGTCGGTTCACACTGTCCGGCCCCCGTCAGGCGAGGTCACGCGCCTCCTCCCCTTATCGTGAAAGGGGCCGAAGAGAAACCGAAGGGACGGAGGGCGAATCAAGGACGGCATCATCTCGTCGGTCACGGTCGTCCCGCCGCAGGAGAAGCGAACGACACCACTCAAGAGACCGATCATGGCGGAGCAGGAGCTCCTGCAGGAGGAGTCGGGAGCGCAGGGTCAGCCCGACCCCCAGCGTGGCGAGGGCCGTGGAGCCAGCCCCGTTGGCGCCTGTGCTTCCCCCACCCCCGAACGAGCCAGAGGCAGGCGACTACCGCATCCCTGGGGGCATCCACGGAGACCGGTGCCCCTTATCACGGAGAATAACCGACGCACGGGTCCCCTCTCGATTCAGGATCCCGGTGCTGGGAAAGTACGACGGGATAGGGGACCACGTGATGGACTACGAGGGGGACATGTCTTTCCAGGGAGCTGACGATGACTTACTTTGCCGGGGCTTCTATTCTACTCTCAGGGGAGCGGCGAGGACCTGGTACCACAGCCTACCCAGCCGCTCCATCGACAGCTTCGAGGAGCTCACCCAGTTGTTCTGCAAGCAGTTCATGGCGGGGAGGCAGATCAAGCCTGGAGCTGAACATCTGTTCAACATAGTGCAAGGCCCGGCCGAGCCGCTCCGACAGTTCATGCGCCGCTTCAATGCGGAAAGGCTGAACGTGAACAGCCCTCCTGACCTGGTGGTCCAGACGGCCCTTAAGAAGGGGCTTCGCCACAGAGGCCTCAAGAAGTCCATGCACAACGATCCCCCGAAGGACCTCCCTGGGATCATGGCGAGGGCTGAACGCTTCATGCTGACCGAGGAGGCCTTGGCCGAGGATGCAGGAAAAGCCACTCGAGGGACCAAGCGCGGCGACGGTGGACGAAACAGCCCCGAAGGGTACCGGACCGAGAAGAGGCCGAGGAACAGACAGCTGGGAGAAAGCGCGAGGGACACCACCCCAGACGACGTCCTCGCCCAAGTGCAGAGGGAAGAGCGAGCTGATCGCCCCCCACCGAAGGCTAAAAGAGGTGGGAAGAACAGGGAGAAGTACTGCAAGTACCATAAGGACGATGGCCATGACACGGAAGACTGCTTGCATTTGAAGAAGGACATTGAGAAGCTGATGAGCCGGGGGGCACGCCAGGAACCAGGCCGACGAGCCGGCCCATGGAGAAGGGACCTCCACACAGCCAGACAAGGGGAAGAAGATCAACACCGTCCAGGGACCCCTCCGCATCATAGAGTGAGCGGGTGATGTCTCTCCCCCCGGTTGCAGCCTAGTAAGAGGGAGTTATCTAGGTTTACATCCCTCTGTCTAGCTTCATTTCCTTTTCCTCCAAATGTACCGGTCCGACAGGACTCTTGAGAGTACAAATGCATTCCCTTTTTTGTCTTTTCTTAAATCCCCGATGGAGTTGACATGTCATCAATAGCGCAAAAGGATGGAGACCGACGCCGACCGGTCCTAAGCCGAGGAGCTTTGCCCTCGCCGACCGACCCCCGCGCTCATAAGCCTGGGGCAGTTCCCCCAGCAGGCGCGGACGCCGACCGGTCCTAAGCCGATGAGCTTTGCCCTCGCCGACCGACTCCTGCGCTCATAAGCCTGGGGCAGTTCCCCCAGCAGGCACGGACGCCGACCGGTCCTAAGCCGAGGAGCTTTGCCCTCGTCGACCGACTCCTGCGCTCATAAGTCTGGGGCAATCCCCCAGCCAGCGCGAACGCCGACCGGTCCTAAGCCGAGGAGCTTTGCCCTCGCCGACCGACTCCTGCGCTCATAAGTCTGGGGCAATCCCCCAGCCAGCGCGAACGCCGACCGGTCCTAAGCCGAGGAGCTTTGCCCTCGCCGACCGACTCCTGCGCTCATAAGTCTGGGGCAGTTCCCCCAGCAGAGGCGAACGTCATCCAATCCTAGGCCAAGAACGAGGCAGTAACGCAAAATACACGAGAAGTCCGAGTAAGTCAATTTCGTTTATAATAGTTAACTAGAGTACAAAAATGTGTCTTATTTACAGGGAATCAAGGCGAAGGAAACACTCTACAAATAATCCACTCACGACGAATGACAGAGTTCTTCACCTACAGAAGCTAGATCGACACCGACAGAGCAAAATTGGTTGACAAAAGACCCAAAGAAGTTAGCCCAAGCTAACAGCCATGCAACCAGCAATTATTGGCCACGGAGCCGATAACGAAGCCGAAGGAGATAGCGGGGGCCAGGGATCCATTTCAAGTAGACTGGCCCAAAGCGAAGCGGATGCTTAAAAATTTGAGGATAAGGCTAGGAGGGACTGCTTAGGGAGCCCGAGCTCGGGAGGACACATCCTCGGGCACTTACCCTGCTCGGAGCGAGGGGGATCGACCGGCGGAGGGGCTTGCCGGACACGCTCCACACATTCCCGGAAGGAAGACTGGATGACTTCGACGATCCGAGGGGCGATGAGGTCTTCATACTTACCGAAGGCCTCCCTGAGGACCCCGAAGATCCTCTTCCCCAGGGTCTCGACGACGCCCTTCTCCACCTCCTCCGCAAGCCGCATCACCTGGCGCCGATCCGACAGTTCCCTCTGAAGCTCCTCCCTCTCCAGGCGGAACGACTCCGTCGCTTCCTCAGCCGACTGATGAGCATCGTCCAGCTTTCCCTGGAGGTCACCCACTCGTCCCTCCAACTCGGCCACACGGAGGTTGAGACGCCGAGACTCCATCTGGGCCTCAGTCATAGCCACCTCAGCCGCCCCGGCCCGCTCCTGAGCCCTCATGGAGGACTCCTCCAGCTCCCTCAAGCGGACGGCTCGACACTGCAACTCCACAGCGAGCGCTGAACCCTGAAGAGACGAGACATGGGCTAAGAAGAGGATAAAGAGAAAGAGAGGATAGCGAGAGAACCAAACCTGTTGAAGGATCCAGACCAAAGAATCCGACATCTTGTCGGCAGGGATCTTCTTGAGGAAGCAGCGGTCCTGGGGAGGGACGGAGACCTCGGCAACCTGCTGGGCCAAGGCTCGGTCGACAAACATCGAACTCCCAGGGACGACAAGGGAAGCCATGTTGCTCGCCAACAAGGCCCCGATTCCCGGTGATATGGGCGAGGACGCTGCAAGGGGGGTGGTCGACACGGCTACCGAAGGGTCCCCAGTGGACGCCGCAGGAAGCGCGGAACCCACCGGACTGGAGGGATCCGCGTCCTCCTTCCTCCTCTTCCCGCCGTGGGGCTCCGAAGGCGCCGGAGGGGAGCGCTTCCGCCTCGCGCCATCCCCACCCTCGGGAACCTGAGGGGGCACGCCAAGGGCAGGAGGAACTGCACCGGACCCACCATTACCCCCTGCCTCTTGGGCTGACGGGGCGGGTCCGGCCCTTGTGACCCCCCCGGGAAGGGGATCGCCAGAAGGAGAGGCGGGAGGCGCGGCCACCACCTTACCCACAGAAGGCTCGGCTCGGCGCACTTCCTCCTCAACGGTCCGCCGAGGCGCCCTTCCAGAGGTACTACCTCGGCTCCGAGCAGCTCCACGGCGGATCAGCTCATCGACGTCACGGACGAACTCGCGGCCGGCCATCCCTGCAAAGGAGACCGAAATCAGGATGAGTCATAGGGCGATCCGAGGATGAAAAAGCGACCTACCTGGAGACCACAAGACGGTCTTCAGGAGTAGGTCGTCCAACAAAGACCAGATGGATTTCGATTCCAAAGGAAGAGCCGACAGCAGCGCGGCGGCTGCCTGATCGGTGTCAGAAAGGGCTAACGGTAGGCGAGGCTGGACGGACGCGCCCCAGCTTGTCAGAATCTGGGCATCACCCAAAAAGACCACAAAAACATAATCCGAGCTCCAATCCCCCGACCAGCGGGATAGCCCGATCATACATTCCCTCCTCGAACGGGCTCGGAGGTGCAGCCATGACCCCGGCCCGACCGTCTGGACCTGGTAAAAGTGGAAGAGAAGGGGGAGAGACGGCTCCAGACCGCAGGTGCAGCAAAGCGTTACGAAGCCCGTCAGTACCGCGATCGAGCAAGGGGTGAACTGGCAAAGGGGCACCATGAGATACTCCATGACCTGGACAAGGAAAGGATTGAGCGGGAAACGAAGACACAGGCAAAACATTTCGACGTATACGCCGACTTCATTGCTCCTCGGAAGGCAAATCCGCTCGTCGGCGAATGGAACTCGGACATCGTATGGGAAGTAGAGATACCTTTCCCGGATCTCCGTGACCGCAGAAGGAACGGTCCTCGACGGCGTACGGAGGATGGCCGGGGGCACATTAAGACGCACTGCAGCCGATGCCACGTCATCACAGGCGAAGTCTGGGAATAGCTTCCCCTTCCCCTTATCCTGGGAGGGACGACTCCCGGAAGAGGAACCTGATCCCACTAGCCGGGACCTGCCCCGCCTGGACTCTGGAGAATCCCTCGCCCCTCGGCCAGAACCGCCTATCCTAAGAGTAGCCATAATACGAGAGTGAGAAAGGAAATTACCTTTTAGCTAGTTCGGAGGAGGCAAGGAAGCAAAGGCGACGGGAAACTCCAAGTTGGGGAAAGCCTAGAACAACGGGAAGAGCAAGAAAGAAGTAGAGATCAACACAGCTGGGGATCTTATATACCAGGGGCGAATTCGAAACGCCTGATAAGAACGCGTGGCGAGGCTCGAAGAACCGGCGGCGTTCCGAAATTGGCGCCAGGGGAAGTCCAATCGATCCGCCTCATCATGACCTACATTTATGACCACGCCTCGATTGAAGCGCCACTCGGAATCCCAGGAGGCACAGCGGTCGATCCGAGCAAGCCAAGGCTGATCGACCCCACCAAGGGCGGCTCACGAACCCCTCAGCTTCTCAACTGACGACAACCCCACGAATGGTGGGGATAGGCTTGCAGCCACACGTGGAAGCATCAGAAGAACGACGGCGCTTCGGAGCCCGCGCTTTAAAAAAAATCGAGCGGGCCAACTCATGATGACGACTAATAAATGAGTCGGCATCGACTGGCGAGCTTGTCAAAATCGACAGAAGTCACATCGGCCGAGCCGAACCGGCCGAAGCCGATCAACCCGACCGATGGGGGCAATTGTTACGCCTATTTGACCGAGACCCAAAAGACACGAGCCCAGGAGCCCGACTACTGGTCGAGAGCCCATCTGCATCCTCAAGCCCATTCTACAAAGGCCCTATAAGGGATCTTCTCGAATGTCGATCCGACCCGGCCCCGATAACCCGCTGGTCACTCGCCCACTCCTGCTAAAACCGCTCCCCCGGACGCGCGACCACTAAATGGCGGTAATGGGGAGGTGATGGCATGGCGAAGAGAGCGGCGGCGAGGGGGCGGATTGATGGGGCACGATCGAGGGCGGGCGTGGGACGTGGGCCAGAGGCAATCACGCTGGGAGCTCTACAAAAGGGCCAGGAAGACAACGAAGGAAGGGACCGCATCTCAGGTATCTAAAACCTAAGGTACTCCATCAACGACCTAGCTCCCCCATCCTATCTCCTTCCTCCCCCGCTCGCGCCGTGAGACGTCGTTCCGATCTCCTCACGAGTCGTACCGTCTCCGCCGGGCCTCCTCTTTCAGATCTCTATCTGACTTAGGCATCGGAGGGGATTTGGCCGGAACCTAGGTCCGGCCCCCTGACGAGCGTTCTCGTCTACGCAGGTGGACAGCGGATCGACGGGCCGAGGCTTCCCCTCGCCCCTCTCCAACCTCACAATCAGCTGGACGAGTGAGGCTTCCCCTCACAATCCGCCCGCCGAGGCCGAGCACATCCTACCGAGGCCGAGCGTCTCAACTAGGTCCGTGGCCTCCCCTCGCCCTTCACCGACCGTGCATCCAGCAGGACGACCGAGGCTGTCCCTCGTCTTCCTTCCTCCGAGGCCGCGCTCGTCCGACCGAGGCCGAGCGTCTCAACCTGGGCCGAGGCTTCCCCTCGCCCCATCCGCACCGATTCGAAGCCCCCGAGGGACCCAAGCGGGCCCCTTGACCACGTTGACCGGGTTATCCACGATCAACGCTCTGTAGTGAGAAAACACTCTGAAACACTATGAATTTTGAGAGAAATGAATACTGAATTGACTAAAAACTTGCAACTATTATCACTCAATCCTCAGAAATTTATGTGTATCTTAAAAGTGTTAAATAACAAAAATGAGATATGGGTGAAACAAAAGTGAGTTCAAAATTGAATAAGAAAAGTTTTCAGAGGATATCTCATTTAAATAACAAAATGAAGACAGATATCTCATTTTTGAGTTCAAAATGAAGACAGATACACATTCACTATTGTTTCACCCATATCTCATTTAAATAACAAAAGTTTTCAGAGGATAACCTGTCTCAAAATTGAATGATATCCATATGTGTTAACACCTCATTTAAATAACAAAATGAGTTCAATTTTGTTTCACATGATATGGGAGAGGATCCTGTATCAAAACCCATATGTGTTAACACCTCATTTAAATAACAAAAGTGAATGATAAAACTCAAGATGTTCACATATAACACTGTTGAATATCCCAGTACATGATAAAACTCAAGATGTTCACATATAACATATAACACTGTTAAATAACAAAAGTGAATGATAAATAACAAATTTCTGTCTTCATTCAAAATTTCACATATAACACTGTTACACTCAAGTTCACATATC
The DNA here is from genome assembly GCA_030789695.1 of Scilla litardierei. NCBI lineage: Eukaryota > Viridiplantae > Streptophyta > Magnoliopsida > Asparagales > Asparagaceae > Scilla > Scilla litardierei. The sequence goes on from CM061142.1 coordinate 253,756,895, forward strand.
TCTCATGACTATGGGTGAAACACAAAATCTTGATTAATATCTCTCACCTGTTGAATATCCCAGTTAACTGTTCAAATCACCAACTTGAACGATTGAAGAGCACACCTAGCCACCTTGCAAAATCTGAAACAACCAAGTGAGGAAGATGATTGATAAAACGCAAAATGTTGCTACAACATGGATATGTGAATTACTGGATAATCCATATGTGTATCTGTGACTTAATGGATAATAACATGATATCATTATCAAAATGCTAATCATATCAATGTATGGGTTGATGTATCTGTGAATATTTGGAACCAAAAAATTACAAATTGAATAAAATTCACAAAGTCTCCTTGTAAACCTGCAAATGAAGAAACCCAAGGGCTCAGGGGACCTCGCATGGGAAACCCCAACAACTCAAATAAAATTCACAAAGTCTCCTTGTAAACCTGCAAATGAACCAACAAAACCAACAAAAAATACGGACGCTAAAATCCACAAAAATTGATCGGCATAACTTCCCAAATGAAACAAAGAAGGAAATAAAAATCCAAAAGACCGCACAAACTTTTTGCATGGATATTTTGAAGGGAGTTTTCCCCAAATCATAGTTTCAACCAAAATAGTACTTAAAGCAACATATTTTTACATCGACTTATAATAATATCACACAACCAAAACTATATGCCAAAAGAAAAAACCCTTAACTATGAACAAATATACACAAAAATACATTTTGGATTGAACAACCATGCAGTCCAATTTCAAAAACACCATCTCTCACACCGGCATTTAAAACCAACAAAATTTATATCTGAAGCTAGGGCCGTGTGTCCTGAAAATTAAAAATAAAATCATAGCTTAGAATAGAAAAATTAGAAACGAAGAAATATCTAATTACTTTGTACAACTCACTTTTATTACCTTCATCGTGTTTAAGCAGAAAACCTTTTCATCATCACATTATAAAAAGATGACGTGTCAAGCTCAATCCAAAGTGGAGAGTTAATGGGATGAGCAATAACCTAGATAAATTAAGAACATAAAATTCCTAGAAAAATTAATATATATTTGAAAATATGGAAAATTTTAAATTTATACATTTATATACCTTTTTTCGTTGGAGTGGTGGATGTCGTGCTTTCTGGAACCAAGCAAGCTCGGCAAGAACCATCTTCCACTTCTATAACAAAAAAAGGTATTTGGATGGTCAATGAAGAGGATATTTTGAAAAACAAAATCTAAGATTTTTATATTACCTCGGAAAAGAAGATTGCTTTGTCTTCAATGTGACTCGTCACCGTTGCTTGTAAAGTTCTTTTAGCAATTTGCTGAAAATAATAATAATAATAAATAGTCACTAATTTTTAATTTCAAAATGGGAATGTTTGTAACGGTATGCATACCTTATCAAAACAAAATCCGATATAACCCCGTAGCCTGACATTTATGTGATTGTTTTGAAGTAACAGAACCTGTGAGAAGAAAAATGTTAATGCAAACATAGTATATTAAAAATATAATGTAGAATTATGATAAGAAACTTACAGTTTTTGCCAAATCTGCATCATCATCTATCTATATAAAAATACAAACCTGTTGTGAATGGGTATTTACTGGGTTGATGAGTTATTGGGCCAACCCAAGTGGTTGGGCCCATACCCACTTGTATTCTCCCCTTTGGCTATAAATATAGACTTGAGGGCTCTCCCCTCAGTAGTTGATTTATAACACGTTATCAGCATGAGTCTCTAAAAAATTTTTCCACAAATTTTTTTTCCATTCGTTGCGAAGGCGAAGGCGAAGGCGAGACGGGAGATCCACGAGCGCGGTGCAAGGCTTCCTCCATCAAGGGTCGTCATCCGCGTAGGGCTTCGAGCAACCGTCGCTATATCCGGAGGACGGATATAGAGGTAAAAACACTAAAAACGATATTTTTAATCATGCGTATGATTACCCCTCCCCTAGATCTCACAAGATCGTCATGGGGACTCATCGTCACCTTGAAAACGACGGATTTTTCATCCCAAAAACCCAATTTTTAGGGTAAAAACCCAATTTTTAGGGTAAAACCCCAATTTTTAGGGCAAAAACCCAATTTTTAGGGTAAAACCCCTATTTTTGAACCCTCCGGCGGCTACCCATCACCGGACCCCCCCCCCCCCCCAAACCCCCCCTCGCCGGAAAAAAACCCCCCCACCACCCTGGCCGCCTCCCCCTGCAGGGGGGGCGGCCCCCGCCGCCGCCCCTGCAGGGGGCGGCGGCCCCCGTGGCCGCCTCCCCCTGCAGGGGGGGCGGCCCCCGCCGCCCCTCCTGCAGGGGGCGGCGGCCCCCAAGGCCGCGCCCCCCTGCAGGGGGGCGGCCCCGGCCGCTCCCCCCTGCAGGGGGGGCGGCCTCCGCGGCCGCGCCCCCCCTGCGGGGGGGGCGGCCCCCGCCGCACCCCCTGCAAGGGGCGGCGGCGGCGCAGGCCGCGCCCCCCCTGCAGGGGGCGGCTGCGGCGCCCCCCCCAAAACCCTAACCCGTGCAAGCAAAAAAAAATGTGTGATAAAGCCTGTGGGCCTGAAGCCCACAGGCCGGCTGTGGGCTTCAGGCCCACAGGCCAATTACTTCTTCAAAAAAAAATACAGATCTGTGGGCCTGAAGCCCACAGCAGATCTGTGGGCTTCAGGCCCACAGATTTATATATATATATATTAAAAAAAATCCTATGCGCCTGAAGCCCATAGGCCGACTGCGGGCTTCAGACCCGCAGTCTGTTTTATCTGAAAAAAAATTTGGGGGAGGCAAAGGCTATTAACAAGCCTTATAAGGCAACTTGCTAGCCTAAAAAATTTATTTTAAAGGGGGTTTAAGGGCAAAATATTCGTGAAAAATCACGGTAAATTACGGGACAAATATCGGGCAGGCGAGGACTTTTTGGGGATTCTTGGGGGGCTTTTGGGATGATGAGGAAAACTTTTTCCTCTGACAAAGAAAATGTTTATTTTGGGCCCTTAATCAATTTAATTGATTAAACCCATTCAATTTACAACCTTTGCATTGTGATGATTTTTTTTTGCAAAAATCAGATTTACATGCTTTGCATCTCTGGTATATTCTGTTGGATATTATATGCGTGGTTGTGCATTGTATTTAAAACTTAATAATTAGGAAGATCCTGCGACCGCTCTGCCGTTAGTAACCTAACGGTGTATGACGTTGCCCAGTGGTCCAATAATTATTAAGTGTTTAAATTATCTATCCATCTCTGCGAATATTAAATGCATGTGATGCCTGTGATGAAGATGTCTGATGAAAATGTTGATGAGCACAATATTTCTGCATGAATTGCTAAATGTGGTTTTTGGATCGGCCGTTTAGTCCCACAGTTTATTTCCCGCACTTTTCTTTTATTTTTGAGAGAAATTGTAGTGAGGAATTTATGTAAATGTCAAAGAAAGAAGACCAACTTCCATGGAGGCGGAGGCAACGCTTGAATATGGAGATATCATATGGGACCCACGGGGTTTCCAAAGTTGTATTTTCATTCTCTTTAAGCTGCAAATTTGTATAATTTGGACTGTGGACTTTTTTGGACTCTTTCTTGTGGGACTGGCCGATCCACACATTTAGTTTTTCGTTAAATATTGCCTCCGCATGAAAATGTTTTCTCTGAATTAATTATTAATTCATGCATGTTTGTGCTCTGCTAGATAAATGGCTAATATTGCAAACGTTAATTTCGAAGTACTGGAAGCATCAGGTAGAAACTATCTAAGCTGGCAGCTAGATGTAAAGTTTCACCTGCGGGCAAAGTCCCTCATCACTGCTGTGACTGAAAAAGAAAATGTTAGCGATATAGAGAAGGCGCAAGCCATCACCTATATTCGCCGCCATGTGGACAAGACCTTAAAGGCTGAATACCTTACGGTCGAAGATCCACTTGAGCTATGGACTGCCCTTGAGGACAGGTATAAACATCAGAAAGATGTTATACTCCCAAGGGCACGAGATGAGTGGGAGAACATGAGACTACAGGAATTTAAGTCCATTGCTGAGTACAACTCAGCACTCTTTAGCATCACCTCACGCCTGAAGTTGTGTGGTGAGAAAGTCTCAGAAAATCGCATGCTGGAAAAGACGTATACGTCCTTCCATGAAAAAGATGTGATACTCATGCAGCAATACCGTGAACGCAAGTTCACCAAGTATTCCGAGCTGCTGTCATGTTTTCACATGGCCGAGCAAGACAGAGAGCTTCTTCTCTCCACTCACAATATACGCTCCCCGGCACTGCCCCCCACCAGAAGCTCACCTTTCCTCTTCCTTCAAAAAGAAGAGAGATAATAAAAGAAAAGAAAGACCACAGAAGGGGGGTCAACAGAAAAATGCCAAGGGCCATGTAAAGCAGCAGTGAAATAATGAAAGTACGCGGAAGTTCACGAGGCACAGAAATAACAAAAATAGAAATGATATACCCCCACCCAAGAGGGAATGGGAAGACCAGTGCCAAAATTGTAGCATGAAAGGCCACTGGTCCAGAGTGTGCCGAACTCCGCATCATCTCCAGGATTTGTATAAAGAGAACAAGAAAAATAAAGTTGAAACAAACCTGATGACATCTGATGCTCCAGTCATGTTTTCAGCTGACAACTTCGAAAATGATGACTTGCTTGATTAGCCCTTATTTTTATCTTAGCAATTTGTTTTGAGAATAATTTATGAGAGCATTTTTAATTATGAAATTTGTTCTAAATGAAAATGTTTAGTAGACAATAAATGAAAACGTCTATCTAAATATGCATGTGCCGATACGTTTCATCTTTTGAAACTGCTCTCATAAATGCTTAGTAGACAATAAACACGTACGATTTCTATCAATACAAAGCCCAATATCAGGGCTATATTGAAGATCCAGGGAATGCAACACAGTTGCCCCCAAACGACACAAAAATAATGGATGCACTAATCCCTCCGAATTCCAAAAAGAAACTTTCTAAGTTTCAAGGACATCCGTTTCAACGGATCCCACTTGGAAACAGCAAATGTAAATGAAAAATTACCGTATGCAACGTCTCAAGAAAAAGGAGTAAAATCCACACTTGAACGTTTTGAGAGCCTTATAGGCCTCTACCATACGAAGATTCGGAGAAAGGAAGCAGAATTAAACGGAGCACCTGAAGTGCCCTACATCAGCCGAGTTTTTACTCTGGCATGTTGGACTTGGCCACCCTGGATTTGTGATGCACAGCATCTTATCCTATGGGTATGACTTGAAGAACCAGAAGATTCTTCAGAAGGGAAAATTCCCACGCATCCCTTACTATAAGGGAAGATTAATTACAAGGCCATCTCCACGAAAAGTTGAAAAAGGATCTCCACGCTTCCTCAAAAAGAATACAAGGAGACAGATGTGGATAAAATCCACCACCCCTAGTGGGCTATTTTAGTATTTCATTGTACTGATAAATGCATCCTCAGAATATTCGTACGTATGTCTACTACAAGACCCGCAACTTAGCTTTTCCAAAAGCTATTGGCACAAGAATAAAAATGTTGCGGGCACATTTCCCAGACAATAAAATGTTGCAAATAAGTCTGGTTAATGTTGGGAAATATACCTCCCAGTCTTTTCAAGAGTACTGCCAATCAACGGGAATTGAAAATGAACATACAAGTGCCGCATGTTCATACCCAAAATGGGTCGGCAGAGTCACTGAAAAGTAGACTCCAATGGACTGTACGTCCATTAAATCCTGATTGCCTATGGATGCATGGGGACATGCAAACTTTGCATGCTGCATCGTAAATGAAAATAAGACCCTCTGGAGGTCAGAGTCTCCAATGCAATTTGCATATGGAATGCCACCGAACATTTCTCATCTGAGAATCTTCGGTCACGCAGTCTTAAATCCCCATTGCACCACCAAAGAGGACCAAAACGGTACTCAACGTCGCCTAGGTATCCATGCAGGGTTTGACTCACCCTCACTTATAAGATACCTATAACCCCAAACGGGGGACGCATTTAAGGCATATCTTAAAGACTGTGATCTCGATGAGACGAGTTTCCCAAAAATAGGCCCAGATACTAGAAAATCTGGCGCGAAGAAAATTATAACGTGGGATACAAAAAGTTTGACCCACTATGATCCGGTAACAATATAATGTGTCGATGAGATCCCGAAGATCCTCCACATACAGAAAATTGTCTACCAATTACCGGAATCATTTATTGACAACCAGAAGATTGTCAGATCACACATCCCTGCTGCAAAAACTCCAGCTAGGATTGACATCCCCGAGAATGGATGCAATCCACCAGCAGCAGAAGTGGCTGATCCTCAACAGAAAAGAGGCAGACCACCAGGCTCCAAGGACAGAAACTCCTGGAGACCTTAAGACAATACTCCCACAGGACAATGAGCTCATGTCCACACCATCACCCTTCCCGGAATCCACTGCAGAGGAATTGCCGGGAAAAAGTGAAATTAAGTAAATGTTGTATGTACTGGGGAGGTGTTGGACAGATAGAACATAAATTGTCGACAATATATTCACGTATTATATTGCCATATACATCGCAATGGCGATGATGTTTGTAAATTATCGTTCCACACTCCGTTGCTAGAAGGCAAACGTAGAGATTGGCCAAAATGTGGAACGTGGCAATAGAAGATAAGCTGGACTCACTTATAAAACGTGAAATGTTCGGACCTGAAGTCCAGACACCAAAAGGTGTCAAACCTGTGGATAAAACAAAGTATTGCAAACATAAGAAAAATAAATACAAAATCGTATGCTATACTGTACAACCTATAGCCCAAGGAAAATTTCGCTGAAACTAGGGATCGAACAAATTCAAATGAGCATGTCTCATAAATGATGCATCAGTCTCCCTAAGTTATCAAAAGCGAATACCTTACGATTTGGCGAAGGAAAATTTTGGATATGCTGTTATTGGATGTTGTGACAGCATACCTTCGTGGATATCTTGTAAAGATAATTTCCACATCTCCTTAAAATGCCTGAATAGACTTCGGGACGTCTATTCAAGAAAAACAATAAGTATAAAAAAATGTACAACCAAGAGAATCACTTGACAAGTCAATGATTCCTTCTGAAGGTTGTCTTTGCATCTGTGCAAAGAACAGGATTAGAGATCTTAGTTGTAGACAACTAACATCTCATCGGATCTCCTGAAGAGAAAACCGAAATAAATGTACAAGCCTGACTTTTAAAACATGAAATAAAAAGACCTAGGCAAATATAAAGTCATGGCTCATAGAATCCTGTTACAAACGCCCAGAAGTGCGTTGGAGAAATTAAAAGGACCATTGTCATCCAAAGTACACCTACGGTGGTATACTCAATGGATGTACAAAAAAAGAACCCTTCCGATCGCTGGAAGAGGGGGAGGATATAACTGGTCCTAAAGTCCCTTATCTAAGTGCAATCATGCACTCCTGGCTAAACTGCACGCGTCCCGATATAGCAGTTGCAGTTAACTCATTAGCCAGAGATAGTTGGTACCTCACTAGGGCCATTAGACCGGAGTCAAGCCTTCTGCGCTTCCTCCAAGGGTCGAAAGATTTGGACTTACAAATTATAGTAGCATCCTCCAATATTTGTGCAAATGCAGGTTACAGGTCCGGTCCCTATACTGTGAAATCACAGAACAGGTACCTACAGTGGGATGACCATCTACTGCAAATATGCAAAGCAACTTATGAAGGCAACATCATCCTATAATTCTGAGATTCTCACCATTCCAGAATCACACCAATGGTGTATTTAAGGGCGCCTGGTGGTACATCACATCCCAGTGACGATTGGGATAGAGGCTGGTTCCGTGGAGCTGACCATATAGTCTGAAGACCACATCAGAGGCGACGAAACTTAGCACACCTCTCCAGAGTTTCTGGATTCAGCAGCTGCTTGATGGTGACAAAATTTGTAATCTGTGTACATTTTCGGAATATTGTAAATAGGAGTGATGCGATAAGCCTAAGAGATCTGAAAGCCTAAGAGCTTTTACAGATCAGGGGGAGTTGACAGAATTTGTACTCTTTTCCCTTAGCTATGGTTTTTCCCACTGGGTTTTCCATAGCCAAAGGTTTTAACGAGGCAAATCACATCAACTCTGGATCCTGAAGTATCCACCCCTCAGTGACGCTCAGAATCCAGAAGTATTCATGAACAGAGTCACTTGTACAAATCAGGGGGAGTTAAAGAGCGTTTGCACTCTTTTTCCTTAACTATGGTTTTTCCCACTGGGTTTTCCATAGCCAAAGGTTTTAACGAGGCAAATCTCACCAACTCAGGATCCTGAAGTATCCACCCCATGTGAGACCCATACAGGCTCAGAATCCTGAAGTATTCATGAGCGGGGTCCACAACCATGGCTGGATAAGGGGGAGTGTTGTGAATGGGTATTTACTGGGTTGATGAGTTATTGGGCCAACCCAAGTGGTTGGGCCCATACCCACTTGTATTCTCCCCTTTGGCTATAAATATAGACTTGAGGGCTCTCCCCTCAGTAGTTGATTTATAACAAAACCAATATTTTATCAAACAATGCATACCAAAAACAATTAAGTCATGCAATGAAATGTAGTAAAGGAAAAAATTTCTTACACTGCCATATATGGTAATGTGGGTCCACATTTTAAAGCTTGGTAACGTATGATAATGCTATACCTGCATGTTAGACAACAATCGATAATAATTTTTTAAAACATCATTTAAACAAATAATATAAATAAAACAATGTAAAGAAAGAGAGTTAAAAAACTTACATACAATTTTTATCATACATTGGAAATCATAGCAGAACTTCTGGGTAAACGATGTTTACTGTGTTATTTATGTTGGGCTGAAGAAGGACACATACACGATCAAAAGATGTGCACCTTGAAAGTGCAACATAAAGATGTCCATGACTGAAAACTGGGGTCTGCAAATCAACTCCAACGAATTTTACAGATTGTCCTTGGGCTTTATTAATCGTCATAGCATATGTCACACGGACAGGAAACTGCCTTCTTGTCATATGAAAAGGTAATTCTGTAGCCGATGGTGACAAAGATATTCTTGGAATAAACACAAAACAACCGGCTTTATCCCCATTTAAAATTTGAGCTTCAATGACACGTGATGCACATCTGACAACCATCAATCGAGTGCCATTGCAGAGCCCGTCTTTTGGTGCAATATTTCGTAATAAAATAATAGGACAACCAACCTTAAGCTCAAATGTAAATTGTGGCAACCCAGGAGGATCCAAAGAGTTTATGTACTCAGTTGGATATCTATTCATAATGGTTGGATCGGTTTCATCATTTTCAGAAAAACTGTCTACAGCTTGATACGTAATCTTCTGTCCCGGAAAAATGTTTAATGCAGCAGCATTTATAAAAGTAACATCATCATTCCGTGCAGAAAGAATTATTCGTTCAGTAAGGTATGCCGAAGTCACGGCACCCTCAATATCAAGCTGCGGATAAATTCGAAGTATTAACTCGTTTAAATCCTTGCACCTGAATATGTTAGAAGGAAGTTCTACCACTTCTGTAGGATTTGTTCCAACCTAATACATATAGATATAATTTTAGTGAAGGAATGGCTAAGATAAAAATAGTAAGTAAAATTAAATTAGTCATGAAATAAAATACCTCCAAAATAAATTTTGCAAAATTTGCATTCTCAACCGATGAGTTATTTAACCGCATATTTTGATCCAAGATCAAAACTTGTACAGAGCACCATAATACAGATCGTCTCAATGAGGCACCAATAATTTCTTCTCGAACCCCCTTTGGTATGACGGGCAAGATTTGTCGGAAATCCCCACCAAGAACAACAGTAATACCACCAAATGCTCTGGGGTTATCACACATATCTTGTAACGATCGATCCACTGCCTCAACACAGTGCCGATGTTGCATAGTTACTTCATCCCATATTATAAGTTTTGCTTTTCTGAATAATTGAGCTTGCATGGATTGCTTGCTAAAATTACAAATTGAAGTATCATGCACATCTAACGGGATACGAAATGTGGAATGTGCAGTCCGACCTCTGCTAAGTAGCAATGATGCAATACCGGAAGACGCGACGGTGATAACTATATTTCCAAGACTACGCAACATTGTTGCTATTGCATTGTACAAAAAAGTCTTTCCAGTTCCAGCACCACCGCTCAAGAAGAATGTAGTACATTTATTTTCAAATACTGATGAAGTAATTGCTGAATAAGCATTGCGTTGTGCATCATTGAGGCAATCAATGTCTTTTTGTGCATCCAATTGTTTCGCTTTATTTATAAGTTCCTGATGTTCATGCAACAATCTATTGCCAACAATTTCATTCCAATCTCCAGCAGAAAGTGGCATTGGTGGAAAGTCGGATAGACACTTACCGTACTCCTCAAGCAATTCATTGATAAGGAATAATCCATAATCTTCAAGTTGGCCTTGAGTTGGGGTAGAAATTGCAAATAAATTTTGCAATTTATATGGAAGATCATCGCAAATGTGCATTGAAAATTCATTCCATAATGCAAGGGGGTCGATCGGCACACATTCGATAAGAATAATACAAAACAGTCTTCGTAATTGATATCATGTTTTCATAATTGAAGCCTCGGCAAGACATTGTCTCCACTCGGAATCATCTTCAAGAAGACCTCTTGCAATACATGTTGCTTTGAATGTAGGGTACTCGATCGAATTGAATGTGCGTAAATTTTCCCACGATGTTGGCCCTTTAACAACTGTTAGTAGCAACCGTAGATAAAATCTCTCACCAGAATTAGGGGAGGCAAAATACATTCTGCCAATGGCATATCCAGATTGTCTTGGAGTCCAGACCTTTGTTGACGAATGCCACACAAACTTTTGGGGAAATTCTTGATATGTGAGATCATGCGCAGACTCATGTAAAGCGCAACATGTAAAAAATTCAGTCAAAGTTGTCTTATCATTTTCAGCCCTAGACCTTATTGCATCTACATCTTCATCTGGATCAAAAATAACACGGTGTTGCCCTGGTAAATGAAGTATCAATCTTTGAACTGACGGAATCTCTTGATGCAAAGGATGCTCGAATATTCGCCAGGCAGCCTCAGGTGGTCCAATATATCTTGCATCAAGGTATTGTTGGATCTCATTTACTGCGCCCAATACCATTGTGGTCCGATCATGACCTTTATAAATATACTTATGAATGTACCTCACACATCTTACCCCGGCACAAACTTCGACATTAATGTGGCAGTTAAAGCGCCTTGAGAGATACCTGTTGTGCGGCACAACATCTCGGTTATCAACCTGATGCCCCCTTACAGTATATAGATGCCCATTACTACGACGACGGTAAATAGGATATCCATCACGATCCAAGGTTGTTTCTTCTGCATAATTTCGAGGGTATTTCTTAGTACACTTACCATTTTCCATGCATGAGGCATTTGGATTCCGAGCACCACATGTTCCATGTACCATACATTTTGACACAGTATCGAATAATGCAGGATCTTGAGCAGGATCAGGAAATTCAGCACATACAATTCTATCCACTTGATCACATGTATGAATCTTATCGGGTCCACGAAGAAAGAAAAGAGCATGCATATGGGGAAGACCCCGTTTCTGAAATTCAATTGTAAATACATGTGCTACTTTCTTTCCAAATACATTATTGCCATCAATCTCCTTCATCAAAGCCTTTCTTTTTAACTCAAATACACGTGCGACTAAATCTGGACGGTTGGTAGCCTTTTGATTGGGCAGTAGAGCCGAAGTAATTTCTGGCCACTTTGGATTTGCGGTCATGGTAAGAAAAATATCCGGGTGCTGGTTATAACGTGTGATAGCCATCGAGTCTTGAAATATTTCAAACATGTGACGTGCACTGCCAGTGAAAGATGAAGGAAGTATCATGCGCTGTCCAATTTGGTCGCATCTGGCATATGCATCGATATCTGCAAGACCCTGATAGAGCTCTGAGCGGAGTTTTCGTTGATTAAGTTTGATGAATGTCAAACGATGTTGCTCAATTGCTGCCCAAGTATCAACTATGAACTCCTGGAATAACTTTCCAGCTCTCAAAATTGAAGAATACTCGTTCTGTCTTTCAAACAGACGGTAGCTATAAAACTCACACATAGTCAGGCGTCTACTTGATGCTATGTTTTGAACTGGATCCCACTGCTTCAACTCAGGTTCCCATCCAAGCTGACCATCAGGAAATAATAAGAGGTAGTGTAATGGTAAGTATGCAGGATGAGTCTCATTGATTTGCATTAATTGATGATTTCCTCGAAGATGTAAAACTATATCTCGCATCCCGGAAGGTCGATAGCCATCGCCAGGTAAAATAACCGCAATCTCATCTACGGTTGGGAGGTTATAACGGCGACGATCCTTGTTTGAATTGTAATGCAGATATACAGGAAGATCATGACCACATGAATCTGCTTGAGATAAAACAGAATACGCCTGACAATATAGTTTGATGAATGGATTTATGCCCGATAAACAATTTTGAATAATTTGTAAGACATCCTTGCTCAAATGTGGATTTCTATTACTTCGGAACTCCATAGCAGAATCCGGATCATATATGTAAAGTTGAAAATAACTTGCTGTTTGATCCGGTTGGGGCAGAAGTGATCATGTTCGATGGCGTAATTCTCCATGAATTGTAAATATGTTCGGGCCCCGGCCAGCAATCAATCTTTGATCCATTGTCACACCAAGGCTGGTAAATGCATTAGCTGCATTATACTCCCGAGTATACATTCGAAATGATTTTGATGCCTCACTTTCACCATCATATAATTCTCTAAGTGATGGAGGGGTTTCATTAAGTTTCGGCAATTTTACTTTTCCTTGCAAACAACATGTTCCAAAAAGATGTGTTCTCAAAGTTGACTTCGACAACTGTTCATCCAACCAGTGTAAGGCTGAACAATGAGGGCATGGAATGTTCATTAATCCAAGATGGTGCCGACCAAAATCAACCTGAGTTGGTGGACCAGAGCCATGCTGAGTTGACCGACATCGGAAGATCGAGGATGAGCCAGCGTCTTCTTGTTCAACTGGAGAAGTTGTTAATCCAGGTGTTATTTGAGGTATACAGATAGGAGTCATATATCGAGATATGTTTCGTTGAGCTTTTTCTCGTTCTCTCCTGTGACATTGAGCTAAACACCTAGCCAAAATAAAACCATAATAATTAAATAAAATTAAGTTACATTAAAGCAGAGGAGCTCTTATGAATAATAACCTGGCATATGGTTCATCATCTTCAGCACATATCGTAGCGTTGTGCGAGGCTGAGACCTCATCTACATGTTCAACGGGAGAAGTTGGTACTGCATATGTGCTTTGAGGCATGTCGAGTACACTGGTAGGAGTCATATATCGAGATGTGCTTGCTTGTATTTGTTCTCGTTCTCTCCTTTTGCGTTGAGCTAAAGCCCTATAAAAATTTAAACAAAAAAATAAACACAACTAAAATACATGGCTTGGTGAAAAGGTTTTCTGTACAGTCGGGTTGATAATGACCTGACAGATGGTCCAGGAACTTGCCCGAAAATCATATCGTTACGCGAGGTCGAGACAGCCTCTTCTTGTTCAACCGGAGAAGTTGTCACGGCTGGTGTTATGTGAGGTATATCAAGGACACCGTCAAAAGGCAAAGCATGAGATATGTTTCGTTGTTCCTGTTCTCGTTCTCTCCTTTTGCGTTGAGCTAAAGCCCTATCCAAATTTAAACAGAAAAATAAACACAACTAAAATACATGGCTTGGTGAAAAGGTTTTATGTACAGTCGGGTTGATAATGACCTGACAGATGGTCCAGGAACTTGCCCGGAAATCATATCGTTACGCGAGGCCGAGACAGCATCTTCTTGTTCAACCGGAGAAGTTGTCACGGCTGGTGTTATGTGAGGTATATCAAGGACACCGTCAGAAGGCAGAGCATGATATATGTTTCGTTGTTCCTGTTCTCGTTCTCTCCTTTTTCGTTGAGCTAAAGCCCTATACAAATTTAAACAGAAAAATAAACACAACTACAATACATGGCTTGGTGAAAAGGTTTTATGTACAGTCGGGTTGATAATGACCAGACAGATGGTCCAGGAACTTGTCCAGAAATCATATCGTTACGCGAGGCCGAGACAGCATGTTCTTGTTCAACCGGAGAAGTTGTCACGGCTGGTGTTATGTGAGGTATATCAAGGACACCGTCAGAAGGCAGAGCATGAGATATGTTTCGTTGTTCCTGTTCTCGTTCTCTCCTTTTTCGTTGAGCTAAAGCCCTATACAAATTTAAACAGAAAAATAAACACAACTACAATACATGTCTTGGTGAAAAGGTTTTATGTAAAGTCGGGTTGATAATGAACTGACAGATGGTCCAGGAACTTGTCCAGAAATCATATCGTTACGCGAGGCCGAGAAAGCATCTTCTTGTTCAACCGGAGAAGTTGTCACGGCTGGTGTTTTGTGAGGTATATCAAGGACACCGTCAGAAGGCAGAGCGTGAGATATGTTTTGTTGTTCATGTTCTCGTTCTCTCCTTTTGCGTTGAGCTAAAGCCCTATACAAATTTAAACAGAAAAATAAACACTACTAAAATACATGGCTTGGTGAAAAGGTTTTATGTACAGTCGGGTTGATAATGACCTGACAGATGGTCCAGGAACTTGCCCGGAAATCATATCGTTACGCGAGGCCGAGACAGCATGTTCTTGTTCAACCGGAGAAGTTGTCACGGTTGGTGATATGTGAGGTATATCAAGGACACCGTCAGAAGGCAGAGCGTGAGATATGTTTCGTTGTTCCTGTTCTCGTTCTCTCCTTTTTCGTTGAGCTAAAGCCCTATACAAATTTAAACAGAAAAATAAACACAACTAAAATACATGGCTTGGTGAAAAGGTTTTATGTACAGTCGGGTTGATAATGACCTGACAGATGGTCCAGGAACTTGTTCAGAAATCATATCGTTACGCGAGTCCGAGACAGCATCTTCTTGTTCAACCGGCGAAGTTGTCACGGCTGGTGTTATGTGAGGTATATCAAGGACACCGTCAGAAGGCAGAGCGTGAGACATGTTACGTTGTTCCTGTTCTCGTTCTCGTTCTCTCCTACTGCGTCGAGCTAAAGCCCTATCCAAATTAATCCCAAACTAATTACAATTAAAATACATTATTAGCGTATATTAGATGTTCATTTTGAGAATATGGTAGATGTTCAATTAAAATACTCCCAATTTGGAATTGGGTGAATATGTTCATTTTGAGAATGAACACTCCCAGTTTCTAATTGAGAATTTCAGAATTTGAGTAGTTATTGAACTTCAATGTCAAATGCACAAATTCCATATCTTCAGAAATTTTAGAATTGCAAATTACATGAGAAATATTCCCAAAGTATACTCTTCTGAAATTTGAGAATTTCAGGATATGAGTACTCAAATTCCATATCAATAACTCAAATTTCAGAAGAGTATACTGCATGAGAACAATTTGAATACTCAAGTTTGAATTTGGGCATTAGAAAAATTCAAGTTCAGAATTAAATTCAATTTCAAGTTCAATAACTCAAATTTCATTTGATAATTTAATGTTAAGGTCAACATTTTTCTTATATCATCAAATACCATAGTTCAGTTTAATTTGATAATTTAATGTTGAAATTGCTTATGGGTGTATTCACATTGGCTGAACTAAAAATATTGGCTGAAATGTTCAAATACACTCAAATACACTCATAATCAAACTTTTTCTTTTGTTATACACCCATAACATATTGGCTGAAATGTTTGGCTGAAATGTTTGCTGAATTGTTGGCCAATACACTCAAATACATATTTGCTGAAATGTTCAAATACACCCATATGTTCAAATACACCCATATGTTCAAAGAACTAAAAATATTGGCTGCACTAAAAATTTGAGTGTATGTGATGGCAAGGGTTTTGAACATATTTGAACATTGGCTGAATGAAATTTTTGTTCAAATACACTCAAATTGGCTGAACATGTGTATGGGTGTATTTTTGTTCAGCCAATGAAATTTTTAGTTCACCCATATGTATGTGATGAAAATTAACCCAATCTGCTTATGGGTGTATTCACATTGGCTGAACTAAAAATATTGGCTGAAATGTTCAAATACACTCAAATACACTCATAAGCAAACTTTTTCTTTTGTTATACACCCATAACATATTGGGTGAAATATTTGGCTAAAATCTCTTATCCACAAATTAAGCTCTCAATATTCTTTCAATATTCTTTCAATATTCTTTCACAAATCTCATACCAATACTCAGTTCTCAATATTCTTTCAATATTCATCCAATATTCTTTCATATCACGCTCTCATCCAATTTCTGAATATGAAAAAAACAATATAAATGTTTATTGCAGGACATATACATGAGATCTTCATATATAATTTAACTCATATATAATTTTGAGATCTGCATATATAATTTTAATTTTTTAAAAACATGACATATACATGACATATACAAAAACAATATAAATGGTAATCTTGAGAACGGCATATATAATTTTTTTAAAACCGGACATATACATGAGATCTTCATATAGGAAAACAGCTGAAAGATTATATGTCCTGTTTTATGTATAGTTTAACTCAACAGGCAAAAAATTGTAATATAAAAACAAATAGGAAACATGTATATTACAATTTTTTTCATGGCTATAAGATTGCAAAAATTTGTTTTTTCCTATAATATAAATGTTTATTGCACATAACCAAACAGCTGAAAGGCAAAGTTCACAAAGCTCACCAATTCACAAAGGATGTGATGAAGGCCTCAAACCCAGAAAGCTCACCAAGAGGGTGCTTGAGCTCTCCCGTGATCTTAAAAGAAGAAAATGTGAAAATGTGAGGGTCATTTAAAAGAAGAAAATGAGAAAATGCAAATTAAAAGAAGAAAATTAAAAGATGAGTTCTTGATGCTTGCTTGATGGTCTTCCTTGATCTGAGTTATGGGTGTATTCACATTGGCAATTCACATAGTCTTGGAATTTTTGATCTTAAATGAAGAGTAAAAAATTATATATCTTCAAATTATATATTTTCAATCTGAGTTATGCTTGCAATTATATATGAAGATTGAAGATTGAAAAAATTATATATGTGTTTAAAACATTGGCTGAATGATTAAAACATTCACATTGAAGATTATATATTGAAAACACACACATATATAACTTCAATGAGAATACATTCTGAAAACATTCACATTGAAGATTAAAACATTGGCAACTTGAAAACATTCACATTGGCTGATTAATCTTCAATGTGAATGTTTTCAGAAAACACACACATATATAACTTCATTCTGAAAATTGGCTGTGAATGATTAATCTTCAATGTGAATGTTTTCAGAAATGTGAATGTTTTCAATGTGAATGATTAATCTTCAATGTGAATGTTTTCAATGTGAATGATTAATCTTCAAAAATTAGCTGTGAATTTTTTCAGAAAACACACACATATACATTCTGAATATAGTCTTGAATACATTCTGAAAACTTCAATGTGAATGATTAATCTTCAATGTGAATGTGAGATACTTGAAGTATTTCAATGAATATAAAAAAACTCACATAACCAATACTTGAATACTTTGATATGTTTGATATACTGCATCATTAGAATTGTTAGGGTTGAAATCCTAATGCAATTTCAGTGAATTTAAGTAATTCATACTCAAATTCATACTCAAACTCAAACTCAAACTCAATTTTGCTCATATCCTCATCAAGAACTGAGTTTGATATTGGTGAGTTTGAATACTTGCTCATATATGAATTGAAATTTTGCAATGGACTGAGTAGGACATTAGTTCTTGATGAGGATACTCAATTTTGCTATTTGAATTTTATGAGGATACTCAAATGTGAATTTTGGTGAGGATACTCATGTCTAATGTCCTGCTCAGTCCATTATTCAAATTGCTAATGCAAAATTCACATTTGAGTATCCTCATAAAATTCAAATTTGAGTATATCAAATAGCAAAATATTCAAATAGCAAAATATCAGGATGTGAATACTCCACATTAGTATTTGAATTTTCTATTTGATATACTCAAATTTGAAATTATTCTCATCACTTTGAATAATGAATACTCAATATTCAAATACTCCACATTAGTTCTTGATGAGGATACTTAAATTTGAATTTTGCTATTTGAATACTTACATGATGAGGATACTCAATTTTTCTCATATCCTCATCAAGAACTGAGCAGGACATTAGTTTGCTCATATATGAAATACAATTCAATTTTGATCATATCCTCATCAAGAACTGAGTTTGAATTACTTTGATATGCAAACTACTGTCCTGCAGCAAATTAGTTTTAGCAAATATTCAATTCAATTTCAATCCAATTCAATTCAAGTTCAATTAGTTTTTGAAGTAGTCCATTTGATAAGTGAATATTTGCTGCAGGGTGCTTATATTTGAAGTAGTCCATTTCAAACATATTTCATTGAATTGAAACTCAAACTCAAATTGATTTTGCATATCAAAGTATTCAAGTATTTGAATATTTGCTGCATGAAAATATTTCAGAACTGGCCTCATTTTCAATGTTATGAATTGAGTTTGCAATGAAACTCAAATTTGCAAACGCAAACTCAAATTTTTACTGCAGTTTGAACTTTGGAAATAACTAAAATTTCAACATTGTATAGAGAGAAATTTTGAAATAACATTGCAAACTCAAACTCAAACTCAAACTCAAACTCAAATTTCAACATTGAAGAGCAAGGGAAATTTCAATAACTCAAATTTTGCCATTTGAAATTTTGAAATAACATTGTATACTCTTCACATTTTGAAATAACAATGCAAAATCAAACTCAAAATCAATTCTCTCAACATAACTCATAATACATAGTTCAATAACTCAAACTCAAATTTGCAATAACAGAATGTTGAGAGAATTGAGTGTCCTGTTGACAGAATTTTGAATTTTGAGAGAATTGATTTTTGAGATGGCATAGAATCAAACATAACATCTCAATATAGTTCATTGAATACTTGAATTTTGAATAACATCTCAACAACATAATTCAAAATTCAACTTGCATAGAATTCTCTCAACAGAATTTTGAATACTTGAATTTTGAGTTGCATAGAATCAAACATAACCATAGTTCATCAACATTCAACATTCAAATAAACAAATCACCATTTTGAGTTGCATAGAATCAAACATAACCATTTTGAGTTGCCATGAAATCAAAGAAACAAAAAATTATCTCAAAAACCACAGTTTGAAACTCAATTCTCTCAACATTCAACATGACACTGAAAGCACATCAACATTCAACATTCAAACTCAATTCTCTCAACATTCAACTTTGAAACTCAATTCTATCAACATAGTTCAGTGTCCTGTGAATGATTAATCTTCAATGTGAATGTTTTCAGAACATTGGCTGAATGATTAAAACATTCACATTGAAGTTATATATGTGTTTCAAAAATTATATAATCAGCCAAATTATATATGTGTTTCAATATATAATTTTCAAGATTGAAGATTGAAAAAATTATATATGTGAATGCTTTCAAGTTTGTGTTTTCAGGCAATTCACACTCAGGATATGTTTTCAATCTGAGTTATGCTTGCAATTCACATAGTCTTGGATTGTTGCCTTTGATTATCCAAGTTTGTGAAAAATGCAAAGTTCAATTTTTTCTGCAATTTTGCCTTTGAGTATCCAAGTTTGATAATCAGGAATCCAAATTTATAATTGTTGATATCAGGACTCCAAATCCAAATTTATAATCTCTTAAGGAAACATAAAAATTGAAGACAGACATAAAAATTGCCTTTGATTATCCATATCAAAAAATGCAAGGTTCAATTTTTTGATTATCCAAGTTTCAATTTGCAGACAACCATATCATAAACTTAATCCAAGTTTATAAATTTCAAAGTTGCAGGACTTTGACTTATGCTTCAGAAATATTCAAATCATGGATTCTAATATCAATTCTAATATCCATGAGTTCATTTGCATTTGATATTAGAATTACAATCATGGACAATGTGATCCAATCAACAATCAAATATCCTGCAATCATGGATTCTAATAGCAATTCTAATATGCAAATTTTCACAGATTCCAATCAACAATCACAGGACATGGATTCTAATATGCAAATTCTAATATGCAATTCTAATAGAATTACAATCATGGACAATGTGATCCAATCAACAATCAAATATCCTGCAATCATGGATTCTAATAGCAATTCTAATATGCAAATTTTCACAGATTCCAATCAACAATCAACAATCAACAATTCTAATATGCAAATTCCAATCAACAATCAAATTTTCTTGGATTCTAATATCCTGCAATCATGGACAAAGTTCACTTGAATATTCAACTGTTATAATCACAGGACAATTAAAAAATTTATACCAAAAATTACAAAATTGATCCTGTTGCAATTCACAGGACATTTTCAAAAATTTCAAAATTTATACCAAAATGAAGCAAATCAGCAAGCTCTCATCCAAAATTAAAATTTTCATTAACAAATTAAAAAAATCATCAAGCTCTGATCAAGCTCTTATCAGCAAGCTCTTATCATTAACAAATTAACAAATTCATATTAAAAAAATCTTCACAGGACAGTGGCAATATTATTGTTTGAAATGTTTGAAAGCACAAATTCAATTCAAACCTGAGTGTGAAATGTGAAGATTGCCATTCACACTCAGGATTTCAAACACAGGACAGTGGCACTGAAAACACAATAAGATTGCCACTGAAAACACAATAAAACCTGAGTGTGAAATCCTGGTTTCAAATTCTGTGAAGATTGCCACTCAAATCTTTATTGTGCTTTCAAATTCTGTGAAGATTGCCACTCAAAGATTGCCACTCAAATCTTTACACTCAGGTTTTATTGTGTTTGAGTGGCAATCTTCACAAATCTTCACAAATCTTTATTATGCTTTCAAATCTTCACAGGACAGTGGCAATCTTCACAAATTCAATTCTCTCAACATTTCAAGTTTGTGTTTGAAATCCTGGCAGTGGCAATGCATTTCTGAAATGAATTTGCCAAACTATCATATTGTTTGAAATCATGGCAATGGCAATGCAAAATTCTCAATGTTTGAAATCCTGGCAATGGCAAATTCATTGTTTGAAATCATGACAATGCATTGCCAGGAATGCATTGCACTGTGAATTTGAAATGAATGCATTGTTATTGTCCTGTGAAAATTTGGCATTTTTATCTAAATGGATTCAAACTCTTACCCAAATGATAATGTGAGACTAAATTTCAAACTCTTACCCAAAACCAATTGCACAAAATTACACATATTGAACCAATTGCACCAAATCATTTTATTGAATGAAATTCATTTCAGGATATTAAATTGGTTATTGGTTATTGATAAGAGCTTATCAGGAATGAAGCTTATCAGGAATTGGATAGTCAATTGGTTATTGGTTATCCTGAAATTCACATTAACATCAAGCATATTGACAGGATATCTCATATGTCAATTTTGCAAGACATAGAATGATAAACCAATTTTTGATAAACCAGGTTATCCTGTCAATAATTTTTGTAAAATGCACCAATTTTTGTAATGTTATCCAAAGGAAATGATAAACCAATTGATAAACCAATTGATATATGCAATATGTTTACCTGTCAATTGTTTACCAAAATTTTTGGTGCAATTGATATATGCAATTTTTGGTACCAAAATTTTATTACATATGTCAAACATATGTCAAAAATGCACCAATTGATAAACCAATTTTATTGCATATGTCATACCAATTGACCAATTTTTGCACCAATTTTGCAAGACATTTCAGGATAACCAATGTTTGAATTGACAGGATAACCAATTTTTTTGATAAACCAATTTTGCAAGACATAGAGAAGTGAATTTTGCATATGAAAAGAACAATTTTTTTGGGTCCTGTAATGAGAATTATAATGCAAATCATTGCCATTCCAAGCAAAATGACATTGAACTCAAATTATGAAAGTATCATTTCAAATGCAAATGAACTCATGGGAAGAACTCAACACTTTGGTTGTATACAAAGAACCATTTCAAAAACTCAAAGCTAAAACATTCAAGCTGAAGCTTACAATATAAACTTGATGTGAAGAACTCAACACTTTGGTTTGATCTCCTTGATGTGCTTGATGTGCTTGCCTTGATCTCCTTGCTCTCCTTGCTGGAGGTAGAAGAGGGTGCTTGAGCTCTCCCGTGATGAAGCTCAAACAGCTGAACTTGCGTGATGTTGTTGGAAGACCAAGAAGCTCAATCAGCTCTGATGTAGAAGATGGTGCTGGAGGTAGAAGAGGGTGCTGTAGGGGGATGGTGCTGGAGGTAGAAGAGGGTGCTGGAGGAGGGAGAAGATGATGGTGAGGATGGCGAGAAGGGAGATCAGACGTTAGCTGCTTGATTTTGGCGCGCAAAGGCAAGAAGGAGAAAGAGAGAAGTTCAAATAGGGATGTTGAGCTCTCGGGGATGAAAACAATTGACTTGATCAAAATTTTTTTCCCCCTCAATGGTGATGTGATCAAAATTTTTCCCCCTCCCTTGGTGATGAAAACAATTGATTTCAAATTTAAACTTATTTCAATTTCTCTTATCTCAATTTCTCATACCCCATATACACAAATCTATACAACAATACCCCATTTTATATAACCAATATCTCTTAACCAATATCTCTTATCCATTATCTCTTAACCAAAATCTCTTATACAACAATACCACATATACAAATCTAAACATAACCAATTTCTCTTATCAAAAACTCTTATCCAAAAACCCATGATAACATCCCTGTTTTATTTTATATATATATATATATATATATATATATATATATATATATATATATATATATATATACACTGCTCAAATTAAAGTTGATACTTCAGCTACTAAACAATCTTGGTTGGAGGTCTGTACTAACAGACGCTCCTATGATGCTAGAATATCGATGAAACTAATCCCACCAACGATCAGACCTGATGGGTCTGCGTGTGCTAGGGTTCCTGGGGAGTTAGTCCAGAAGGGTGCAGATATTTGGAAAAATACTCTCGTGGGATATGTATTGGGTGACGTCCCTTTCTATGGGCAAATTCTGGCTTGGGTAGAGAGGTTATGGAAGCTTAAGAGAAGAATTCAAATTTATAGTAAAGAGAATGGATTCTTTTATTTCAGATTTGAATCGCCGTAGGAATGTGAGAGAATCCTTCATGGGGGCCTTGGCTCTTTAATGGCCGTCTAGTGGTGCTTAAAAGATGGAATATGAAGCTTAGTCATGATAGGGATATCCTATCCTCTGTGCCTATGTGGGTACAGTTACATGGTGTGCCTCTATACCTATGGAACCTGGAGGCCCTCAATATCATCGCTTCAGTTGTTGGTTCGCTGTTGTGCCTAGATCGAGCTACTGCAAATATGGAGAGAATCACATATGCTCGTTGTTTAGTTGAGGTCGATGCGAAGCTCCCACTGCCTACATCGGTGGAAGTAGAACTGGATGATGGACTCACATTATCCATTGACACCAAATTCGAAGGAGAGCAACCTCGGTGTAGCAAATGTATTTGCTTTGGTCATACCGATAGCCAGTGCCCATCTCTTGAAAAGCACCCTTCATTCCAAATCAATGCGGCCAATGGAGATAATGGGGCGGCAAAAATTTCAAACCCTGAAGGGAATCCTGAAGGAACTGTGGATCCGCATGTTGTAGCTGAAAATTCATGTGTGGAGGTGCTGGAATGCACAGGTAATAAGGACCCGCAGTCATCTTCTACTGCTCCTTTACCTATTGAAGAGGCGGGGGTGACGCTGTGCCTTTTGCTAGCTCACTTGCTCCTGTGGCCGTGGTGGGTGATTCCGGGCCAACAGAATATGTTCCTGTATTTGATGCAGGCACCACAAAAACTCAAGAGCATGTATCGGGCAATCATGACCCCATCCAAACACTATTAAATGATGCCTCCGAGAGTCCTGCAGATGAAATGGGGGATCATGCTGTATGTTCCAGCAGGGTAGCGGGAGCTGAGGCAAATATTCCGCCAAACGCCAGTCATATTGGGATGCCGTCTCTTCTTAATGAAAGCCTGGATGATGATATTGATAAAATCCCAAATGAGCTGGTCATAGACAACCCGGAATGGGAAGCCGAAGTGGTAGACCTCATAAGCCAAGACACTAATGCATTAGGAGTGAAGAAGCCAGGTTGCTCGACAATAATTAACACCAGGAAGAGCAATCGATTGCAGGAGAGCTCTCTGGTGCGCAATTCTCACACCCGCAAATGACTATATTGATCTGGAATACTAGAGGTATGAATAACTCTTTTAGGAAGAGGGATCTTCGTGATATTGCTAACAAAATAAAACCTACTATGATGATTCTTTTGGAGACTAAGCTAAAGTCTGTGGTGGACAAAAATAACCAAACTATCCCCAAAAATTGGGCATCTTTGGATAATTTTATGCATGCATCTGGTGGGCATGTTCTAATTGGATTTAACACTCATGTTTGGAAATCCACAATTATCTCGAGCTCTTGTCAAAACATTACAGCAAGGTTTGCAAATTCTGGGGGCTTTTCGTGTGTTATCACAGGGATATATGCAAGAAACACTCTGGTTGGAAGGAAGGAGTTGTGGCAAAATTGAAAAATGATTTTCTACAGGTTGGGGGGGTACCTTGGCTAGTAGGAGGTGATTTCAACAGTGTCATTTTCACAGGGGATAAAGTGGGAGGGAGGTGTCTGGAAGAGAAAATGGTGTTTGAATATAATGATTGCATCAAGAATTGTTCGTTATAGGAACTGAAAAGCAAGGGTGTGAAACTTAGTTGGTGCAACAACAGGATGGGCAAGGACCGCATTTCTGCACAGCTTGACCGTGTCTTTTGCAATGCTGAATGGATTAATATGCTGTCGGATTCATATTGTGAGTATATGGACTCTTATACAAGTGACCATCGACCTATGGCAGTATTTCTACATCCTCAGGTATAATCTGATGCTAAGCCTTTTAAATTCTTTAATTATTGGGTCAAATGCCCTGGTTTTCAGGAGTTAGTGGAGGCTGGTTGGACGGGATTTGTTGAAGGCACACCCATGTTTTGCCTCTCTCAAAAGCTAAGGAGGTTGAAACCCCTTCTTCGCAAATGGGCAGGAGATTATAATGTATCAAACAATGTCCGTATATTGCGCAATAGGTTGGAAGATTACCGCAATAATCCAGCTATCCATCTAGATATTTCCCTACAAAGTAAATTACAGAGTATTATCAAGGATTTATCTGAGGCTATGAAGTTGGAGGAGGATATGTATCGTCAAAAAAGTCGTCAAGAATGGCTTACTTTAGGTGACAGGAACACCAAATTCTTCTATGGTGCTATGAAGTCAAGAGATACCCATAATAATCTTAGGCATTTGGTGGATAGAAGTGGCCAACAGAACAGATCTTATGATGCCCTCAAACAGGATGCACCAAAATTCTTTGAAAAATTATACAACCAGACTCATTACAGATGTACCTTCCCGAGATTGGTTACTAAGAAAATCTTAACTGAAGGGGGTGCTACATGGCTTGGCAAGGAGTTCTCTGATGATGAAATCAAGTCTGCTGTATTCCAGATTGGGGCTGACAAAGCACCGGGTCCAGATGGGTATAATGGATTATTTTTTCAGAGCAACTGGTATCTGGTTGGAGGAGATGTAATAAAGGCTGTTAAATCTTTCTTCAAGTCTGGCAAACTACTTCGGCAGGTAAACCACACTTTCCTCACTCTTGTGCCAAAGAATTCAAATGCTACTACTCTTGGTGATTACAGGCCTATCGCCTGTTGTAATGTTATATATAAGATCATCAGCAAATTGCTATGCAATAGAATCAAGGTAGTCATCCATGACCTCATCTCTCCAAATCAAGCTGCATTTCTAAAGGGGCGGCTACTCTCTGATTGTACACTTATTGCACATGAGCAAATCAGGGATTTCAATATTCTGATGGGGAGCAGATGCTGTTTGAAATTGGATATTAGAAAAGATTTTGACAGTGTGAATCGAGAGTTCATCTATTACCTATTGCATCAGATGGGATCCCCCGAAAAATTTATTTGTTGGATCAAAGAGTGCATATCAACGCCTACATTCTCGGTAATGGTCAACGGCACTCCAGTGGGTTTCTTTGAAGGCAATAGAGGTCTCCGGCAAGGGGATCCTCTATCCCCCTATCTATTTGTTATAGTCATGGAGGCTTTTTCACTCTTATTTGCAAAGGCAATAAACAGGCATTCTATTCAACCTATGAGGCGCACAGGCACTATCTCCCATCTCCTGTTTGCCGATGACCTTCTAATATTTTGCCGAGCAAATATCAAATCTTTTATGGGCCTTAAAAGTCTACTTCTTGAGTTTACTGATTATACTGGACTTCAAGTCAACTGGGATAAAAGTGCTGTATTATTCAGCAAGGGAGTGGTGGACAAAAGTGGGCTGGCAGACTTCTTGGGAATTAAGATCGCTACTACTATTACTACTTATTTGGGGCTACCTCTCTCCTCAAAGTATCCAAAAACACAGAATTACAACAGGCTTGTTGATAAATGCAAAAAGAGAATGATGGGGTGGGCATCTTCTGTGCTTTCTATTTCAGGGCGTATTGAGCTGGTCAGGACTGTTATCTATGGCATGGTGGCTTTTTGGATGCAAGCCTTCCACATTCCTTCCAAAGTCCTGCGAACTATAACATCGGCTTGTAGGCGATTCATTTGGGGTAATTCTGGAGCTTGGTCCTGGGATGACATTTGCAAACCAAAACATGAAGGTGGAGTTGGCATTCGGAAACTGGAAGACCTTAATACTACGGCCAGAGTTAGGCTGATATGGAGGTTCTTACAATCGGAAGGAATTTGGGCTACAAAGATGGGGGAGGATTATACTACGGCTGATTCTTTCTTTAGCGCAGAAGGAAGGGTAACACAGTCAGGAAGTTGGAAGCGCATGCTTAAATGCCGAGATAAAGCTCGGAAGCTAATTAAGAGGCGGGTCAGAGATGGCAGATCTATTTTATTTTGGGTTGATAACTGGCTGGACTGTGGGCCACTTAAAGATTCATTTGATGTTCCAGATGGAGAGGCGAGGAAGAGTGTGCGAGATTACTGGGGGCAGGCGGGCTAGATGTATGCCGAAATCCCGGTACAAATCCGGCCTCTTCTGCGTGATTTCTCTCTAAGGGGAGGAGCTGATGATTGGATCTGGGCGGGGGGCGAAAGATTCCAGTTCAAGCAAGCTTGGGATGGGGTTAGGAGCCCAGGTAATCTCTTCCCTTACTACAAATTAATTTGGTACGACAAATATGTTCCAAAGATGTCTCTTACTCTGCTAAGGGCATTTAAGGGGAAATTGTTGACAAAGGAATTGATGAGTAAATGGGGCACAAATATATCTACAAATTGCGTTCTTTGTGAAGACAACAAACTGGAGACTGGTGGCCATTTGTTCTTTGAATGCAATTATTCCAAATACATCCTACGGCGTGCAATGTTGAAGCTGAACATCAAGGATCAGATTTGTACTACTTTGGATGGTGTGGGGAATTATTATCTATTGCACTTTCGGGGGAAAACAATATTAAGAATGCTTACAAAAACCGTGCTTGCTACTGTTGTTTGGCATATTTGGCATGAAAGGAATATGAGAATCTTTGAAGGGGTAAGCAAGAGTAAAACTGCTCTATTTGAAGATATTGCGGCGGATATCAGAGTTGCACTGGGTGACCTTGAGCCTTCAAGTGAGAAAGAGACTATAGCTCTAGCCAGATGGGAATTCAGAGACTTAAGATAATCCATCCTTCCATTTTCAGGACTTCTCATTTGGGTATAAAGATTATTATTGTATAGTATTTTGTCTAGGGTGGGGTAACAATGGTGGAGAGTGACGGCGCTTGTGCCCTATCCTCTCTCTGTTAAAACCTCATGCCTATTAGGTGTAATTTCTGTATATTCAATGGAGAATGACGCTAACCTTTCATATATATATATATATATATATATATATATATATATATATATATATATATATATATATATATATATATATATCTGTGTGTGTGTGTGTGTGTGTAATAAAAACAAAAAACAAAAAACCCCAAAACCCTTCAGCTCCCTCCCAGGGGGGCCTCTGACTTCGCACCCCCCCCCCCCCCCGACGACAACGGGGGGGTTTTCCGTGCGCACCCCCCCTGGGGGGGAGGGGGGCTCTGTCGGAACGCCCCCCCACCCCCCCGGCCGGGGGGGCCTCTGTCGGAATCCACCACCCCCCCCCCCCCCCCCCGCCTGGGGGCCTCTGTCACTGCCCCCCCTGGACGGGGGGCTCTGTCGGATCCGCCCGTTACGCCCACCGGGACGGGGGGCTCTGACCGCACCCCCCCCCCCCCGACAGCGGGGGGTTCTGTGCCCCCCGAAGGGGGGCCTCTGATCGCGAAACCCCCCGTCGAGTGTAAGGATCGGCTTACCCTTGCAATACTAATAACACACACTAGAGGTGGGGAATAGTGTAATGGCAATAAAATTGTCCGATTAAAATTAAACTTGCAAATGCAGAATTATAAATGCAAGAGGAAATAATTGACACAATTAAACTAAACGCAAACACAAAGTTTTACTCTGGTTCCCCAAACTTGGGTACGTCAAGCCACACCGATATTAACTATATTCCCACACAGAGAAGTGAATACAAATCTCACAAGGAGATACCCCACAAAGAGGATTTATGCCCTACACAAGGACCCAACCAAACCTACACGAGGATCAAGACTCCCACACAGAGAATCACTAACTCCCACTCAGAGAATTAGGGTTAGCCCTACACTAGGACACTAAACTCCCACAAAGAGAGTTACTCCCACAAAGAGAGTTATTCCCACACAGAGAATATCCTAATCTCACAAAAAGATAAACTCCCACAAAGAAAGAAAGACTAATTCCCACTAAGAGAATTAGAGTTACAAATTCACCAAGTAAAATAAATACTCTTACCTATGCCTTGAGATGCTTTCTCATAAATGGATGCAAGGCATGGAAGAGGACCTCCAAGTGTTGAGATATGCTTGAAAGCACTTGGATGAATTCCCTTGAGCTGGACTTCAATGCATGAATAGGAATGAGAGCTCCAAAGAGGGAATTGAGGGAGTTTGAGAGTTGCTTATAGATCTCTTGAGATATTCAATAGCATCAAGAAGTGTAAGAGATGGCAACAATATATATATACCCTATATCAAACCTCAAAACCCAAGAAAACTGCCAAAAGATCAATTCAGCAACGGCTAAAAACTGGGCGAAAATGACAAGAACAGTCGACTGATGATCAAAAGACAGTAGACTGATCAACGGCTAGAAAATATCATACGGCTATAATCTGAGCCAGGACAGTCGACTGATGAAGTCGATACAGTCGACTGTAAACAGGACAGGCGCATGTTAATCCTTCAACAGGCGACTGCTGCAGTGGATGGAATAAAATAGAGAGTTGCACTCTTTCTCCAGATAAGTATACAGGCGACTGATGTCAATAATACAGTCGACTGTCTCATAGTCAGGCGACTGTAATACCCTCATCAGTCGACTGCTGTATAAGATGGAGAAAAGACAGAGAGATGCAGAGAATGAACTTACGCTACTCAGACGACTGTTGGCCAATTCCAAGGCGACTGTAAATCTACAGGCGACTGTAAACTGAGCAGCAGTCGATTGTGCGTAATGCTAAGTTTCAGTCAATTGAAATGTTGACTTGAGCTGTGCATATCAGTTGACTATAGAAGGATCGACAGGCGACTGGAAATCACCCAGTCGACTGTAAACCCTTCATCAGGCGACTGATGGAAAGCCAGAGACTCCAAATGAGTCTTTGGACAGAGTGAACCTAATTGGTTGGATTCTATGATAATCCTAAGGCTCACTAAGATGGTTAAATGCATATGCATGAATGAGTAAACCATCTAATAAGGCATTACATTAACCTAGATTCAAAAGAGAGAGAAAGCAATAAAGTAAATATTACATGGATTACATTACTTTCCTTAGAGTCTAAGTCTTCAATCTTGATGCCATGATTTCTCTCCATCATGTCCAAGCTTTGGTACTCCTTGAGTCCAAGCTTTGGCCCTTCTCCACTTGATGTCCATCCTTGCACCAAGTGATTAGTCTCCAAAAAAGATATTCTAGGAATGAAACTGTAAGACTAAAACATGAGAGTCATTAGCAACAACATAATGTTGTGATCATCATCAAAATAAGATTGGTATGAAACACCAATACTCAACAATCTCTCCCATTTTGATGATGACACACATTATGTAAAATACAAAGTATTAAAGCACAATGCTAATGAACTCCCCCGACTTATATGCACCAATTATACAATGAGCTACACAATAGTAAATACTCATTCTACCAAATAAGATCATGGTGACATATAATAGGCATGGATAACATAAACCAATTGTAATGGACAATATCATATAAACATGAATGGTTTATCTAATCCCATAAATCTCTCCCCATATGCATATGTATAAAACTCCCCCCCTATAAGGTTACATAATGCATAACTCTCCCATTGACATCGTCAAAAAGGTGGACATCAACAATATCCCCCTTTGTCATCTTAACCAAGATGTGACAATATGCAAGAATAAAGGAGATGTATGATACCAAATTGAAAATTTTAGTGGGTACCAATTCACTATCCCATGCTCTCCCTAGATCATAGAAATGGTCAAACTTTTACTTCTAGGATCTAATACCAATTATAAAGAAGGAGATTAGCAATCTCTAACAATTGAGGTAAATACCAATTGTATAAAAAGAATCTTGGCAATTAATACTCTTTACAAATTGATGAACAAATAATGGAGCCATGGGCCTAAAGTGTATCAAAGCAATAGATATGGTAAAATCAAGCTTCAAAGATACACAAAGATATTGCCAAAACAAAATAAAACATGAACAAGTTGGCAATATACAAGAGGTTTAGTTTGAGACCAAAAATAACCAATTGTAAATAATGATCTCAAATAACGTCCGAAATGAGAGTTAAAATGTCTTAAAATATTTTAAACATATAACATATTAACTCCCCTATTGACACAACACATGGATCAAAAATGCATGCATGTCAATAAACCCCAAGGTCCCTATTTTCATGAAAAAATAAGTTTGAAAATATTTTCAAAATCATGAAACACACACAAACAATGGGTATGCTAAAAATAAACATTCAAGCACAATACCCATGCAATATGTATATGTGTGAGGAACCTAAACATTAGGCAACCAAACCCAAGAGGAGTTTGATTTCCTAATGTAATCACATGAGGTGATCACATCCCTAACTAGAGAGTTGATGTAGCTATCCCTCTCTTGCACACTAAGCTTAGTGGGAATCCATAAACTCAAGGATTTCCTAGGCAAGGGTTTTGCCTTTGCAAGAGGGGTAGATGTGGCATGCTTAGATGTAGAAACAAATTTCTTGGCATGCAAAGAATGAGGATTTTGCTTCTTAGCAAAAAATGAAGATTTTTCACTCTTCCTCATTACCTATCTACATGTTTCTTGTTGATGTTATTGTTGTACAAGAAAGCATGGTGATTCTTCTTAGGTGCTTTAGCAATATTTCTTGTATTTGCACCATAAGAGGAATTAGAGGTGGGTTTGGATACCACATTTTGAATATAACCCAAACCTCCTCTATGATTTGCCGGATGTTGTTTTTCAAGTTAACCGTGGAGTGAATCCCTAGAATAAACAAAGATTTTGAGCTTTTGGGATTCCTCTTCGCATTTCAACGTAAGTTGTTGAATGCGAGTTTCTAAGCTAAGGTTTTGAGCTAATAATTTTTCATTAGAAATGCTCAAATCCTTAACTTGAGAGAGAAGTGTGTCTCTCTCACTAGTGTCACAAACATGCAAAGCATCATTGTCATTTACACTAGTAGATTCTAAGGCATGCAACCTACTCATAGCATTTTAAATTTAGATTTCAATTTCGCATATGAGTCGATGCACTTACTTGCCCCATTGGATACCACGTTGAAGAGGTATTCGAGCTCCTCGTAGGATAGCTTCTCCTCCTTAACTTCCTCATCACTTTCCTCCTCGCTAGAGCTTGACGAAGACTCTTCCCCCTTTGCCATGAAGCACATTTTCTTGTTGGGGTTGAGCCACGCCTCCACCTCTTCATCGCTTGAACTCGAGGAGATTGATGAAGAATCATCAAAATCCGCAAAGCACATATGAGCTCGCTCCTTATCATCCTGTTCTTCATCACTTGAAGTGTCCTCATCGGAATCATCAAAAGTGCCGACAAGTCTCTTCTTTTGATTCTTGAATTTGGACTTGCCTTTCCAATGCTTCTTCCCTTTCCCTTTGTAATTTTCTTTGTCGGACTTGGAAGGGCATTCGGTAAAAAGATGACCTTTTCCTCTACAATTGAAACAAATAGAATTGTTAGACTTGGAGGCAAACTTTGAAGAAGATTTACCTTGCTTGCTTTTGAGGAACGCTCTCAGTTGTGTGGCAAGCTC
This sequence comes from Scilla litardierei, assembly GCA_030789695.1. Taxonomy (NCBI): domain Eukaryota; kingdom Viridiplantae; phylum Streptophyta; class Magnoliopsida; order Asparagales; family Asparagaceae; genus Scilla; species Scilla litardierei. The sequence goes on from CM061142.1 coordinate 253,789,546, forward strand.
CATGACTTCATCTCCACTAGCCGCATCTTCTTCATCTTCTTCACAAAGATCTTCTTGATGGAATTTCTTCCTCCATTTGATTGACTCCTCCTTGGCATGGAATGCAACCCCCTTTTGCTTCTCTGGCTTCTCAGGCTTGGTTGGTTGAATCTCCTTCTTGTGTTGAAGCTTTATTTCATATGCCATGAGATTCCCAATGCACTCCTCAACAGTGTATTTGGACATGTCGTAAGACTCCAAAATACCATTGGCATTTGACTCCCATTGAGATGTGAGTGAGTCAAGGATCTTCTCCACTCGATCCTCCTGGGAAATCACCTTCCCAAGTCCTTCCAAAGCGTTCATGATTTCTGTGAACCTTATGAACATCTCCGAGATGTTTTCACCTTCCTGCATCTTAAACAACTCATATTTAGATCTAAATACGCATTGTTTAGATTTCTTTACCTTCGAAGTCCCTTCATGAGAAATCTCCAATGAATTTCGTTGGCCGTTTTGCACATGGAGATGCGGTTGGACTCATTTGAAGTGAGGGCACAATGGAATGCATTCATGGCCCTCGCATTAAATTTAATCGAGTCCTTCTCTGATTATGTTCTCAAAGCCGCGGGTGTAGTAGGCTTCTCAAATGGCGACTCTGTGATGTCCCAAAGGTCTTGACCCTCCAAGTAGATCATCATCTTGATCTTCCAACTTGGGTAGTTGGTTCCGTTGAAGAGCGGGGGTCGAACGGTTGATAGACCTTCTTCATGAGACATAGATGAAGCGTTGAATGCCATCGTTGTTTTATGCTTCAACTTCGCTCTGATACCAATTGTAAGGATCGCCTTACCCTTGCAATACTAACAACACACACTAGAGGGGGGTGAATAGTGTAATGGCAATAAAATTGTCCAATTAAAATTAAACTTGCAAATGCTGAATTATAAATGCAAGAGGAAATAATTGACACAATTAAACCAAACGCAAACACAAAGTTTTACCCTGGTTCTCCAAACTTGGGTACGTCCAGCCACACCAATATTCAATATATTCCCACACAGAGACGTGAATACAAATCTCACAAGGAGATACCCCCACAAAGAGGACTTATGCCCTACACAAGGACCCAACCAGCCCTACACGAGGATCAAGACTCACACACAGAGAATCACTAACTCCCACTCAGAGAATTAGGGTTAGCCCTACACTAGGACATTAAACTCCCACAAAGAGAGCTATTCCCACACAGAGAATATCCTAATCCCACAAAGAGATAAACTCCCATAAAGAGAGAGAGAGAGAGAGAGAGAGAGAGAGAGAGAGACTAATTCCCACTAAGAGAATTAGAGTTACAAATTCACCAAGTAAAATAAATACTCTTACCTATGCCTTGAGATGCTTACTCATAAATGGATGCAAGGCGTGGAAGAGGATCTCCAAGTGTTGAGATATGCTTGAAAGCACTTGGATGAATTCCCTTGAGCTGGACTTCAATGCTCGAAGAGGAATGAGAGCTCCAAAGAGGGAATTGAGGGAGTTTGAGAGTTGCTTATAGATCTCTTGAGATATTCAATAGCATCAAGAAGTGTAAGAGATGGCAGCACACTCATATATATAAACCCTATATCAAACCCCAAAACCCAAGAAAACAGCCAAAAGATCAATTCAGCAACGGCTAGAAACTGGGCGAAAACGACAGGAACAGTCGACTGATAATCAAAAGACAGTCGACTGATCAACGGCTAGAAAATATCCAACGGCTATAATCTGAGCCAGGACAGTCGACTGATGAAGTCGATACAGTCGACTGTAAATAGGACAGGCGCCTGTTAATCCTTCACCACGCTACTGCTGCAGGGGATGGAATAAAACAGAGAGCTGCACTCTTTCTCCAGATAAGCAAACAGGCGACTGGTGTCAATAATACATTCAACTGTCTTATAGTCAGGCGACTGTAATACCTTCATCAGTCGACTGCTGTATATGATGGAGAAAAGATAGAGAGATGCAGAGAATGCACTTACGCTACTCAGACGACTGTGGGCCAATTCCCAGGCGACTGTAAATCTACAGGCGACTGTAAACTGAGCAGCAGTCGACTGTGCGTCAAGCTTAAGTTTGAGTCAATTGAAATGTTGACTTGAGCTGTGCATATCAGTCGACTGTAGAAGGATCGACAGGCGAATGGAAATCACCCAATCGACTTTAAACCCTTCATCAGGCGACTGATGGAAAGCCAGAGACTCCAAATGAGTCTTTGGACAGAGTGAACCTAATTGGTTGGATTCTATGATAATCCTAAGGCCCACTAAGATGGTTAAATGCATATGCATGAATGAGTAAACCATCTAACAAGGCATTACATTAACCTAGACTCAAAAGAGAGAGAAAGCAATCAAGTAAATATTACATGGATTACATTGCTTTCCTTAGAGCCTAAGTCTTCAATCTTGATGCCTTGATTACTCTCCATCATCTCCAAGCTTTGGCACTCCTTGAGTCCAAGCTTTGGCCCTTCTCCACTTGATGTCCATCCTTGCACCAAGTGATTAGTCTCCAAGAAAGATATTCTACGAATGAAACTGTGAGACTAAAACATGAGAGTCATTAGTAACAACATAATGTTGTGATCATCGTCAAAATAAGATTGGTATGAAACACCAATACTCAACACCGGGGGGGTTCTGGGCAACACAACTCTTCGAACCCTTTGGCCGGCCTTTGATCTTCGATACGCCAATTTTCCTCCGGCGATCCAACGGTGAAAAGGACAGGCTCCAGCTCGGATTTGGGCATAACGTTGAGGTCAATCAGTGAGTTGGAAGATCCAACAGCTCTCAGGCGTTTTGCCATCGTCGAAAAATTTGAGGCTATATGGGGCGGTTGCAGTCTTCTGGATCCAATAGCTCGCAGGGGGTTCTCTGATCCAGGGACTGGGGTTGTTTTACGTAGACAATGGGAGAGGAGGGGACACAATCTGTTAGATGAGGTGTTGTGGGCTTATTGCATTCATCAACCTTAAAATTTGTTTTTTTGGGCTTGTGATAAATTAATTTTTATCCATGGGCATGCAGCCCAAATCTTAATAATAAATTTGTTGGGCTGTTTATTGGGCCTGAAGCCCAGTACATAACAATGACAATTAAAATGTGTTTAATTTTCCTTATGGGCCTGCAGTCCATATTACAACAATAATTTATTTTGTCTGCTTATTTGGGCCATAAGCCCAGATATTTTAAATTGCAAATTGAAATGATTTTTATTTTGCTTATGGGCCTGCAGCCCAAATTAGAATAATAATTTAATTTGTCTGTTTATTTAGGCCAGAAGCCCAGTTAATCAAATTGCAAATATTATGTAAAACATCTCTCTTGCATTGTTAATTATTTATGGATTATTAGGATTTTTCAAAATATAATTATCTTAAATATCCAGCGACCGCTCTGCCGTTAGTCATCTAACCTAACTGTGTATGACGTCTCCCCGTGGTCCGAGAGATTATTATATTTTATAGTTTCTTTTTACATATTATATATGCCTGAGTTATATGCGTGGTTGTTTCTTTGTGCATGTAGCATATTTAAAACTGAGTGGATGTTTATATAAGTTAAAATGTGTTTTTGGGATCGGCGAGTTTGATACCTTTATTTTTCTTGCACTTTTATTTTCTTTTGAGAGAATTTGTAAGTGAGGATTGTATGTATAAATGCCAAAGACCGATGTACCAACATATGAAGACGGAGGTGAAATTTACAAAAGATAGGGACCCCTTCTTGGTTTCCAACTTGTATTTTTCTTTTCTTTATGAACTATAAATCGGACTTTGGACTTTGTACGTTTTTGGGTATCTAGCCGATCCCCACATTTTACTTATTTTATTCTTTATGCATGAATTTACATTTTAATTAATTCATGCTCATTTAAATTGCATAGATTATAATGGAAAAATTGGCAAGCGTAGATTTCGAAGTTCTTGATGCAGCGGAAAAGAACTATCTTGGCTGGCGAGTGGACCAAAGTTCCATTTGCATTCGATGGCACTTCTCCACTCGATTCTGGCCCCCGTAGTGGCCGAGACACCTGCTAGCAGTGCCCCTGAAGTGGCACAAGCATCTAGCAGTTTTCCAACCATTGTCTCCGACATAGATAAGGCGAAAGCCATTATCTATATCACAAGACACATAGATCGGACCTTAAAGGCCGAATATTTAACGGTGGAAGACCCATTGAAGTTATGGCAAGCACTGGAGGCACGTTATAAACATCAAATCGATGTAATATTACCACGTGCCAGTTATGAGTGGGAAAACCTCAGACTTCAGGACTATAAGTCCGTTGCTGAGTATAACTCTGCACTTCATAATATCACCTCAGGCCTGAAGTTGTGCGGTGAAGAAGTGACTGAAAATCGCATGTTGGAAAAGACATTTACCTCGTTTCACGAGAAAGATGCAATCCTCATGCAACAGTATCGTGAACGTAACTTCACGAAGTTCTCTGATCTAATCTCTTGCCTCCTTAGAGCAGATCAGAATAAATATTTACTGCTTGCCACTCATAATTTGCGCCCTGTTGGTATTGTCCCTATCCCTGAAGCCCACCATGTTTCTCCCCAGAAGTGGAAAAACAAGAAAAAGGCTAGAAAGAACAAAGGGAAAGCTGTAATGAAGCCAGTAAGCGGAGCACCTCTCCAGATCAACAACAACAAAGGGAGGAGAAACCTCTCTTGGAAGAATAAGAACGCTGATCCAGTGTCAATTCCTAAGAAGACCTGGGAGGATAAATGACATAGATGTGGCATGACTGGACATTGGTCCAGAAACTGTCGTACTTCTCGCCACCTCCAGGACCTGTATCAGGCGAGCCTGAAGCCTCCTCTTGAAACAAACCTAGCAGATATTCAATCTCTGACCAAGTTCACTGCACAAGACTTCAAGAATGACGATCTGCTCGATTGAGTCCTATCTTTATATCTATGCATTTAAATCTAAATAGCTTCATCTGTAGTTTGTTTTGAATGAACTTTATTTTGAATTACTCAAATAAATTTCCACTTTGCATTAATATAGATGAAATGTGATATATTGTGGACAGTGCATCGATGCACTGGTAAAGCATTTAAATTGCTTCCACATACAACGAGATTAAAATATGCATTTTTCTCTCCTAATTCATAGAGTAATCTCCCAAGTTTCAAGTATATTTTGTTTAAACGAACATAACTTGGAAACTGTGGATAATAAATAGTGAATATCTTTATGTAACTCGTCAAGAGGATGGCCAGAAGACCATCTACACACGATTTCATTGGACCCCCGTCGGGTCCCTAACATTACAGATATTCATCCTATATAAAGCCAACTTGACTGAGCACCAAAAGCACCTTTCATTGCCAGAGTTTTCAACTCTGGCACAATAGACTTGGTCATCCTGGATCAACGATGATGGACGCATCATCAAAAGAATCCTTTGAAGAACCTGAAGATTCTTCAAAAGATTGAGTTTCCTTGTCCCCCTTTGTCATAAGGGAAAACTTATAGAGGACCTTCCCTCCTGAAAGTGGGATTAGAGTCTCCTGGCTTCATCTACTAGAATACAGTCCAAAATCCATATACAGTCCCAAAAAGAATAAAGAGAAAAGTACAACTTAGGAACCCTATGGGTCCCATCTATTAGAAAGTTGGTCTCCTTCTTCATGGAATGTACCACTGGCCTTGGTTATTTACAAATTAATCCTCATTACATCTTCGCTCAAAAAGAAAAAATACGAGAAAAGTAAAATGGTGACAAACTAGCCGATCCAAAACCACAACGAAGCAAAAATTACACATTAGAGATTATTGAATATGCAACATGCATATAAATTTGCATCGCAGACATATAGATATGCTTCAGACACTAATAATTTCCATCATAAAAATTAAGCATGATGCAGGCATTTAAATTTGTGTTATAGGCATAGAATGGACCAAAAAATAAGGGTGAAGAAAAAGAGAATTTATTGTACGTCCCGAAAGATACCATACAGAATCACCGTAGCCCCGTCGTTCATGTCCATCCCACAACTCTAATTAGGGTTTTTATTAGTTTTCACGTAATTAGCGCGGAGACTGTCTTCGGGACCACGAAACCCCCTAGGCTAGGATTTTGGGCATATGGCATGACAGTCAGGCCCATGGAGCCCCCTTTTTCGACAGTGATTACGGTGGGGAAAGAGAGGGAAGCGCCGCCTTTGGGGCAGTGGAGACCTCTACGTAGGGATGAAAAACACAGGAGGGAGGGGAGGGCGCTGCCTGCAGGGCGGCGGACCCCTCCGTCTAAGTCAAAAGCACGGGAGAGGGTGTCACCTGCAAGGCGGCTGGGCCCCCTCCGTCGGGGTTGATATCAAAGGGGGCACCTCCTGCGGGGTGGCGGGCCCCCTCTGTCGGGGTCGAAAGCATGGGAAGGGGGTGCCGCCTACGGGGCGATGGGGTATCCTCCATCGAGGTCGAAGGGACAAGAGGGGGCATTGCCTGCGAGGTGACGGGGCCCCCTCTGTCAGGGTCGAAGGGACAGGAGGGGGCACTGCCTGCAGGGTGGAGAGGCCCCCTGATTGAATCGGAAAATGCACAAGACAAGCGCGCCTTCCACTCCCAAGTGTAGGAGCGTCAATGCAATATAAAATTTATAACATGTGAATACCGTGTCAGATCACGGGGAAAAGTCGTTTGAAATCGCACGTTTGGTCAAAAATAGATGCGGGATGGTTAAAAATGGATCACGGGGAAGAGTCATTTTTGTAGGAGCGTCAATGCAATATATTTTTCTCTCTTTCTTTTTATTAATTAATTCCACATAACGTGCATAAAAGCAACATTTGCAGAAAGTGATATAACTTGAGTGACCCCATCAAATAAGTGAGTTTCTGGTCGATGACTCCTAGGCCAGACGACCATCGGGCATCGGGCCAAAAAGGACCTCGCGGACCGTACTACTCGAATCACCGGGTTATTTATTTAGCGACCTACCTATCCTTTTTACTTGTTTTGTTTTATGTTTTGTTTTTTCTTTTGTGTTTCTTTTTCTCTTTTCTCTCTTTTCTTTTCTTTTCTTTTCATTTCATTTTTTTCGTAGGAGCGTCAATGCAATATAAAATTTATAACCGGTGAGTACCGGGTCGGATCACGGGGAAGAGTCGTTTGAAATCACACGTTTGGTCAAAAATGGATGCAGGATGGCGAGAAATCGCCGGCTATATTTACTGGTTTTCTAGAAGAGGAGAGAATGGGAGAATGACTAGTGGAGGCCACCTACCAACCCTACACGCTATGGACAAGGGTTCGGGAGCTCAATCAAGCGAAGAGGTGAGCTTGGCATTCAACCAAACACTTAGCGTGTGAAATGGTGAAGGGTGTTGGAGGAGCTCTCCCGAGTTATTCCTCACTACGGAGTGAGGTCAACGCAGTGAGTAGTGGACGACTAAGCTACTTGCCCACCACAGGTGGCATGTTAGACCCACCAATGAGTGACGACCTGGGTTTGGGTTTGAATCACCCACATGAACTCACAACCCAACACAAACTAAACCGCCCAAGCACGAAGAAAGCAATGAAAACATCCAAGCTTTGAATCGAAAGCACAAACACCAAAGATCAAGAGTAAAACATGAAAATGAGTCAATTATCTCTAAAATCATCCATTACATGAATAAACCATATATCTAATTACAAGAGAGAGGGATCGAAATCACCAAGGTGTCATCCCGAGCAACCACGATCATCTCTGCCTTGATCTCCTCCTTGCTCTGACGATGTAGCTCAAAACTTAGCCCTAAGTTGAGAGAGGTGTGCAATGGGGCTTGGGCGTAATGAGGGATGCCCCAAGGGCCAAAATAGCAGCCTCAAAAGTCCTCAGCCGAACTGGGTCTGGAAACAACACTAACGGGTCGGATCCACGCCTAAACTCTGCAACTAAAGCACAAATCAGCAGAAATTTCCAGCTCCGTCACACTGTCTTCCAAAAATGTAGTAAATTGCTCCGACCTCCAAAAATTCTGAAAAAATATGCGTTTGAATCAAGACTTTACGAACTTCAACTGAAAAATATCACGAGGCCAGAATATGCACTGGAATGACAGTAGGATTCTGCACAAGAGACATTGCAGAATTCTTCTTCTCTTCTTCTTGCTTCGGATAAATCTCTATAAATTCTAGAAAAATCCCGAAAAATAGGAAATGCAATAATTAGTGACAAGAAGTGGGTTTTAAGTATAAAAAGTGATAAGATCTAATATACAGACTTTGCATAATTACGAGCCAGATAGAGCCTATATGTGAAATATATACGCTAAAACCCAAGGAAATAGGGGGTGAAAATGACACTTTTCATTCGGAATCACCCCCTCTGTCGGGGTCGAAAGGACGGGAGAGGGCACCACCTACGGGGCGACGAGGCCCCCTCCATCGGGGTTTCGACGCAAAAAAGGGTTGGAGTGGGCGCCGCTTGCGGAGCGGTGGGGCCACCTCCCAATGGGGCTTCGACGCAAAAAGTGGGGAAGGGCCCCTCCTTTGGGGCGTGCATGAGATCCGCCTCAAAAGAAGTGTATGCGTGAGATCCCCACAAAAATCTTCCCTTTTTCAAATAAAAATGTGATTTTTATTGTTAAAACTAATTTTTATCATTGAAATCAACGTTTTTATCATAAAAATTTGATTTTTATTGTTTAAAACATCGATTTTGGTCCATGAAGTATCAGATCTAAACGTATTCTTGAATAAAAATAGGTTTAGATCAATTTTTTTTATTTATTACCTCTAGATCTGACATCCAGATCTAGCGACGGTTGAGATGCCTATGGTGGATCTAATGAATCGCTCTTCGTCTACCAAAGATCGCCGAAAAATTTCTCAGTTGCTCAGAGCATGCTGATAACGATATGAAGGTATCGGCTACTGAACACGTAGCCATGTATTTATAGTAGAAAGGATACAATTGGGTGGATACTCTTACAATTGGGTGGATACTCTAGCCCTACATTGGCTTACATGGTCCTACAAAAGCACATTCATAACAGTTTTGCAATTCTAATTAAGGTTAATATTGAATTTTGCGATACAAAATACCCAAATTATCAAGGTTTCGGCCTAGCAATTTCTAGCATTTTAAGAACTACTTTGTAACTTGTATTCCTAAATTTTAAGCGACCCAGAAGAAGTACAGCTCGGCTATTTTCTCAGACTCAGATGCTCAACCTACACACGGCCCGCATCGCACGGTTTGTACGATGCACGTGCGCATGGTGCGTGGGCCACGTGATGCACGATCGAGCAAGAGCACGTGAAGCGGAACGAGTAGGGCGGTAACACATGGCGTAATTGAGTGAAGAAGAGAGCGGATCAGACAATTCCAGAAGAGGTGGGCAGCAAAGACGATTCAAAATCAGCTCTCAAGGCGGATCCAACATTGTTCAAGTGGGTTTTGGATCTATTTTGATAGCTATGTAAATGTGTTTAAGCTAGAATTTTGTACAAGTTCGAGAGCTAATCCCTAGGAATTAATTTTATGGTTCCTGTGGCAATAACTAAAGGCAAAATTAAAGAGATTTGCAAGTTATTTGAATGCCAAAGTTAGTTTTTGTCCATACGTTTATTCTTAAATATTATTAATAGGCTTGATTTTTCCTTGAATCTAAGTGACATGCATTCTAGTCCAAGTTGATTAAAGTGATAGTGATCTCTCTGATTAGATGTATATTAAGAATTAGATGGAACTAGTATAAAACTTAGTGTCAGGTACGTGTTCTCTTTTGATTTTACATTCTATTTTTATGTTACTCGTGGTTGAGGATTTTGCGTAAAAACTACCACTGCTTCGATTGTTGATCTACGATTCTTAGTTTTTGTAAGGTTATTGTCAATTTAAAAATGTATTCACCCACAACAATGAGTAGTGTCAGAGTGCCAACAATATCATCTCAAGGAGTTTGTATCAAGATCAAGGTGATGGTAGAGAGTTCACCAAAAAGCAGTACAACCAGAGGTGGAATATGTTAGAGCTTGTATACAAGTGGTTGTTATGCGACAGTCAGTACATAATGCATGATACAAGATAAAGAAGTTTGATGGCGAAAAAAGCTTTGGGATATGGTAATATAAGATGATTGTATTCTTAAGAAAGGATCATATGCATAGAGTGGTATATGACACCGATACGTTATCGGCATATATCTTAAAGAAGGTGAAGATGGTTATAAAGGATTTGACTATGAAGACTATCCATTTAAATCTATTAGACACGGTGATCTACCATGTGTTTGAGGAGACAATGGCGAAGTAACTATTGAAGAAGCTGGAGATGTTGTATCTCAAGAATTCACTCACCAGCAGGTCGTTCTCATTGAAGACTTTCTTCACGTTTAAGACGTGAGATAGTATCTCATTGAAGATCATATGGATACTTTCAATAGCTTAGCGATGAAGATGATTGTCATCCAATTGACTGTAAGGGGTGCATGAGGCAATGATTTTACTCCTATCATTAACAAACAGATGCATGACATGCGTCAATATGATGGTTGATAGTTGGGATACTCTCTGAGTTTTGAGGAAGTGAATTGGGGGCTTTATAGTACTGAGTTATAAGATCAGACTGTAAGAGTTGGTGTAAATAGTAAAGATTCATATAATCAGATCATATTTACTTTGGAAAGAAGCAACGGAAGAGGTGAAAAGAGGAGAAGATCAAAGGTGAGGATCATCATGTTATATTTGCAAGAAACCTGGATAGTAAAAGAGAGACTACCCAGAAATAACGAATAAAGATGAAGATGAAGTGCCATGTTCTTAAATAGCTATACTAGTGACTATCGAAGAACTTAGTAGTGAGGAAGTATAAGATATATTGCTAGCATGTTCATCAGATGTTAGGAATCATGCATTGATCACGGATTCTGAGGTGTCATTCCATATGACATAAAATCAAGAGTGTTTCTCTACTTATGATAGGAAAGAGGATGGATCGATCTTTATGGGTAACAACATGATGTGTAAGGTTGTTATCAATGGTTCGAAGCGAATCAGGATGTTTGATGGCATAATGTGTATAAATTCACTAATGTATGGCATGTTTCAAAAGTTGAGGAAGTTGCTGATTTTTTGTGGGTGATTGATTCTTTGGTTACAAGGTGACAATTGAAAAGGATGTCTTAAAGGGTTCGATCATGGTCATAAAAGGTGAAAAAGTTAAGAATATATTCTACCGAAAGGGACTACCATCATTGGAGATTCTAGCATTGGAATTGAGAGTTTACAAGATATTGGTTCGATCTGGTTGTGACATCTTATGTTGGACATGTCATGAAGAGCTAGGCAGCTTTAAGAAAGAATGATTTGATCAAAGGATTGAACTTCAAGAAGCTTGGGTTATGTGAAGATTATGTGTATGGAAAGCTGACGAATGTCAGTTACAATAAGGGGAAGCATTATAGATTGATTCTTGAATAGTGATAACTAATAATTGGGATCATGCACCAATTCGTTCTCTATATAGAACTCGGTATGTTATATTATTCATCGATGATTTCTCTAGGAAAAGTTTGGATATATGTGATGAAAGATAAGTCAAAGGTATTTGAGAAGTTTAAGGAGTGGAATATGTAGGATCCATGTATGCTAAGCAACACTAGAGGGAGGGTGAATAGTATAATGGCAATTAAAAATGTTGATTATAATAAATTAGACAATGTGGAATATTAATTGCAACACAACAATCACAAAGAGAAATTGCAAATGCAAACACAGAATATATCTTGGTTCGGATCCCTACACCAGATATCCTCCTCCAGTCCCAACCTCGTAAACCAAAGATATGGATTTCCACTAATGCTCCCTAAACTAGTGCACCAAACTCAAACTCAGTACAATCCCTAAACTGGGATACCGAGGAGTAAACCCTCGAAGGTTACAAGGAGTAAACCCTCCTATGTGTGGAGTAAACCCTCCAAGTGGAGTAAACCCTCCGCAATGCTCTCACAACCCGAGAGCTAGGTTTGAAACTAAATTGTAAAAACAATAACACACTTACATATGCCTTGAAAAGATTTACCTATGTGAAATTAAAGGCATGAAGTGTGCAGAACCAAAGGGCTCAAGATGAACTTGGTTGTACTTGGAAAACTTTCTCTTCTTAATGCAAGATCAATGCATAGCACTTTAACCAAGTGAAAGAAGAATGAGAGAAATAATTGCTCTTGGATTTTTGTCTCTATAAATGAGTTCTATATAATAAGCATTAGTGCCAAAAAATACAGCTCAAATGGGTCTTAAATAGGGCCTCAAAATTGCACGGAATCCAAGAAAAATAACCTAGAAAACCGCAATCTAACGGCTATAAATAGATAGAAAATCTAGTCATCATATGTCTGGTGAAGTGTTCCCAGATGGCTGATGATGTGTGAGTTTTAATATACCGCGAGCATACGGTGTAGTTGCAGCACTTACGGGTCGAATCCACAGGGAGGCATGGTTAATTATTGCTTTCTTCTGTATTATAATTAGCTACCCAAATGATTTAGGCGTGAGAAGAGAATGTCACTATGAAATATCAATGGAAGAAAGATCTAGGGATAAATATCCCCACTACTGTGATTCAAACATAGGATTGATCTCAGTTGTCTAGTTATTGAATCATGTCCTAAGGTGAGGTTGTTGCACCTAATGTTGAGACATACCCTCTATTGTCGTGATGCTATGATATGACTACATATCATATGGCAAAGCCAACTATCGTTGGTCATTGACATACAATAGATGTATTATGATTGTTTCAGAGTGTTTTCTCACTACAAAAGCGTTGACCGTGGACTTCCCGGTCAACGTGGTCAAGGGGCCGACTTGGGTCCCTCGGGTGCGTCGAGTCCGTGCAGACGCGGCGCAAATCTGAGTTGTGGATGACGTGGAGCACTTTGGCTGGGCCGGGTCTGGATCCTCGGCCACAAGGTGGGCGAGGGGAAGCCTCGGCCCGGTGTGAGACGCTCGGCCTCGGACGGTCGGATGACGAGGGATAGCCTCGGCGCCTCGTGAGCGGAGGGGAAGCCTCGGCTCGGACGGACGTGCTCGGCCTCGGTCGGTCTGACGACGAGGAGTAGCCTCGGTCGTCTTGTGAGATGCGTGGCCGGCGTGGGGCGGAGGGGAAGCCTCGGCCCGTGGATCTGATGTCCTCCTGCGAAGACGAGAACACTCGTCAGTGGGGCCGGACCTTGGTTCCGGCCAAATCCCCTCCGATGCCTAAGTCAGACGATGATCTGAAAGAGGAGGCCCGGCGGAGACAGTTCGACTCGAGAGGAGATCGGAACGACGTCTACCGGCGCGAGCGGGGGAGGAAGGAGATGAAATGGGGGAACTAGGTCGTTGATGGAGTACATTAGGTTTTAGTTACTTGAGATGTCATCCTTTGTCTAGTCGTCCTTCTAGCCCTTTTATAGGCCTCCCGTCATGATTGCCCATGACTCACGTCCCTCGTCCGCCCCCGATCGTGCCCCCTTAATCCGCCTCCCTATCGCCGTTCCCTGCGCCATGCCAGCACCTCCCCATAACCGCCATAAAGTGGTCGCGGGCCCGGAGGAGCGGTTATCGCTGGAGTGGGCGAATGACTTGCGCGTTTCCGGGGCCGGGTTGGATCACCGTTCGGGGGTCCTCTAAGGGACTTTGTTGGGCGGGCCTGATCTCGCAGACGGGCTTCTGATCGGTAGTTTGGTTTCTAGCTCCATGTTCTTTCGGGCTTCGTTTGGTGGGCTGCGCCTTTGGGCCCATGCTGTTGGGCTTCCGTAAAATAGACGTATCAATTGCCCCCATCGGTGGGGCCGATCGGCCTTGGCCGGCTCGGTTCGACCGATGTGACTCCTGGGGTTCCGAGTGGCGTGTCAGTCGAGGCGTGGTCATAAATGAAGGTTATGATGAGGCAGATCGATTGGACTTCCCTTGGCTCCGATTTCGAAATGCCGCCGGCTCTTTGAGGCCTGCCACGCGTTCCTGTCAGGCGTTTCGAATTCGCCCCTGGGTCTGGTATATAAGATCCCCGGCTGCGTTGATCCCAACTTCTTCCTCGCTCTTCCCTCTGTTCTAGGCTTCCCACAACTCGGAGTCTCCCGCCGCCTTCGTTTCCTTGTCTTCTCCAAATTAACAAAAAGGTAATTCCTTTCTCATTTTCATATTATGGCTTCTCTTAGGATAGGTGGTTCTGGCCAAGGGGCGAGGGATCCTCCTGAGTCCAGGCGGGGCGGGCCCCGATCTGTGGGATCTGGTTCCTCCTCTGGGAGCCGTCTCCTCCGAGATAAAGGGAAGGGGAAGCTCTTCCCAGACTATGCTGGCGATGACGTGGCGTCGGCTGCCGTGCGGCTTAATGTACCTCCGGTTATCCTCCGAACGCCGTCGAGGAATCCCCTTCTAGCGGCCGCGGAGATCCGGGAAAGGTATCTCTGCTACCCGTACGATGTTCGAGTCCCCTTCATCGACGAGCGGATCTACCTTCCGAGGAGCAATGAAGTCGGCGTCTATGTCGAGATGTTCCGCCTGGGTCTTCGTTTCCCGCTCAATCCCTTCTTCATCCAGGTCATGGTGTATCTCATGGTGCCCCTTTGCCAGTTCACCCCCTGTTCGATTGCGGTACTGACGGGCTTCGTGATGCTCTGCTGTACTCGTGGTCTGGAGCCATCTCTCCCCCTTCTCTTCTACTTTTATCAGATCCAGACGGTCGGTCCAGGGTCGTGGTTGCACCTCTGAGCCCGCTCGAGGAGGGAATGCCTGATCGGGCTACCCCGCTGGTCGGGGGATTGGAGCTCGGATTATGTCTTCGTGGTCTTCCTGGAGGATGCCCAGATTTTGACAGGTTGGGGCGGGTCGGTCAGGCCTTGCCCAACGCTGGCCCTCTCTGAGGCTGATCAAGCAGCCGTCGCGCTGCTGTCGACCCTCCCCTTGGAGGCGAAGTCCATCTGGTCTTTGTTGGACGACCTACTCCTGAAGGCCGTCTTGTGGTCTCCGGGTAGGTCGCTTTTTCAGTCCTGGATTGCCCCGTGGCTTACCCTGATTTCGGTTTCCCTTGCAGGAATGGCTAGTCGCGAGTTCACCCGTGATGTCGATGAGCTGATCCGTCGTGGAGCCGCTCGGAGCCGGGGCAGTACCTCTGGAAGGGCGCCTCGGCGGACCGTTGAGGAGGAGGTGCGCCGTGCCGATCCCTCCGTGGGCAAGGTGGTGGCCGCGCCTCCCGCCTCTTCTTCTGGTGATCTCCTCCCCAGGGGGGTCGCAAGGGCCGGATCCGCTCCGCCAGCCCAAGAGGCGGGGGGCAACGACGGGTCCGGTGCAGCTTCCCTTGCGCTTGGCGTGCCCCCTCTTGTCCCCGAGGGTGGAGGTGGCACGAGGCGGAAACGCTCCCCTTCGGCGCCCGCCGAGCCTCACGAGGGGAAGAGGAGGAGGGAAGGTGAGGCTCCCTCTAGTCCGGTGTGCTCCGTGCCCCCGGCGGTGTTCGCCGGGGATCTTCCGGTGGCCCCGACAACCACCCCTGTCGCGGCGTCTCCGCCTCCAATATTGAGAATCGGTGCCCTATTGGCGGGCAGCTCGACCTCCCTTGAGGTCACCCCCAGGGGTTCAGTGTTCGTCGACCGAGCCCTGACTCAGCAGTTCGCCGAGGGCTCCGTCCTCCTCAGGGACCGTAGTCTCCTCGAGAGGATCCCCGCCGACAAGGTGTCAGACTCCTTGGTCTGGATCCTTCAACAGGTTTGGTTATTCTGCCGTCCTTTTCTTTCCTTC
This sequence comes from Scilla litardierei, assembly GCA_030789695.1. Classification (NCBI taxonomy): domain Eukaryota; kingdom Viridiplantae; phylum Streptophyta; class Magnoliopsida; order Asparagales; family Asparagaceae; genus Scilla; species Scilla litardierei. The sequence continues at coordinate 253,805,307 of CM061142.1, forward strand.
GCTCTCTTCTTGGCTCATGTCTTATCGTTTCAGGGTTCAACACTCGCTGTCAAGTCGCAGCGTCGAGCCGTCCATTTGAGGGAGCTGGAGGTGTCCTCAGCGAGGGACTGCGAGCGGGACGGGGCTGCGGAGGTAGCTATGACGGAGGCCCAGATGGAGTCTCGGCATCTCAAGCTCCGGGTGGCCGAGCTAGAGGGACGAGTGGGTGACCTCCAAGGAAAGTTGGAGGACGCTCGGCAGTCGGCCGAGGAAGCGACGGAGTCGTTCCGCCTGGAGAGAGAGGAGCTTCAGAGGGAACTTTCGGATCATCGTCAGGTGGTGCGGTTTGCAGAGGAGGTGGAGAGGGTCGTCGTCGGGACTCTGGGGGAGAGGATCTTCGAGGTCCTCAGGGAAGCCTTCGGTACATATGAAGGCCTTATCGGCCCCCGGATCATCGAAGTCATCCAGTCCTCCTTTCGGGATTGCGCGGAGCGTGTCCGGCAAGCTCCCTCGCCTGTCGATCCCCCTCGCTCCGAGCAGGGCGAGGCGCCCGAGGATGCGTCCTCTCGAGCCCGGGCCCCCTAGGTCGTCCTTCCTGTCCTGTCATCCTTGTTTTTATCCTCGAATTTTTTAGCATCCGCTTCGCTTTGGGCCGGTCTACTTGAGATGGATCCCCGGCCCCGCAATCTCCATTGGCCTCTTTACCGGTTCATTGCTTCGGAGCGAACAATTGCTGATTGCAAGGATGATCGCCTAAGCCAGCGACTTTGTGTTCTTGGTCGACAAGTTTTGCTCTGTCGGCGTTACCCCAGTTTCTGTAGGTGACGAATTTTGTTGTCCGCCGTGAGCGGACTATTTGTAGGGAGGTTTCTCCACTTCGATTTCCTGTAAATAAGACACACTTTTGTACCTCGGTTAATTGTTGGAAATGAAATTGACTTACTCGAAATTCTCGCGTATTTTGCTTTGTTGTTGTGACCTCGGCCCCTCTGCTGACGGCGGTCGCTCGCCTCCTTCCTCCGGGAGGTTGTCCCTTGCCCCCTGAGTGGACAAGTCGGTTGACGTCCTTGATGACTAGGGGGGCTACCCCCGGTCTTATGAGCAACGAAGTTAGTCAGCGGGGGTGTAGCTCCTTGGCTTAGGACCGGTCGACGCCCGAGCTGGCTGGGGGAATTGCCCCCAGATTTACGAGCGAAGGAGACGGTCGGCGAGGGCAAAGCTCCTCAGCTTAGGACCGGTCGGCGTTTGCGCTGGCTGGGGGGATTGCCCCCAGACTTACGAGCGGTGGAGTCGGTCGGCGAGGGCGAAGCTCCTCGGCTTAGGACCGGTCGACGTCCGCGCTGGCTGGGGGAGTTATCCCCAGACTTACGGGTGCAGGAGACGGTCGGCGAGGGCAAAGCTCCTCGGCTTAGGACCGGTCGGCGTCCGCGCTGGCTGGGGGAATTGCCCCCAGACTTACGAGCGCAGGAGTCGGTCGGCGAGGGCAAAGCTCCTCGGATTAGGACCGATCGACGTCTGGGCCGGCTGGGGGGATTGCCCCAGACTTACAAGCGAAGGAATCGGTCGGTGGGGGCGAAGCTCCTCGTCTTAGGACCGGTCGGCATTTGGGCCGGCTGGGGGGATTGCCCCCAGACTTACAAGCGAAGGAATCGGTCGGCGGGGGCGAAGCTCCTCGTCTTGGGACTGGTTTTGTCTGACCCCCCCCCACCCGGTGAGGCGGCGGTCTTCACTCTTATGCACCCTTAGTGAAATGTTGATTCCGTCGAAGATAAAGAAAAGATAAAAGGGAATGCATTTGTACTCTCAAGGGTCCTATTGGACTAGTACATTTGGAGGAAAGAAAACAGGAAATAAAGCTAGACGGAGGGATGTAAACCTAGATAATCTCCTCCGGACTAGGCTACGACTGGGGGGAGGGGCCTCGCATGCTCACTCTATGATGCGGAGGGGTCCTTGGACGGTGTTGATCTTCTTCCCCTTGTCCGGCTGCATGGAGGTTCCTTCTCCGTGGGCCGGCTCGTTAGCTAAATTCCTTGCGTGCCCTCGGCTCATCAGCTTCTCAATGTCCTTCTTTAGGTGCCAGCAGTCTTCAGTGTCGTGGCCATTGTCCTTGTGGTATTTGCAGTACTTTTCCCCATTCTTCCCCCCTTTTTTTGTCTTTGGTGGGGGGCGATCGGCGCGCTCTTCCTTTTGTACTTGAGCGAGGACGGCGTCTGGGGTGGCATCCCTGGTACCCTCTCCCCGCTTCCTGTTTCTCGTCCTCTTCTCGGTCCGGTACCCTTCGGGGCTGCGGCGCTCGCTATCGCCGCGTTTGGTCCCTCGTCTGGCCTTTCCTGCCTCAATGGCCAAGGTCTCCTCGGTCAACATGAAGCGCTCGGCCCTCGCCATGATCCCCGGGAGGTCCTTCGGGGGATCGTTGTGCATAGATTTCTTCAGGCCTCTATGGCGCAACCCTTTCTTTAGGGCCGTTTGGACAACAAGGTCGGGGGGGCTGTTCACGTTCAGCCGTTCCACGTTGAAGCGGCGCATAAACTGTCGGAGCGGCTCGGTCGGGCCCTGCACTATGTTAAACAAATGTTCAGCATCAGGCATTACCTGTCGCCCTGCCATGAACTGTTTGCAGAACAGCTGGGTGAGTTCCTCGAAGCTGTTGATGGAGCGGCTGGGTAGGCCGCGGTACCAGGTTCTCGCCGCTCCCCTGAGGGTCGAATAGAAGCCCCTGCAGAGCAGGTCATCGTCGGCTCCTTGGAAGGACATGTCCCCCTCGTAGTCCATCACGTGGTTTCCCGGGTCTCCTATCCCGTCGTATTTCCCCAGCGCCGGGATCTTGAATCGAGAGGGGACCTGCGCGTCGGTTATTCTCTGCGACAGAGGGCACCGGTCTCCGTGGATGCCCCCGGGGGGTCCGACACCCGCCTACCTCCAGTCCGTTCGGTGGTGGAGGGGGCACAGGTGCCGGCGGGGCTGGCTCCACGGCCCTCGCCACACTGGGGGTCGGGCTGACCCGGCGTTCCCGGCTCCTCCGGCGGGAGCTCCCGCTCCGCCGTGATCGGTCTCTCGAGTGGTGTCGATCGCTTCTTCTGCGGTGGGGTGATCGTGGCCGACGAGACGACGCGGTCACCGATTCGTCCCCCGTGCCTTCGGTTTCTCTTCGGCTCCTTTCACGATAAGGGGAGGAGGCGCGTGATCTCGCCTGACGGGAGCCGGACAACGTGAACCGACACTCCGTGTTCGGTCTTCGGTTCCCGTGGTCATCGACCACAGCGGACCGTAAGAGCGGGGGGCCCCCCGCCCAACGATGGTCGTCGCCCAACACGTCTTCGTTGGCTGGCGCAGCACCGACGAGCTGCTGTACCGTCGCGACCAACATCTGGATGCTCACGTTGGTCTCTTGGGCCAGGGCGCGGAGCTGCCCCTGCGTGGCTAGTTCCGACCCGCCAGTCTCTTCGGTTGAGGGGGTGGGGTGATTGTCGTCGGGTGCATCCTCAAGGTTGCTGTTGGGTGCGCCATTCCCCTCCTCTGGGATGGGGGGCATGCATCTCTTTCCGTTGCAGGCTCGTGCCATTGCAGGTGCGGTTTGTTTCTTCGTGGGACAGTTCGTTCCCACAGACGGCGCCAGATGTTTCAGAGTGTTTTCTCACTACAAAAGCGTTGACCGTGGACTTCCCGGTCAACGTGGTTAAGGGGCCGACTTGGGTCCCTCGGGTGCGTCGAGTCCGTGCAGACGCGGCGCAAATCTGAGTTGTGGATGACGTGGAGCACTTCGGCTGGGCCGGGTCTGGATCCTCGGCCATAAGGTGGGCGAGGGGAAGCCTCGGCCCGGTGTGAGACGCTCGGCCTCGGACGGTCGGATGATGAGGGATAGCCTCGGCGCCTCGTGAGCGGAGGGGAAGCCTCGGCTCGGACGGACGTGCTCGGCCTCGGTCGGTCGGACGACGAGGAGTAGCCTCGGTCGTCTTGTGAGATGCGTGGCCGACGTGGGGCGGAGGGGAAGCCTCGGTCCGTGGATCTGATGTCCTCCTGCGGAGACGAGAACACTCGTCAGTGGGGCCGGACCTTGGTTCCGGCCAAATCCCCTCCGATGCCTAAGTCAGACGGTGATCTGAAAGAGGAGGCCTGACGGAGACGGTTCGACTCAAGAGGAGATCGGAATGACGTCTACCGGCGCGAGCGGGGGAGGAAGGAGATGAAATGGGGGAACTAGGTCGTTGATGGAGTACCTTAGGTTTTAGTTACCTGAGATGCCGTCCTTTGTCTAGTCGTCCTTCTAGCCCTTCTATAGGCCTCCCGGCGTGATTGCCCATGACTCACGTCCCTCGTCCGCCCCCGATCGTGCCCCCTCAATCCGCCTCCCTATCGCTGTTCCCTATGCCATGCCAGCACCTCCCCATTACCGCAATTAAGTGGTCGCGGGCCCGGGGGAGTGGTTATCGCTGGAGTGGGCGAATGACTTGCGTGTTTCCGGGGCCGGGTTGGATCGCCGTTCGGGGGTCCTCTAAGGGGCTTTGTCGTGTGGGCCTGATCTCGCAGACTGGCTTCTGATCGGTAGTTGGGTTTCTAGATCCATGTTCTTTCGGGCTTCGTTTGGTAGGCTGCGCCTTTGGGCCCATGCTGTTGGGCTTCCGTAAAATAGACGTATCAATGATCAACAATATTTCCCAACCTTACTTCATGCCACTGTCATGGATAGCTCGGATAAATGCCTTGAGAGTTCTAATCTACACCCAACTGTTGTTGGCGACATAAATAGCATAAATCAATAAAAGGATTAAAACCCCTATATTAGCCCCAACTGTCATTAGTCGTTAATTTAATTAACCACTAGGGAGCAGATAATGATAATTAATCATCCTAGACAAAACCATAATATGACAATATTCAATATCCAAGCAAAATCACATCATCCCATAATTAAATCATAATAAGGTTCAACACTTACCCTAAATAGGGAACTAGTCACAATCTATAAAAATAAACAGAACACTAATCATATAAGAGAACATGAGAATGGGAAATAAAGGATGAAAATTCTTATCAATGAGATCCACAATGAGAGAAAGCATAAAAATCAAGTCTTTTACCAAAAACAATCCCAAAAGATCCAAGCTTTACACAAGATAGTTGGCGGCTATTGCAAGAATAAAAACCAAGAGACTCTGGAAAAAGCTCTGAATAAAACGCAGCAAGAAGTCCAAGAGAAGTCCAAAAAAATCATATTTATTCTAAGTCAACAAATCCCAAAAACCAACTCAAAACAGACCCAAGTCGGTGCTTGAATTCTTCAGAAATGTGGGATCGACACGGTCGTGTAGAAAACCTACACGACCGTGTAACTGATAGGCTAAAAATCGTGCTTCTGTAACTCTGTGACCCCCCTGACACGATCGTGTATAAGATTGACACGACCGTATGGATGCTTTCTTCAACTCTTTACAAAATGACCCACACAACCCTGTGAGAGTCCGTGTAGGGTCTTCAGCTGTGTCATCTCACACGGTCGTGTGAGATACATCACATGGTCGTGTGAGTCTTCATTTTTCTTCTTCTTTTAGGAGCTCGATTGACATAGTCGTGTGTGATATGTCACATGACCGTGTCATGGTGCTGTTCATCTTCACTCCTTTGATGATTTTAAACCCCCTCTCTTCCTCAATCACTTTCTAAGCTTCCATCATCGCTCTAGAATACTGAGATCCATCATTTTGCTTGAAATATAAAAAGAAAAACTAGGAGTAAAAAGAAACCAAAAAGTGAAAGAAACGACGTAGAATGCATGATTACATGGAATGAATGCATGGATAAACTATATGAAATATATATTATAAACACCTATCAGCTGATAAACTGTTCAGCCGTCTGTGAACAAAGCATCAGACGGCTGACAGAAGAGATGGACAAATGAAAATGAAGTCCAATATCGAAGCAACCAGTCGTGTAAAGAACACTTGTAAGATGGCTGATCAACTGTTGAGTCGTTTGGCAAGCCTTCTTCAGACGGATGACAATTGTGGGTGAGAAAAACAGACAGTACTGGAAAACAAACTCACCATGTTCAATCGTCTGGTGTTGACATCCAAACGTCTGAGGAACAGTTCAGACGTCTGCTTTTAAGCTTTAGACGGTTGACACACGGCTATGTCAAGCAACCTAAAAAGTGACGCGCCAGATGTCTAATCCTGCTCCAAAAGCACTATAAAAAGTGTGTTGGGCATAAGATTAAATGGTATGGGTTCTACATGATTTCTAAGATCCCCTAATATGGAAATGATGCATATGAGTGTGTGTGTGTGTGTGCACGCGTGCAGGTGCGCGCATCTATTCAAGGCTTAACAATCTATATTACAATTGAGAGCTGTTTTTGAACTTATCCTATGTGGCAATGTCACATCAAATTTTGGAGGGAAAATTTTTGGGCTGGGAGAAAATTTGTTGGGAGAACAAATTGTTTTTTTGAAATTGAATGCATCAGCCTTTAATACCCACACATTCATCAAAGAGCCAGGCTGTGCTTTAATACCCACATGTTTCTCAAAGAGGCGGAATATGCAGAGGCACATTGCAGGTCCCATTGTTTTATGCGGGCTGAGATTGAAAGCCAGCTGGAAAACCAAGAGACATTTGTCAAGTTGTAACCTGCATACACATATTTGATGCACTTTCCACCCTTTATAAAACCCCTCCATCGTCACTGTGCTCACATCACACTGAACCTCCATTGTCCCTTGATCATTCATGGCTAAAGCCAAGGCTATTTTCGTAATATCTGTGGAGTAATGGTGCACACGATGGAGCCCGTAGCCACCTAAACGTTGCATCGTAACAACACAACATGCTCCTAAAATAATTGTTTAAAAGAATTGTTTCACCATAAATACGCACACATTTACATGTATGTGTATCCACATGCAATATATATTTTTGAACCAACAGAAGGCGTCTGCGTCGAAGGCGTATTTTTGCCAGTGCCAAAGGCGCCGGCGTCGAATTTGTTGTTCCGCGTCGAAGGCGCCTACGCCGAATTTGTTGTTCCGCGTCGAAGGCGCCCGTATCGCTAAATATTTTTACGCTACTTTGTTTTTCTTTTAAATTTTGGACGTGAAAATATTTTTTTGGGGAACACAGATTTCGCTGGGGGAAAATCTTAAATGAACCGTGCCCGCGGGCACGGGTTATGACTAGTTATTCTATAAAGAAAAGCAAAATACATGAAGAAATCACAAAATTACACTTATATTCTTTTGTCTTCATCAAAAGCTTTTGCTCCATAGCCTTGAATCCATCATCACATCACTAATGCTTTGTCTCCTAATCATCGTAATTAATTAATAAACTGAGACTAAAATATGTAGAGTCATTAGCAACTACGTCATGAGGTGATCATCATCATAACAATATTGGGATAATTGGCCAATATCCAATAACTCCCCCCTTTTGATGATGACACCTATTGTGTGAAAATAAACATTAAACACATATTAAACACATCTGATAATGGCTCCCCCTACTTATATGCACATCAAAAGTAAAAATTAAAAATACAACAATAAAGACTAAATACATATAAGTGGCTTATGTAAAAACAATGCTCAAAGAAATACCAATTGTAAATTTCACATTAAGTGCACATACAAGAATACCAGCATATTGTTGAGGGATGTGTGCCCTTAGTTCATTTGTATTTGATGCAAATGGATTTTAATAATAAATGGGATTAATTGCATTTTATGCAAAAGAATATAAATACGTCGCAAATTGTTTGTGAGCCTATTTAAATAATAGATGCATAGAAATGAATAGGATTTTTCCACTAAAGTCAAGGAGAAAACCGCGCTCAAATCGGAGTCCAAACGTGCCCAATAAATCTATTTAAAAGGAATTTTAAATAGTATTTCAATAGGCCTGAAAATAAAGCCCAGAGGTTTTTCTTTGTGGAAACAAAACCAAAGGGGCTCAATATGGGCTAGCCCAGGCACTGGCTTGGGCAAGCCCAGGCGCTAGACGCCTGGGCCTCTGCCCAGGCGCGGCCCAGGCGCCCAGCGCATGGGCACAGATTTTTGGGGGCTGGTGACCGCAGGCACCAGCTAGGGGCTGACGCAGGTGGGCTCCATTGTGTAAGGGACCCTGCGGGGCTACACACACACTAGAGGGTGGGTGAATAGTGTAATAGCAAGCAAAGTGCTTAATTAAAAGTTACTAAAATTAAAGCACAATAAGCAGCGGAAATTAAACAGAGTGCTCAATAACAACAATCGCAAACACAGAGATTTTACCCTGGTTCCCCAAAACTTGGGTACATCCAGCCACACCAATATTCACTATAATCCCACACAGAGAAGTGAATACAAAATCCCACAAAGGGATTGATCGGTCCATATTTTTACACTTTTTTCTGCATATTTGCATGCCATTTCGGTTGCTCATATTGCGATTTTCACGATTATTCGATGATATTGTGTTACTTTTCACTATTTCTTGTTTTTGTCGGATTTCAGGAAATATAAGCAATTGGGAGAAAAAATGAGCTTAAAGGACTTGCACGCGTAACGGAGCATCGCTCATGGACTTATTGAGGACCTATCAGTGATAGAAGACGAGTGGAAAAAGAAAGAACGTCGTAAGAGCGACGAGGAAGAGAAATGATGAAGATTGAGCACTTTCAGCATGCCACTCGACCGAGTGAAGGAGTCGCTCGGCCGAGCGAAGGAGTCACTCGGCCGAGCAAAGAAGCCCGCTCGGCGGGCCAGATCGGACACGCAATTACTTGAAGATTGGCGTGCACTCGGCCGAGTGACGACATCCCACTCGGACGAGTATGGAGACACCACTCGCCCGAGTGGCACACGAACGACGGCATCTAAAAGACCAGACTTACTGTAATCCATCAGTCGACTACAAGCTCTGACTCGGCCAAGTACCAAAAGCCCCTCGGCCGAGTGACATTTGCCGCTCGGCCGAGTGATGCCGAGGACACGCACGCCCAGATTTTCAGATAGCCTCCCACTCTTTTGAAATCTGCTATCATTCTAGAAATCAAAGTATTTTTATCATATTTTTTATGGATAGTATACTTCATGACGGTTCCAACGCCGCCAAGGACGTGCCAATCGGAGGTCGGATGAAATCTGGAGAATTTTTGCAAGTTGACGCTGCAGTGCAGGAATTTCCACTCGGCCGAGTCATTTTCCAACTCGGCCCGAGTGGCGGCGGGCCCAGATTTTAAGTTGCGGTTTGGGCTGTTTTGGGCACGATTTTGGGGATTTTTCTAGGGTTATTTGCTAGGGTTTTGGGAGACTATATAAGGGTTTTGTAGCCACCATTAGAGGGGGGTCCCCATATGTTTTCTTAGGATTATTTTAGAGGTTAGGCCATGCCCTAGGCCCCCTCTTGGATCTAAAAGCTTGTATTTGTATTGAAGATCTTCATCAAAGCTAAGTATTTTGTTCTTGTTATTTGAATCTTTGTTTTTCTATCTTTTTGTATGCAAGCAATGATTTTTATTGATTCTCATATCGTTATTGCTATGCTTAAGTAGATTTGTTGTTCTAGGGTTTGGGGATGAACCCTATAGATCTAATTTCAGATTTGTGATGAATGAATTTCTAAATTGCTAGAATTGCTAGGAGGTTAGGTTGTGATCGATTTATTACGGATAGCTAGGGATTTCCATCGATTGGGGTTTGCAATAGATTGGATTCTAATCGATGGGAAGGCCTAGATATTCGATTTAGGTTTACAATCGGGATTCTCTAGACTTGGTTTGCAAGAGATTGGACCAAAGCTAGGATTTTTATTGTAAATCTATACCAATATTCGTTTGCAAGAGATTGGACGAATACGAACTATCACAACCTAGATCGTAACTCGAGTTTGCACGAGAGTGGGATCGAGGGGCAATTGGACGATGATGTCGATCTTCATGCTAGTGGCTTAGGTTAGGGTTTGCAAGAGATTGGGCCCTAATCTAGGTTGCTATAAATCGGCAATAGCGCGAGAGAGTGAGCTTGGTTCTCTATTCAGTTACGACTAGTTCACCTCAACGCAAGTCTAGTAATATTGAGACTCACGATTCACAAGGATGAATGCCGACCCGTAGTGGGGATTCCCTAGCCCTAGACACTTTTGTTATATTGTATTTGAATTGATACTTTATCCGACTTCTTTATCACCGACACCGACATCCACCACCATTTCCATTATATCATTCCATAACCATCTCCACCAATAAAACTTTCGTAGTCAAACCAACCTAGGATAGATTGGAGCCAACACCACCTCCTCGTGTTCGATACCCGCTCGCCACTTGATCGTGCGCTTGCGGTAAAACTACAATCGTTCTCCGGGGTAAAACTACAATCGTTTTTAATACGAAAAACTTGATCGCGCCCCGGATACACGTCCCGGGACGGCGACACTGTAGTCTTACCACAAGCGCACGGTCAAGTGGCGAGCGGGTATCGAACACGAGGAGGTGGTGTTGGCTCCAATCTATCCTAGGTTGGCTCGACTACTAATGTCTTATTGGTGGAGATGGTTATGGTATGATGTAATGACAATGGTGATGGATGTCGGTGTCGGTGATAAAGAAATCGGTCAAATATCGATTCAAATACAATATAATAAAAGAGTCTAGAGCTAGGGAATCCCCACTACGAATCGTCATACATCATTGTAAATAGTGAATCTCAATATTACTAGACTTGTGTTGGGGTGAACTTGTGGTAACTGAATATAGAACCGAGCTCACGCTGTCGCGCTATTGCCGGTCTATAGCAACCCTAGGATAGGGCCCAATCTCTTGCAAACCCTAGCCTAAGCCACTAGCATAAAGATCAACATCATCGTTCAATCGCCCCTGGAGCCCACTCTCGTGCAAATTCGAGTTACGATCTAGGTTGTGATAGTTCGTATTCGTCCAATCTCTTGCAAACGAATATGGGTATAGATTTATAATTAAAATCCTATCTTTAGTCCAATCTCTTGCAAACCAAGTCTAGAGAATCTCGATTATAAACCTATATCGAATATCTAGGCCTTCCCATCGATTAGAATCCAATCTCTTGCAAACCTTAGATCGATGGAAATCCCTAGCTATCCGTAATAAATCAATCACAACCTAACCTCCTAGCAATTCTAGCAATTTAGAAATTCATTCATCACAAATATGAAATTAGATCCATAGGGTTCATCCCCATGCCCTAGAACATCAAATCTACTCAAGCATAGCAACAACGATATAAGAATCAATAAAAACAATTGCTTGCATGTAAAAAGATAGCAAATCAAAGATTCAAATAATAAGAATAGAAATACTTAGCTTTTATGAAGAATTCCAATCCAACTACAAGCTTTTTGATCCAAGAGGGGGCCTAGGGCATGGCCTAACCTCTAAAAATAACTCTAAGAAAACATAATGGGGGCCTCCTCTAATGGTGGCTACAAACCCCTTATATAGTCTCCCAAAACCCTAGCAAATAACCCTAGAAAACCCCCCAAAATCGTGCCCAAAAACAGCTCAAACTGCAACTTAAAATCTGGGCCCGCCGCCGACTCGGCCGAGTGGAACATGTGACCCGGCCGAGTGGAAATTCCAGCACTGCAGCGTCAACTTGCAGAAATTATCCAGATTTCATCCAACCTCCGATTGGCGTGTTCTTGGCGGGTTTGGAACCTTCATGAAGTTTACTATCCATAAAAAATATGATAAAAATACTTTGATTGCTGAAATGATAGCAGATTTCAAAAGAGTGAACGGTTGTCTAAAAATCTGGACGCTGCGTGTCCTCGGCATCACTCGGCCGAGCGGCAAATGTCACTCGGCTGAGGGGCTTTTGATACTCGGCCGAGTCGAAGCTCTTAGTCGCCTGATGGATTACAGTAAGTCTGGACTTTTGGATGTCGTCGTTCGTGTTCCACTCGGGCGAGTGGTGTCTCCATACTCGACCGAGTGGGATGTCGTCACTCGGCCGAGTGCACGCTAATCTTCAAGTAATTGCGTGTCTAATCTGGCCGGCCGAGCGGGCTTCTTTGCTCGGCTGAGTGACTCCTTCACTCGGCCGAGTGGCATGCTGAAAATGCCCAATCTTTATCATTTCGCTTCCTCGTCGCTCCTACGACGTTCTTTCTTCTTCCACTCGTCTTCTATCGCTGAAAGGTCCTCAATAAGTCCATGAGCGATGCTCCGTTATGCGTGCAAGTCCTTTAAGCTCATTTTTGCTCCCAATTGTTCATATTTCCTGAAATCCGACAAAAACAAGAAATAGTGAAAAGTAACACAATATCATCGAATAATCGTGAAAATCACAATATGAGCAACCGAAATGGCATGCAAATATGCAGATAAAAGGTGTAAAATATGGACCGATCAAAATCCCCCAAGCTTGTCTCTTACTCGTCCTCGAGGAAGATAAGTAAAGAGACGAACTCGGGACATGAAAACAAAGGAAATGAAATGAAAGACAAAGAAAGAACATGAGGTGGAAGTGGTTGCTAGATTATTCTCTCAGATCTAAAGCCACAAGCTATACATCACGATAACTTGGAAAATACAAATCACATGCTATAAGGATTTCAAATCTTACTTAGACATGGTACTTGCAAGCTTTTAAGAACAATAAGAGGGACTCTCTAAATTCATACAATCAATTCATATCCACATCACGCATTTCATAGAATTTAATACACAAATGTTGGCGATGCACTTTTCAATCAAAGTTATAAATGAAGCATATAAGATACACACCAAGCATGCTATAGAGAATAGAATAAGAGTCATGGCATTCACATATTTATTTCAAATCATGAAAAATCTCCATAACTAAGGTATTTTGCTAAGTTTCAACATTATCAAACTTTCCCATTCGTGCACCTCTCCACTCTAATGTCGTACTCACTCATATGGTCAAACGAGTTCACCCCCCCCCCCCCAAGCTTAGCTTGAGGCATCGCATCTAAAGGAATATGATAGTGGAAAATGGGATTTTTGCCTTAGTTTTCCCAAGTGTTTTGTGGCTCCAATGATGAGATAAAGAAACATTTTTCTTTTTTTTTCTTTTTGAACTTTTTGTTTCTCATTTTTCTTTTTGGATTTTTGTAGGAGCTATATGATTTGTATTTTTTATTTTTGGCTCCTTTTTGGCTTTTTGGACTTTTTGGAGCTAAATTTTCTTTTGTAGGGATTTTTTTGGGAAATAGATGCGATATAAGTAGCTTTAGGATGTGACCTCAAGTGACATGTAGAGAATAAAAAGATATATGTGGAGAAGGAAATAATGTAACACTCTGTTCACTCTAATATGTGCACGAACGGTTCAATAAAATAATACTTCAACTAAAACTCATATTTAAGCATGGATATTCTCAATCATCTCAATAAAAAGCGAAGTCAAGCAGTAAAGTTTACAACCATATCAGGCATGCAACAGAAGGTGAATAAGACAATAAAACTGATGCTTCAGATATACTAATGATGCGTGAATCTTGGTGCATTTCCAACAAAAGCATATTAAACACTAATCAATTCATTCGGCTTCAATTAATATCATGCATTCATATAGAGGAATCATCAAAAGAATATATAAGCAAGCACATGGATAGCAAGACTATGGAATACTCAAAATAGCATGACAAGGAATAATAAGCATCGTGATGGTTGCTAAAGCAATAAGAGATATCATCATAAGGAATAAATCTAGCAAAAGAAGAGAAAGGAAAATAAAGAAATAAAAAAATAAAAGAGAGGACAGAAAAGAAAAACAAGCACACAACATGATGCATGACCACACATAAAAGGAAAATAAGATGGAAAAATCAAAAAGATGATGCAAAAATTTTGAAAAATTTAAAAAAACCCTAAAATAAAGTAAAAATTCAACTAATGCATCTAAATGGCATGGAAATGCACTCCCCCAAGCTTAAACTTCACATTGTCCTCAATGTGATCATAGAGGAAGAATATGAGGAACAACGATAATAATAGGGGGTGAATGAAAAATGATGAAATGAATGACATGAGATCCTAATGCAACTATATGCACATACAATGATGCATGAGAGCGCTTTCCCCCAAGCTTATGCCAAACGATCCTATTCAAATGACTCGGTCAAAAATGTCACGGCTTCACTAAGCGAGATCAAGTCAAACAAATAAGAAAGTAAGGTTTCACTTGAAAGAAATGCTCGGTGGGTGGTGAGCAAAAAGGATGTGACATATCAAAATATAAAGAGGGCAATATATATATATAATGGATTTGGGGTGTAAAAATTTTTGTTGCCGTCATATGAGGTAATATTTATTCAAGCAAATCTATACTGTCCTCTCGCTGTCGAGAGGATTCGTGTTTATTGAAAGCATTAAATTTTCTACACTACTGGATTGATATCACCTATAGCAAAAGGCGGATCCAGTATCTTTGCCGGTGCAGGCAACTGCTCCAACGGCTCCTTCCGTGGCTCCGCCAGATGCGTGTGTCCACGGACTCCAACGAACTCCAGCAATGCATCCTCCAGCATTCCCACAAGGACTCCACATGTACCCTGCAGAGAATAGGATGCATCAGTTCGCTGCAAAAAATTCACCCTCGTAATAAAAGTATCCCAAAGAGGATCGTCTATAGAAATATATGGAATAAATGATGGTGGACGATACTTCCCTGGAAATAATCGAATATCCTCACGTGACGTGATAGCTGTCTCCATGGTATCCTCTCTCAGCTGCTCAGGTAAATCTAGATCATAGGTGTGGACCTCCTCGATAGGCTCGTCGAACTGTGACACGTCCAAGCATACCTCCTGTCCATAATCGTATGTGTGCTGCAAAAGGTATGACGTGTCAAAAATATCTGAATCAAAATAAATATCAAATGGAATGCATGATTCAGAAATGGAGTGGGTAAAAATATCTCCCTGAGTGGGAGCAGTAAGCTCTGTGGGATAGTCCTCGACGTCAGTGGGAGTATGAGGTGGATGCGGGAGCTCCAATGGAGGAGGGTAGTGCTCGGGATCCTCATGAATGGATATGTCCTCGTCCCGATGCACGACCTCCTCGGTGATAAACTCTGGCTCCGTGTGTGATGCCTCCTCAAAAGCATGCTTCGGCTCTGCGAGGTAAATAACATCAATGTCTTCTCCATCTGAATCATCTCCATCCATCCACTCATCGTATGGACTAGCTGTGTCTTTGGGTGGGGGAGTGACGACGGTGAAACCCGGCTCTGTAGCAACACGCCCTGAGTATCTCATCGCAGTTCTCTCATTAGAAGTGGTTGCATCTGTGCCTGGCACCGTTGTCTCCTCAGATGTGGAAGCATCAATGTCCTCAGCCTGCCATCCAAGAATGTCATCCAGATACGCATAAAAATGTGTGGTCCGTATAATCACAGCCTCAGTGGAAGGTAGAGGTGGCTGCAGAAGCTCAACTACAGGTGGGCAAGACTCTGGATTTATCTGAATGAAGTTACCCTCGTCCCAAAGTGCTGCCTCAGTAATGTAATGCTCTGGCTCCGCATGTGATGCCTCCTCGTGAACTATCAATGTAGGCTCTCTCTGGCGTGGTGATGCTGGCTGCTCATGTGTGTCAACTTGTGGAGAAGCATCATGTGGAGGGGAATGCCCGCGAGCAATCCAAAAATTTAATCTATCCCCCTCAAGACTGACATGTATGTCCTCCTCAATTGTTCCTGCAGCTGAAACATGGTTCATAACAAAATCTGCAAATCGTAGATCAAATGCATCACCTGCTGTAATGCTCTCTGAACCGGTGAGCCTCACTGACTCCAAGAGGCCCTCCAATAAGTTCTGAAATGCTTCCTCCTCAAAATCTGTGGTCCACATAAAACCATCCATAACACCTGATAAACAAATATAAATACCTGGAGAAAAATATCAGTGGCACAAAAGAATATAGAAATGGTAGTAAGGGTGGCAGGGGTGAAATTTTCTTTTTAAATAAAAAAAAATTTCGTAGTCTAATCAACCTAATTGTGACAAATTGGCACCCAACGGGAAACACCTCCCCGGCAACGGCGCCAAAAACTTGGTCGCGCCCCGGATACACGTCCCGGGATGGATGAAATTCTATTATGAAAATACATCACCGAGCCTCAAGGAGCCCCTACTACATCCACGCCGACAAATCATATGAGCGATTGGCAAGACCAATCCCAATCCATGTATGTAGGAGGAGAGCACGGAGAAGGAGCTTTGGAGAAAATTCAATATGTTGCGGGGAATTCTGGATATTGGGTCAACCCGACCGCTAGAAACCATCCGGGTTTTTCTTATGCTAATAACGATGGTGCCTTGAACCCCCCGCCTCAACAACCTCCTCAAGCTCGGGCTCCACCACCACCACAACCGAATTATCCACCAAGGGGGCCACCGCAACAAAACTTCCCACCGAGGCAACAAGTGGGACCTTATAGGCCACCCGGGTATAATCAAGGGTGGAGAAATCCCAACCCTCCGCAAGCTCAACCACGTCCGAATTTTGAAGCTAAGGTGGAGGAGTTTATGGCGGTACAAAGAAAGATTAACGCCACATTGAAGGCGGGACAAGATTCTCTCGCCACCGTTGTCGCTCAAATTGGGGAGCAACTTGCGTTGCTCAATAGAAACAACCAACAATTGCCGGCTCAACCCGAGCCGAATCCATGGGGGCAACACCGGCCATATCAACGCGGTTGTTACGGTTACTACAAGAGGAGGGAAGGATACCACCCCCCCCCCCCCCCCATTGACTCAAATTAAGGAACCCGTGGTGGAGAATCTAGAAGAAAGCAAGCCGGTAATTGAAGTGGCAAAGGAGAAAGAGCCGCAAGAAGGAGAAAAATCTAGAATGGATGAGCTTATTGATGAGCGCCGATTTATGCCACCGGTGCCCTTCCCTCAACGGCTAGTTAGAGCCAAGATGGAGAAACGGCTAGCCAAGTTTCTCGAGTATTTGAGAGGGGTGAGCCTCAATATCCCCTTCCTCGACGCTATAGTGGAAATCCCATCTTACGCCAAGTTCTTAAAGGACTTGATCACGGGAAGGAAGAAGAAGGAGAAGATCATGCTCACGGAGGAAGGGACTTGGTTCACAAAGAGGGAAAAGGAGCCCGCCAAATTTAAAGATCCAGGGAGTTTCTGGATTCCTTGCACTCTAGGCGGTGTCCCCCTACAAAAAGCATTGGTGGATTTGGGGGCTAGTGTTAGCCTCATGCCTCTCTCCATGTTCCGGAAGTTGAATACCGGCACGGATTTAAAGCCTACCGACATGCGGATTCAACTCGCGGACGGTCGGATTACAAGGCCAGTTGGGATCGCGGAGGACATCCCGCTCCAAGTTCTGGGAGGCATATGTTTGCCATGCGATTACGTGATAATGGACATCAAGGAGGAGGGCGATATGATCACTCCATATTTTACACCTTTTTTCCGCATGTTTTCATGCCATTTCGATTGCTCATATTGCGGTTTTCAGGATTATTCGACAATATTGCGATGCTTTTCACTATTTCTTGTTTTTGTCGGATTCCAGGAAATATGGAGCGATCGGGAGCAAAAATGAGCTTAAAGGATTTGCACCCACTCCGGAGTGTCAACCATGGCCCTTTTGAGGGTTATTTTGCAATGGAAGACGAGTGGAAGAAGAAAGAACGTCGTAGGAACGACAAGGAAGCGAAAAGATGGAGATTGGGCATTTTCAGCATGCCACTCGGCCGAGTGAAGGAGTCACTCGGCCGAGCATTGAGACCCCGCTCGGCCGGCCAGATCGGACACGCAACAGAGATGTATCAGCGTGCACTCGGCCGAGCATCGCACGCCCACTCGGCCGAGTGCGGAGACTCCGTCCGCCCGAGTGGCACCCAGACGACGGCAAGCCAAAATGTCCAACTCTCTGTAATCCGTCAGTCGACTACGAGCTCCGACTCGGCCGAGTTCCAAAAGCCCCTCGGCCGAGTGACATTTGCCACTCGGCCGAGTGATGCCGAGGACACGCAGCGCCCAGATTTTCAGACAGCCTCCCACTCTTTTGAAATCTGCTAATATTCCAGCAATCAAAGTATTTTTCTCATATTTTTTATGGATAGTAGACTTCATGACGGTTCCAACACCGCCAAGAACGCACCAATCGAAGGTCGGATGAAATCTGGAGAATTTCTGCAAGTTGACGATGCAGTGCTGGAATTTCCACTCGGCCGGGTCACATGTTCCACTCGGCCGAGTGCGGCCTGGGCCCAGATTTTAAGTTGCGGTTTGGGCTGTTTTGGGGCACGAATTTGAGGGGTTTTCTAGGGTTTCTTGCTAGGGTTTTGGGGGAGTATTTAAGGGGTTTGTAGCCACCATTAGAGAGGATCCCCATTATGTTTTCTTAGCCCCCATATGTTTTTCTTAGGATTATTTTAGAGGTTAGGCCATGCCCTAGGCCCCCTCTAGGATCAAAAAGCTTGTATTTGGATTGAAGATCTTCATCAAAGCTAAGTATTTTCTTCTTTTTATTTGAATCTTTGTTTTTCTATCTTTTTGTATGCAAGCAATGATTTCTATTGATTCTCATATCCTTATTGCTATGCTAGAGTAGATTTGTTGTTCTAGGGTTTGGGGATGAACCCTATGGATCTAATTTCATATTTGTGATGAAATAATTTCTAAATTGCTAGAATTTCTAGGAGGTTAGGTTGTGATTGATTTAGTACGGATAGCTAGGGATTTCCATCGATTGGGGTTTGCAAGAGATTGGATTCTAATCGATGGGAAGGCCTAGATATTCGATTTAGGTTTACAATTGGGTTTCTCTAGATTTGGTTTGCAAGAGATTGGACCAAAGCTAGGATTTTTAATTGTAAATCTATACACATATTCGTTTGCAAGAGATTGGATGAATACGAATTATCACAACCTAGATCGTAACTCGAGTTTGCACGAGAGTGGGCTCGAGGAGCGATTGGACGATGATGTCGATCCTCATGCTAGTGGCTTAGGTTAGGGTTTGCAAGAGATTGGGCCCTAACCTAGGTTTGCTATAGACCGGCAATAGCGCGAGAGCGTGAGCTTGGTTCTCCATTAAGTTGCGACTAGTTCACCTCAACGCAAGTTTAGTAATATTAAGATTCACTATTCACAATGATGCATGACAGTCTGTAGTGGGGATTCCCTAGCCCTAGACGTCTTTATTTGATTTTATATCCCCATACTTTGCCCGACGATTGTGACAGGATCGTCGCAAGGCAAATTCCCTCTTTTATTATATTGTATTTGAATCGATATTTGACCGATTTCTTTATCATCGACACCGACATCCACCACCATTTCCATTATATCATACCATAGCCATCTCCACCAATAAAAACCTTCGTAGTCGAGCCAACCTAGGATAGATTGGAACCAACACCACCTCCTCGTGTTCGATACCTGCTCGCCACTTTGCCGTGCGCTTGCGGTAAAACTACAATCGTTCTTTGGGTTACATCCCGGAGCGATCAAGTTTTTGGCACCGTTGCCGGGGAGGTGTTTCCCGTTGGGTGCCAATTTGTCACAATTAGGTTGATTAGATTACATTAAAAAAATCAAAAAAATAAATAAAAAAACATTAAGAGAGATTGTTTTTCCCACCCCCTGCTATTATTATCTTTATCTCTCTTTGTACCACTGACGTCTTTTCCAGGTTGTTTACTTTGATTGATCAGGTGCAGTTGTTGCAGCGATGGTGCTTCCAAAGAAAATGCGAGCGGGCTCTATACAATCCTACATATATCTCGCTGCATTCTATCAGGCTGATGGAGAATCCTTCGGGGAAGCCTTGTCTAGGTTTGAAGGAATGTTAGAAATGTTCCAGACGGAGTCAGACCATGAGTGGAATGACTCCACGCTATTTGATATCTTCACTAGAAGGCTAAAGGGACCCTCACGTGAGTTTTTGAAGAGGATGCAAGTGGGGAAGTTCAGTGATCTACAATTGGCAGCAGCCTTGGAGCAAATGATAGATGATGGTCGATCTACCGGTTCATTAACCGTTACGGTAAGTAAACCATACGACCAAGTATTCATTGATTTTGTTATGGCTAATGTCTCTAGTGCAGGTACTATCATAGATGGAGTGTATGCTTCACTTGAAGGTGATCATATCCACCTTTATACCATCAACACTCCACAAATATAGACATCTGAGTTGCCAAAGGAGGACACGTACACGGACCTATTGAGAAACATTGTCGACATAGTTCGAAATTCCGGTCCATTGACAATAACGGCAGGTGATCCTTTTGAGTTTGAATTTCAAAACTTCATTGCTCATTGTATCTCTTCCACAGGCACCATTGATGATGGAGTCTATGCTCTAGTTGAGGGGCACAAGACCCACTTTTATACCGCGGTCAAGATACATGAGCCCATAGAGCCACCTGCACCTACTCTTGAGGAGGCCAAGCCATGCAAACGGGTGCCTCGAGCTCCAGGACAGAAACAAAGAAGGAGGCATGAAAAGGAGATGATGACGTTTACATTGCCTTCTATACCTGAGGAGCCTGAGGAGGATGTCCACGTTAAGCTTGGGGGAGAGTCAGCTTGTGCCATCGTCGCTCCCCCTTGCCACCCACATGAGCCAGAGCTTGTTTTTGAGGAGGCCTCACATGCGGAGCCAGAGCTTGTCACCGAGGAGGCCGTGCATTGGGACGAGGATACAGCCATTCATGAGGATCCCAAGCATTACCCTCCTCCTTTCAAGCTACCGCAGCCATCCCCACCTTCTACAGAGGCTGAGCATCCCTCAGAGGACCACGCTTCCACTGATGCTGAGGACAATCCCACAGAGCTTATGGCTCCCCTTCAGGATTCATGTACATACGATCAAGAGGTACGTTGGGACGTATACGAGGAGGAGAGCGAGGAGTTAGCACCCATGGATGCTATTGAATATGATCAGGAGGTGCGATGGGATAAGTCTGACGATGATGAGGAGCTGCCTGATGAGACCTACACTTATATGCCCAAGCTACCTGAACAACCTGAGGCGAACAATGAGGAGTTGATCGACGTGGTATACGAGAGTGGAGATTTATTTCCAGGGAAGTGTTGTCAACCGTTTTTAATTTTAAATACTTATGTTGATGACCCTCTTTGGAATACATTTATTTTGGGGAAGAATTATCCACATCAGATTGATGCGACTTATCTCTTACAGGGTACAGGTGGAATCCTTGGAGAGATGCTGGGAGCCGCATTGCTGGAGTCTGATGGAGTCCGTGGACACACGCATATGGTGGAGCCACGGAAGGAGCAGTTAGAGCAGTTGCCAGCACAGGTAAAGATACTGGATCCGCCTTTTGCTATAGGTGATATCAATCCAGTAGTGTAGAAATTTTTATGCTTTCAATAAACCCGAATCCTCTCGACAGCGAGAGGACCGTATAGTTTGATTGAATAAATATCACCTCTTATGACGGCAACAAAATTTTTACACCCCAGACCCATTATATATATTAATTCCCCTCTTCATATTTTGATGTGTCACATCCTTTTGCTCACCACCATCGAGCATTTCGTTCAAGTGAAACCTCACTTTCTTATTTATTTGACTTGATCACGCTTAGCAAAATCGTGATTTTATTGATCGAGTCATTTGAATAGGATTGTTTGGTATAAGCTTGGGGGAAAGCGCTCTCATGCATCATTGTATGTGCATGTAGTTGCATTAGGATTTCATGTCATACATTTCATCATTTTTCATTCACCCCCTTATTATTATCGTTGTTCCTCATATTCTTTCATTATGATCACATTGAGGACAATGTGAAGTTTAAGCTTGGGGGAGTGCATTTCCATGCCATTTAGATACATTAGTTGCATTTTTACTTTATTTTAGGGTTTTTAAAAATTTTCAAAATTTTTGCATCATCTTTTTGAATTTTCCATCTTATTTTCCTTTTATGTGTGTTCATGCATCATGTTGTGTGCTTGTTTTTCTTTTCTTTCCTCTCTTTTATTTTTTCTTATTTCTTTATTTTCCTTTCTCTTCTTCCGCTAGATGAGTTTTGTATGATGATATCTCTTATTGCTTTAGTAGCCATCACGATGCTTATTATTCCTTTCCATGCTACTTAGAATATTCCATAGTCTTGCTATTCACATGTGCTTGCTTATATATCCTTTTGATGATTCCTCTACATGAATGCATGATATTAATTGAAACTGAATGCATGGATTAGTGTTTAGTATGCTTTTGTTGGAAATGCACCAAGATTCACGCATCATTAGTATATCTGAAGCATCAGTTTTATTGTCTTATTCACCTTCTGTTGCATGCTTGATATGATTGTGCGCTTTACCGCTTGACTTCACTTTTTATTGAGATGATTGAGAATATCCATGCTTACATATGAGTTTTAGTTGAAGTATTATTTTATTGAACCGTTCGTGCACATCTTAGAGTGAACCGAGTGTTACGTTATTTCCTTCTCCACATATATCTTTTTATTCTCTACATGTCACTTGAGTTCACCTCCTAAAGCTACTTATATCGCATCTATTTCCCAAACAAAAAAATCCCAACAAAAGAAAAATTTAGCTCCAAAAAGTCCAAAAAGCCAAAAAGGAGCCAAAAGCCAAAAAATACAAATCATATAGCTCCTACAAAAATCCAAAAAGAAAAATGAGAAACAAAAAGTTCAAAAAGAGAAAAAAAAGAAAAATGTTTCTCTATCTCATTATTGGAGCCACAAAACACTTGGGAAAACCAAGGCCAAAATCACATTTTCCACTATCATATTCCTTTAGATGTGATGCCTCAAGCTAAGCTTGGGGGGGTGAACTCGTTTGACCATATGAGTGAGTACGACATTAGAGTGGAGAGGTGCACGAATGGGGAAGTTTGATAATGCTGAAACTTAGCATATTACTTTAGCTATGGAGATTTCTTTTGAATTGATATAAATATGTGAATGCCATGATTTATTCCATTCTCTATTGCATGCTTGGTGTGATTCTTATATGCTTCAGTTATAACTCTTGATTGAAAAGTGCATTGCCAACAATTGTATATTAAATTCTATGAAATGCATGATGTGGATATGAATTGATTGTATGAATTTAGAGAATCCCTTTTGTTGATCTGAAAAGCTTGCAAGTGCCATGTTTAAGTAAGATATGAAATCTTTATAGCATGTGATTCGTATTCCCCAAGTTATCGTGATGTGTAGCTTATGGCTTGAGATCTGAGAGAATAATCTAGCGACCCCTTCCACTTCGTATTCTTTTTCATTTTTTTCCCTTATTTTTACCCTTCGGGTTCGCCTTCTACTTGTCTTCCTCGAGGACGAGTAAGAGGTAAGCTTGGGGGATTTTGATCACTCCATATTTTACACCTTTTTTCCGCATGTTTTCACGCCATTTCGATTGCTCATATTGCGGTTTTCAGGATTATTCGACAATATTGCGATGCTTTTCACTATTTCTTGTTTTTATCGGATTCCAGGAAATATGGAGTGATCGGGAGAAAAAATGAGCTTAAAGGATTTGCACCCACTCCGGAGTGTCAACCATGGCCCTTTTGAGGGTTATTTTGCAATGGAAGACGAGTGGAAGAAGAAAGAACGTCGTAGGAGCGACAAGGAAGCGAAAAGATGGAGATTGGGCATTTTCAGCATGCCACTCAGCCGAGTGAAGGAGTCACTCGGCCGAGCATTGAGACCCCGCTCGGCCGGCCAGATCGGACACGCAACAGAGATGTATCAGCGTGCACTCGGCCGAGCATCGCACGCCCACTCGGCCGAGTGCGGAGACTCCGTCCGCCCGAGTGGCACCCAGACGACGGCAAGCCAAAATGTCCAACTCTCTGTAATCCTTCAGTCGACTACGAGCTTTGACTCGGCCGAGTTCCAAAAGCCCCTCGGCCGAGTGACATTTGCCACTCGGCCGAGTGATGCCGAGGACACGCAGCGCCCAGATTTTCAGACAGCCTCCCACTCTTTTGAAATCTTCTAACATTCCAGCAATCAAAGTATTTTTCTCATATTTTTTATGGATAGTAGACTACATGACGGTTCCAACTCCGCCAAGAACGCGCCAATCGGAGGTCGGATGAAATCTGGAGAATTTCTGTAAGTTGACGCTGCAGTGCTGGAATTTCCACTCGGCCGGGTCACATGTTCCACTCGGCCGAGTGCGGCCTGGGCCCAGATTTTAAGTTGCGGTTTGGGCTGTTTTGGGCACGAATTTGAGGGGTTTTCTAGGGTTTCTTGCTACGGTTTTGGGGGAGTATTTAAGGGGTTTGTAGCCACCATTAGAGAGGATCCCCATTATGTTTTCTTAGCCCTCATATGTTTTTCTTAGGATTATTTTAGAGGTTAGGCCATGCCCTAGGCCCCCTCTGGGATCAAAAAGCTTGTATTTGGATTGAAGATCTTCATCAAAGCTAAGTATTTTCTTCTTTTTATTTGAATCTTTGTTTTTCTATCTTTTTGTATGCAAGCAATGATTTCTATTGATTCTCATATCCTTATTGCTATGCTAGAGTAGATTTGTTGTTCTAGGGTTTGGGGATGATCCCTATGGATCTAATTTCATATTTGTGATGAAATAATTTCTAAATTGCTAGAATTTCTAGGAGGTTAGGTTGTGATTGATTTAGTACGGATAGCTAGGGATTTCCATCGATTGGGGTTTGCAAGAGATTGGATTCTAATCGATGGGAAGGCCTAGATATTCGATTTAGGTTTACAATTGGGTTTCTCTAGATTTGGTTTGCAAGAGATTGGACCAAAGCTAGGATTTTTAATTGTAAATCTATACACATATTCGTTTGCAAGAGATTGGATGAATACGAATTATCACAACCTAGATCGTAACTCGAGTTTGCACGAGAGTGGGCTCGAGGAGCGATTGGACGATGATGTCGATCCTCATGCTAGTGGCTTAGGTTAGGGTTTGCAAGAGATTGGGCTCTAACCTAGGTTTACTATAGACCGGCAATAGCGCGAGAGCGTGAGCTTGGTTCTCCATTAAGTTGCGACTAGTTCACCTCAACGCAAGTCTAGTAATATTGAGATTCACTATTCACAATGATGCATGACAGTCTGTAGTGGGGATTCCCTAGCCCTAGACGTCTTTATTTGATTTTATATCCCCATACTTTGCCCGACGATTGTGACAGGATCGTCGCAAGGTAAATTCCCTCTTTTATTATATTGTATTTGAATCGATATTTGACCGATTTCTTTATCATCGACACCGACATCCACCACCATTTCCATTATATCATACCATAGCCATCTCCACCAATAAAAACCTTCGTAGTCGAGCCAACCTAGGATAGATTGGAACCAACACCACCTCCTCGTGTTCGATACCCGCTCGCCACTTTGTCGTGCGCTTGCGGTAAAACTACAATCGTTTTTTGGGTTACATCCCGGAGCGATCACGATACATCGCTCATACTTAGACGTCCATTCCTCGCCACCGCCGGTGTCATCGTCGATGTGCGGGAGGGGACTCTTACCTTGAACGTCGGCAACATCGAAGTGGAGCTCCATATACCGAAGGCAATGAAGCACATGTCGTATCATGAGGAGCTAGATTACATGGACCTCCTCGACGAGGTCATCGAAGAGGCGATCCCCAACTCAATCGACGCACTCCATGAAGACAGTTTCGAAGAAGGCCTAGATTTGGCCAAGGAAGAGAAGATGGAGCACTCCCCCAATATCTCCATGACGATTGATGATGGCGACGCTGATGTCGCAAGAATACGGGAGCTCTGCAAGCTCTCGAAGTTGAGGACTCCGAAGAAAGCTCCACCGATACGACGATCGGTGTCACCGGCAAAGTCGAAGACTGGAACAAGCTCTAGCTTGGGGGAGCCAACCCCCAACATTGCCCGTGACGAAGGGGCACTGAGGAAGACCACACACCACCATGATCCAAATCTGAGCGGTCTTCCCGGCAAATTCGACAGGTGCATCTCATATGCACCCAACATCCCGCGCTAAATTGAAAATTTAAAGGGGTCGAGCTCAAGACTTTAAGCGAGCGCTTGTCGGGAGGCAACCCGACGATTATCGCATTATTTCTATTTTAGTTTCATTTTTGTTTTAGACTTTATTAGTGTTTTTGAGTCGTTTGCCCGAAAAATTGTGACAACGGGTCCTATTTTCTTTGATAGGAGGAGGAGGAAAGGATATCTATCATATGGAGGATGACCGAGGCGAAGAAGAGCACACCAGGAATGCACTCGAGGCTTAGAAGGAAGAAGAAACCACCTGGAGGAAGAAAAACAGAGAGTAGAGCCAAAACGGAGCCCCGAAGCAGAAAACAGAGCCACACTCAGCCAAGTACCTTAGTCACTCGGCCGAGCAAAGAAAGCCATCCGCCCGAGTGGCCTACCAACGAGGGAAGTCTGCTGTACCTAACTCTCTGTCTTTTTTGTGATTTCAGTATAAACTGCCACTCGACCGAGTATATTTCTTCACTCGACCGAGTGAAACTGATACCCTCCTAGGGCGAAAATTACCGAGTAGCTTGTGCCACTCGGCCGAATGGAATTTATCCACTCGGCCGAGGGTGGAAAAGCCACTCGGCCGAGTCGTATGCGGCGGGAGAAATTTAAATTTTTTTACGTTACGTCACTTGGCCGAGTGACTTAGTCACTTGGCCGAGTCGTAACTTCCCTTATATAAGGTGTTGCGGGCTCGACACAAAATTCGAAGCGACATTTTCCCAAATCGCCCGAACCCCGCGCCCGTTGCTCTCCCTCGCCCGCGATTGACCTTCACTCGCCCGATCCCCCATGCCACCGGCCCCCGCTCGCCCGACCACCGTCGGCCGAACATCCACCACCGACCGCCGCCTCCGGCGAGCTCCCTCGCCGTCGGCCGACCGTCGGAAACTTCAAATTTCGCCCCTTAGCTCCTTTTTCTCCTATTTTTGACGATCCGTACGCCCATTGAGCCCCTAACTCAAATCGATTTCCTTACTTATCTGTTATACCCCATCTCCCCCATGTATTTTGAATTTTATACGCTGATATCATTGTTTGATGTGCAGGCTATCTTGGGGGAGCTTAGGGGAGCTTTCGGACGCGATATTGGCTTCGTGGAGGCGTCGTCTTCACATTTACCCGATGTTTTGCTCTCACGGCGTGTTCAGGTACCTTCGTTCCATTTTTTTAGAACGTCACATTTTTCATTAGTTGGGTGAGCACTCGGGGCACACATGCCGCCCCGTATACGGCCACGCACTCGGGGAGCTTCCGCCAAGTGGAAGCGGACGGATGAGCCCGGCCCCTCCCACGCTAGGGAGGACTCCCCTCCACCTTCACCACCTCACCCCACACAGCCACTTCCAGCCGACCCCATCCACCCGCAGCCACTTCCAGCCGATCCCGTTCACACACAGCCACCACCGGCTCCAGCCGTCGGGCCGCTGGGCATCACGTTCAGAGACGACGCACAGCGCGTCCGATTTAAGCGTATCGCCCAGCGCCCGATAGTACCCTCCAGGTTCGCTCACTTAGCAGACCTAGACCGCCTGGGGGTACTTGAGGGGATGCTCACGTTGTATGACAACGTGGGTTGGCGAGATTTTCTGTCTGTGTCGGCGGACCCCTACGTCCGTCCGACACTCGAGGTACTTAGCTCGATCGCCCAGACCGCTGAGGGATGCTCCTTTAGACTCATGGATCGAGAGTGTCAGATCACTCTCGATATGCTTAGAGTGTTCTTTCAGTGGCCCGCAGTCCCCGCGCCCGACCGAGCCTACGCCCCCCCACACATCCATCCCCCATCTTTCGATTCCCACGCCTTTTGGGCCAGGATCACGGGTTTACCACACGCTTTGACCCTAGTAGGGCCAAGGACTCAGCGATAGTCCACCCCTGCCTCCGCATAGCACATCGCCTTATGGCGACCACCTTTCTAGCGAGGTACGAGCCTGGGACGATGTCTACGACTGAGCTCTATATGCTCTACGCGATGACTCGCCCCAGAGATCTGGATATGGATGGTGTTACGATGGTCCCCGCCGTTGAGATTGACGTCGCTAGCTGGTTTTTGGACCGCATCATTGTATCGGTGGGCGCACGTTCACCGATATGTTACGGCGGCCTGATCACCCTGCTAGCCCTGATGACCGGCGAGGACCTTCCGACCGACCTGCGTCGACCTTCAGGACCCACTTCACTTTCGATAGACGTCATGGCCCGGATGAAGATGCTTCGTCCCCACGGCCAGCGACACTGGGTATGGTTGCACGGTCCCTTCGGTGCTGACTACATGATCCTCCCGAGCCCCGCTCGGACACACATAGGACCGGCACACGAGGACTGGCTTCCGGCGATGGATCTCCTGATCCCCTCCGCCTACGTGCTGGAGGCCGAGGAGGCTGAGCAAGCACCCCCTGCACCTGTAGACCTTGTAATCCCTCAGCCTGAGCCTGCACTTTCTGCCGCTTCCGACACCTCTGTCCACACTTCTGCCTGTGTCAGGAGTACACTTGCTGAGCCGTCCTCCACACCCACCATGTCTACCACCACCCCCACCACTGTTGTGCCCCTGACGGTTGAGCCCCTCACCTCTTTGCTACCCGAGCGTCCACCTTCTATAGTTGAGAGCGGCGAGTCTTCCTTCGCTTCCGTCGTGGAGACCCTATCCACTTTGATCTCTGCTGGGGTATCACCTTTTGGACCCCACACTTCCTCCCCAGCGATCGACCTTTCTGTCTCCACGGCAGCCGTCCTATCCGAGAGTGTCGTGACGTCTGTTCCCACGTCTATGTCACTGACCTCTCTTGCTGCCTCGTCGCCGATTTTGTCTCCTACTTCCCCTGATGCTGCTCACACCTCACACCAGCCTGCGTCCCAGCCTCGCACTTAGGCTGGGCATCCACTAGTGAGCACAACTCCCTTTCCACACATGCCTGCTGGCCCGATTGTTTACACCGCCCGTGTCCGACAACCCTGACCTGCTCAGCCTAGACCTGTCCGTCCCTCCGCTCCACCACCCCCTGACGCCTTAGTTCAGAGCGTTCGTGCTCTTGAGGGGGCAATGAGTGGACTCGGGGGAGATTTTAGGGCTCTGTCTTCCACAGTCACCGCCATACAGCACCGCCTCGAGCTACTTCCCGGCATTCACTTTTGCCTGACCCAGATTCTTGAGCGACTGCCACGACCACCCCCACCCACCCAGCAGACTGTTACCCAGCCACGACCACCCCCACCCACCCAACAGACTGTTACCCAGCCACCCCCCCCACCTCCACCTCAGGACGGAGATGACGCAGCACCACCAGCTTAGGCACACCCTTGATGCCATTGATATTTTTTTTACCGTCATGATGCCCATTCTCTGCTTGGTCCTGATGATTTTTGCCCACCCCTCCCCCCTCACTATTTTTGTCCACGTTTTGATCATATCATTCTATATCTTTTTTGGGAGAGAGGGAGAGTATTTTTGGTGACACACACATATCTGCATCACTCTTATCCTTGCATGCATCACATCTGCATCATATTTTCATTTTGTTATTTTTATTTCTTT
Organism: Scilla litardierei; assembly: GCA_030789695.1. Classification (NCBI taxonomy): domain Eukaryota; kingdom Viridiplantae; phylum Streptophyta; class Magnoliopsida; order Asparagales; family Asparagaceae; genus Scilla; species Scilla litardierei. The sequence goes on from CM061142.1 coordinate 253,834,787, forward strand.
TTATCATGCATGCATCCACCCACCCCCACCTATTACACGTCTCTCGGTTGCCACACTTCGCACATTGAGGACACTGTGCACTTTAGCTTGGGGGAGTGAGTCCTCACACTTTTTTCTTTTACCACCTTAATTTTTAATTTTTTTTTCACGTTTTTCCGCTTTTGCACCCATTTTTCATCACTTTTTCATTTTTTTACCATGCATCACGTTTTCCTCATTTTCTTTGTGTGCTGCATTGTAAATAGTTTTTATTTTCTTTTGTCTTTATTTCTTTCATCTCCTGCTAGAGATGACTTTTCTGTGATGATGATGACGTGGTGTTAGCTTTTCTCTATATGCGTGCTATATTTGTCATGTCATAGCTTTTTATTTCTGATATCATATGATATGTTCTGTTCTGTATTTAGAAATAGTAACCCACTCTCTTTTGCTGTATGAAAATGGATGAAATTCTATTATTAGCTGATGTCTGATGATTCATATGTATGCTATCGTAGAAAACACACCAAGTTTCACGCATTGATTGCTTATATCTGGAGTACTGCTTTCTTTTCTCATATCACTTCTTATTGCATGCTTGGTACGCTTCACTTCGGGTTGATTGAATTATTGCTAGCAATGATAAATCTGGACTAGTTTACTTTTTGAGATTAAACCGAGTAGATTATATTACCATGTTGAAGTTGTCATGCACGTCCTATAGAGTGAACTGAGAGATTCATTTATTTCTTTCTCCACATATCTTGAACATAATTTCTCTATTTTATATTCATTGGTGAATCTCCCCTAAGCGATTCTATTATTGGCATCCCCCCGTTATTATATCACATGCTCCAAATTCCCCAAAACCCAAAGAAAAATACTTGTATATCCCTCTCTTTGATTTGGGATCATTTGTGTATATATGCTATGGAAAAAAAAAGAGAGAGAGAGAGAGAAAAAAAGAAAAAAAAGAAAAAGAAAAAGATTTGAGAATAAGAAAAGAAAAGAGAAAAGAAGTTCGAAAATGATCACATCTCATATCCTTTCTCTCTTTCTTCCCTCTTTTGCTTTTATTTTTGTTTTCCTTTACTTTTGGAGCTTCATAAGAAACGGGGATGTAAATATTGTTTTGTATATGCCACCACGCTTATAGATAAGCTTGGGGGAGAGAATCCAATGATGTGTGAGAGAGTGACTACCTGACGGTGCATGACAACGTAGGCTAAGTAATATTCTATACTAGGTGAGATTGCTAAAGTTTCACGAAATCCAGAAATCTACGCTTAGCATTCATTTCATGAAAACCACACTTTTCTATTCTTACTAATCTATTGTGTGATATCTCTTATACTCCTTATAGAAAGCATTCAATTGAAAAGTGTGTGATCTACGATATTGTATACCGATTTAGATGCTTCAGACGATGCTAATCTTAGAATTATTCCATTTTTCATGCTATATTGATATTCTTGGGTTTTCTATTTCAAATGCACCATTATACTATGATATCAAAATAAAAGTCTTTGACATGTGTTTTATAATCGATGCATGCTATATGAGTAAGCAAAATCCACGTCCTGAGAAAAATGATCTAGCAACTTCCCTCTTCGCTTTCTACTTTGTTTTTCATTTTTTATTCTCCGCCTTTCCATCGTTTTTATTTTATCTTTATCCACCGGGTTCGCTTTTTACTCATCTTCCTCGATGACGAGTAAGAGGTAAGCTTGGGGGATTTTGATCACTCCGTATTTTACACCTTTTTTTCTGCATGTTTGCATGCCATTTAGATCGCTCAAATCGCGTTTTTCATGTTTATTCGACAATATTGCGATGCTTTTCACGATTTGTTTTTTTTGTCGTATTTCAGGAGATTTGGAGCGATTGGAGTGATTCTGAGATGCACCCACTCTGGAGCGTCACCGACGACTTTCTTGAGGGGTATTCTGCGATTGGAGAGGAGTGGAAGAAGAAAGAACATCGCGGGAGCGACGAGGAGGCAAAAATAAGAAGAATGGGCATTTTCAGCATGCCACTCGGCCGAGTGAAGGAGTCACTCGGCCGAGCATAGACAGCCCACTCGGCCGGCCAGATCGGACACGCAACAGAGCTAATATCAGCGTGCACTCGGCCAAGCATCGCCATACCACTCGGCCAAGCACTGAGTCACCCCTCGCACGAGTGGAGCCAAGATGACGGCAACCAAAACGTCCAACTCTCTGGAATCCGTCAGTCAGCCCCAAAGACCGACTCGACCGAGTGACGAACGACCGTCCGCCCGAGTGAAGAACGCCCATCGGCCGAGTGAAGAAAAGTCACTCGGCCGAGTGACTCCTGAGGAGACGACCCCAAAGACCCCCAACTCTCTGGAATCCGTCAGGGTCTCTCACTCGTCCGAGTGACAATTGTCACTCGGCCGAGTAAGCCGCGCTGCCTGTAGCGTAAACTGCGATTTTGAGGCTGCGCAGGGGCATTTTCGTCAGGATTTTTTGGGCGATTTTGGGGGGTATTTAACCCCAGTTTTTAACCTAGTTTAGGGGGCTTTTTCAGAACTTTTGGCAGCCCTTTTTAGATTAACTTTTTAGGAATTAGATTTAGCTTTTAGGGAGGAGAGAAAAGGGATAATTTGTTGGATGCTATTTTGTTCTTCATTGGTTTGTCTCTCTCTCCCTCAAAAACTCCATTTTTATTGATATTTTGAATATTGCAATGAATTCTATTGATTTTGATTGTGAATTTCTATTGCATTTTACTATGAATTGTGAGTAGTTCTATCGTCTTAGGGCGTAGGGATGAACCCTACGAACCCTATTTCTAATTTGTGATGAATTGGTGAAATTATTGCTAGAATTGATTAGGGTTAGTTTGGGATTGCTATAATACGAATAGCTAGGGATTCATACCGATTGGGATTTGCAAGAGATTGGATCCCAATTCGATAGGAAGCCCTAGAAATTCGAATTGGGTTGCAATTGAATTTCTCCGGAATCGGTTTGCAAGAGATTGGACCGAAACTAGGGTTTTCGATTGCAATTCTATACCAATACCCGTTTGCAAGAGATTGGACGGGTAGGAACTATCCCAACCTAGGTCGTAGCTCGAGTTTGCACGAGAGTGGGCTCGAGATGCGATTGAACGATGATGTTGTTCTTCACGCTAGCTTGCTTAGGTTAGGGTTTGCAAGAGATTGGACCCTACCCTAGGTTTGCTATAGACCGGCAATAGCGCGAGAGCGTGAGCTTGGTTCTACATTTAGTTGCAACTAGTTCATCCGAATTTCAAGTCCAGCAATTGTGAAACGTACGAATCACAATGATGAGATACGGCAAGTAGCGGGGATTCCCTACCCCTAGGCGTCTTTATTAATTTGTTATTTCTTTTATAAAATTGAACGACTGTGACCGCATTGCTGCGAATATTTCTCGACTTTCCCTATAGCCAGGTTTACTGAAGAAGACACTGTCATTAGGCCTCCCTGTGTTCGATACCCGCTCGCCGCTACATCGTGCGCTTGCGGTAAGACTAGCGAGTCACGTCGTCCTGGGACATGTATCCGGGGCGCGACCAAGTTTTTGGTGCCATTGCCGGGGATTTATCTCCGTGTATTTGCGCCATACAAGATTGTGCTCTAGGGTTGCATTCTGAAGCGATCAAGTTTTTGGCGCCGTTGCCGGGGATTTATCTCCGTGTATTTGCGCCATACTAGGTTGTGCTCTAAGGTTGCATTCTGAAGCGATCAAGTTTTTGGCGCCGTTGCCAGGGAGGTGTTTCCCGTTGGGTGCCAATTTGTCACAATTAGGTTGATTAGACTACGAAAAAAAATTTAAATAAAAGAAAATTTCACCCCGCCACCCTTACTACCATTTCTATATTCTTTTGTGCCACTGATATTTTTCTCCAGGTATTTATCTTTGTTTATCAGGTGTTATGGATGGTTTTATATGGACCACAGATTTTAAGGAGGAAGCATTTCGGAACTTATTGGAAGGCCTCTTAGAGTCAGGGAGGTTCACCGGTTCAGAGAGCATTACAGCAGGTGATGCATTTGATCTATGATTTGCAGATTTTGTTATGAACCATGTTTCAGCTGCAGGAACAATTGAGGAGGACATACATGTCAGTCTTGAGGGGGATAGATTAAATTTTTGGATTGCTCGCGGGCATTCCCCTCCACATGATGCTTCTCCACAAGTTGACACACATGAGCAGCCAGCATCACCACGCCAGAGAGAGCCTACATTGATAGTTCACGAGGAGGCATCACATGCGGAGCCAGAGCATTACATTACTGAGGCAGCACTTTGGGACGAGGGCAACTTCATTCAGATAAATCCAGAGTCTTGCCCACCTGCAGTTGAGCTTCCGCAGCCACCTCTACCTTCCACTGAGGCTGTGATTTTATGGACCACACATTTTTATGCGTATCTGGATGAGATTCTTGGACGGCAGGCTGAGGACATTGATGCTTCCACATCTGAGGAGACAACGATGCCAGGCACAGATGCAGCCACTTCTAATGAGAGAACTGCGATAAGATACTCAGGGCGTGTTGCTACAGAGCCGGGTTTCACCGTCGTCACTCCCCCACCCACAGACACAGCTAGTCCATACGATGAGTGGATGGATGGAGATGATTCAGATGGAGAAGACATTGATATTATTTACCTCGCAGAGCCGAAGCATGCTTTTGAGGAGGCATCACACACGGAGCCAGAGTTTATCGCCGAGGAGGTCGTGCATCGGGACGAGGACATAGCCATTCATGAGGATCCCGAGCACTACCCTCCTCCATTGGAGCTCCCGCAGCCACCTCATCCTCCCACTGACGTCGAGGACTATCCCACAGAGCTTACTGCTCCCACTCAGGGAGATATTTTTACCCACTCCATTTCTGAATCATGCATTCCATTTGATATTTATTTTGATTCAGATATTTTTGACACGTCATACCTTTTGCAGCATACATACGATTATGGACCGGAGGTATGCTTGGACGTGTCACAGTTCGACGAGCCTATCGAGGAGGTCCACACCTATGATCTAGATTTACCTGAGCAGCTGAGAGAGGATACCATGGAGACAGCTATCACGTAACGTGAGGATATTGGATTATTTCCAGGGAAGTATCGTCCACCATCATTTATTCCATATATTTCTATAGACAATCCTCTTTGGGATACTTTTATTACGAGGGTGAACTTTTTGCAGCGAACTGATGCATCCTATTCTCTGCAGTGTACAGGTGGAGTCCTTGTGGGAATGCTAGAGGATGCATTACTGGAGTTCGTTGGAGTCCGTGGACACACGCATCTGGTAGAGCCACTGAAGGAGCAATTGGAGCAGTTGCCTGCACCGGCAAAGATACCGGATCCGCCTTTTGCTATAGGTGATATCAATCCAGTAGTGTAGAAATTTTTATGCTTTAAATAAACACGAATTCTCTCGACAGCGAGAGGACCGTATAGATTTGTTTGAATAAATATTACCTCTTATGACGGCAACAAAATTTTTACACCCCAAACCCATTATATATATTAATTGCCTCTTCATATTTTGATGTGTCACATCCTTTTGCTCACCACCATCGAGAATTTCTTTCAAGTGAAACCTCACTTTCTTATTTTTTTGACTTGATCACGCTTAGCAATATCGTGATTTTATTGATCGAGACATTTGAATAGGATTGTTTGGTATAAGCTTGGGAGAAGGCGCTCTCATGCATCATTGTATGTGCATGTAGTTGCATTAGGATCTCATGCCATTCATTTCATCATTTTGCATTCACCCCCCCCCCCCCCATTATTATCGTTGTTCCTCATATTCTTCCACTATGATCACATTGAGGACAATGTGAAGTTTAAGCTTGGGGGAGTGCATTTCCATGCCATTTAGATGCATTAGTTGCATTTTTACTTTATTTTAGGGTTTTTTAAATTTTTCAAAATTTTTGCATCATCTTTTTGATTTTTCCATCTTATTTTCCTTTTGTGTGTTGTCATGCATCATGTTGTGTGCTTGTTTTTCTTTTCTTTCCTCTCTTTTATCTTTTATTTCTTCATTTTCCTTTTCTTTTCTTCCGCTAGATGAATTTCGTATGATGATATCTCTTATTGCTTTAGCGACCATCACGATGCTTATTATTCCTTGCCATGCTACTTAGAGTATTTCATAGTCCTACTATCCATGTGCTTGCTTATATATTCTTTTGATGATTCCTCTATATGAATGCATGATATTAATTGAAGCTGAATGTATGGATTAGTGTTTGGTATGCTTTTGTTGGAAGTGCTCCAAGATTCACGCATCAATTGTATAACGGAAGCATCTGCCTTATTATCTTATTCACCTTCTGTTGCATGCTTGATATGAAAGTACTCTTTACCGCTTGACTTCGCTTTTTATTGAGATGATTGAGAATATCCATACTTACATATGAGTTTTAGTTGAAGTATTATTTTATTGAACCGTTCGTGCACATCTTAGAGTGAACCGAGTGTTACATTATTTCCTTCTCCACATATATCTTTTTATTCTCTACATGTCACTTGAGTTCACCTCCTAAAGCTACTTATATCGCATCTATTTCCCAAAAAAATCCCTACAAAAGAAAAGTTAGCTCCAAAAAGTCCAAAAAGCCAAAAAAGGAGCCAAAAGCCAAAAATACAAATCATATAGCTTCTACAAAAATCCAAAAAGAAAAATGAGAAACAAAAAGTTCAAAAAGAAAAAAAAAGAAAAATGTTTCTCTATCTCATTATTGGAGCCACAAAACACTTGGGAAAACCAAGGCAAAAATCCCATTTTCCACTAACATATTCCTTTAGATGCGATGCCTCAAGCTAAGCTTGGGGGGTGAACTCGTTTGACCATATGAGTGAGTACGACATTAGAGTGGAGAGGTGCACGAAAGGGGAAATTTGATAATGCTGAAACTTAGCAAAATACTTTAGTTATGGAGATTTCTTATGAATCGATGTAAATATGTGAATGCCATGTCTCTTATTCCATTCTCTATTGCATGTTTGGTGTGATTCTTATATGCTTCAGTTATAACTCTTGATTGAAAAGTGCATCGCCAACATTTGTATATTAAATCCTAAGAAATGCGTGACATGGATATGAATTGATTGTATGAATTTAGAGAATCCCTTTTGTTGTTCTTAAAAGCTTGCAAGTACCATGTTTATGTAAGATATGAAATCCGTATAGCATGTGATTTGTATTTTCCAAGTTATCGTGATGTGTAGCTCATGGCTTGAGATCTGAGAGAAGAATCTAGCGACCCCTTCCACCTCGTGTTCTTTCTTTTTCATTTCATTTTCTTTATTTTCATCTCCCGAGTTCGTCTCTCTACTTATCTTCCTCGAGGGCGAGTAAGAGGTAAGCTTGGGGGATTTTGATCGGTCCATATTTTACACCTTTTTTCTGCATATTTGCATGCTATTTCGGTTGCTCATATTGCGATTTTCACGATTATTCGATAATATTGTGTTACTTGTCACTATTTCTTGTTTTTGTCGGATTTCAGGAAATATGAGCAATTGGGAGCAAAAATGAGCTTAAAGAACTTACACGCGTAACGGAGCATCGCTCATGGACTTATTGAGGACCTATCAATGATAGAAGACAAGTGGAAGAAGAAAGAACGTCGTAGGAGCGACGAGGAATCGAAATGATGAAGATTGGGCATTTTCATCATGCCACTCGGCCGAGTGAAGGAGTCACTCGGCCGAGTAAAGAAGCCCGCTCGACCGGCCAGATCGGACATGCAATTACTTGAAGATTGGCGTGCACTCGGCCGAGTGACGATATCCCACTCAGCCGAGTATGGAGACACCACTCGCCCGAGTGGCACACAAACGACGGCATCCAAAAGACCAGACTTACTGTAATCCGTTAGTCGACTACGAGCTCCGACTCGGCCGAGTACCAAAAGCCCCTAGGCCGAGTGACATTTGCCGCTCGGCCGAGTGATGCCGAGGACACGCACGCCCAGATTTTCAGATAGCCTCCCACTCTTTTGAAATCTGCTATCATTCCAGCAATCAAAGTATTTTTCTCATATTTGTTATGGATAGTAGACTTCATGATGGTTCCAATGCCGCCAAGAACGCGCCAATCGGAGGTCGGATGAAATCTATAGAATTTCTGCAAGTTGACGCTGCAGTGCAGGAATTTCCACTCGGCCGAGTCATTTTCCCACTCGGCCCGAGTGGCGACGGGCCCAGATTTTAAGTTGCGGTTTGGGCGGTTTTTGGGCACGATTTTGGGGGGTTTTCTAGGGTTATTTGCTAGAGTTTTGGGAGACTATATAAGGGTTTTGTATCCACCATTAGAGGGGGGGTCCACATATGTTTTCTTAGGATTATTTTAGAGGTTAGGCCATGCCCTAGGCCCCCCTCTTGGATCTAAAAGCTTGTATTTGTATTGAAGATCTTCATCAAAGCTAAGTATTTTGTTCTTATTATTTGAATCTTTGTTTTTCTATCTTTTTGTATGCAAGCAATGATTTTTATTGATTCTCATATCGTTATTGCTATGCTTGAGTAGATTTGTTGTTCTAGGGTTTGGGGATGAACCCTATGGATCTAATTTCAGATTTGTGATGAATGAATTTCTAAATTGCTAGAATTGCTAGGAGGTTAGGTTGTGATCAATTTATTACGGATAGCTAGGGATTTCCATCGATTGGGGTTTGCAAGAGATTGGATTCTAATCGATGGGAAGGCCTAGATATTCGATTTAGGTTTACAATCGGGATTCTCTAGACTTGGTTTACAAGAGATTGGACCAAAGCTAGGATTTTTATTGTAAATATTTACCAATATTCGTTTGCAAGAGATTAGACGAATACGAACTATCACAACCTAGATCGTAACTCGAGTTTGCACAAGAATGGGCTCGAGGGGCAATTGGACGATGATGTCGATCTTCATGCTAGTGGCTTAGGTTAGGGTTTGCAAGAGATTGGGCCCTAATCTAGGTTGCTATAGACCGGCAATAGCGCGAGAGCGTGAGCTTGGTTCTCTATTCAGTTACGACTAGTTCACCTCAACGCAAGTCTAGTAATATTGAGACTCACGATTCACACGGATGAATGCCGACCCGTAGTGGGGATTCCCTAGCCCTAGACACTTTTGTTATATTGTATTTGAATTGATACTTTATCCGACTTCTTTATCACCGACACCGACATCCACCACCATTTCCATTATATCATTCCATAACCATCTCCACCAATAAAACTTTCGTAGTCAAACCAACCTAGGATAGATTGGAGCCAACACCACCTCCTCGTGTTCGATACCCGCTCGCCACTTGACCGTATGCTTGCGGTAAAACTACAATCGTTCTCCGGGTGTATATCCGGGGCCGATCAGGGATACCTCACACAGAGGATTTAGGATTCCCACAAAGAGATATCCTCACTCTCACACAGAGAGACCTCACACAGAGGATTTGTTCTTTCACACAGAAAGAACCAAACTCCCACAAAGAGAGTAACTCCCACAAAGAGAGTAACTAATTCCCACAAAGAGAATTAGGGTTTCGAAACAAAAAAACGAAACAACACTCACATATGCCTTGATATGATCTTACCAATATGAAGAAGAAGGCATGCAAGTAAATGGCCAAGTGCTTGAGATTAGCTTTGATTGCACTTGTTGATCTTTCTCTCTTCTAGGAATGAATCCTAACACTTCTCACTCGAGTGTATGAAAATGAAGAGAAGAAAGATGATCTCCAAGACAGGAATGAGATTGAAATCCCTTGGAGAAATTCCCTTGAGATTAGATGTTATAGCATAAGATTGAAGCTCTAATGCGGGAATGAGGGAGGAGTGGCTTAGAGAAGAGATTCAAAGATCTTCTATGATTTCCTAACCCTTTTCAAGAGTTCTAAATGAACTAAGCCCATCCCTATATAAAGGAAGCCAAGAAGAGCCTATAAACACAGCCAAAACCCCAAAGGGAAGAAATCTGCAACGGCTAGATTTTGGCAGTTTACGGCAAGAACAGTCAACTGATGATCATTAGACAGTCGACTGATCAACGGCTAGAAAATATCCCAACGGCTATAATCTGAGCCAGGACAGTCGACTGTAGAAGACTACACAGGCAACTGAAAAGCAGACAGTCGACTGTATATCCTTCATCAGGCGACTGCAGCAGGGATGGACAAGAAACAGAGAGCTGCACTCTTTCTCCAGATATGCATACAGGCGACTGATGTCAATAATACAGTCGACTGTCTTATAGTTAGGCGACTGTAATACCTTCATCAGTCGACTGCTGTATAAGATGGAGAAAAGATAGAGAGAGATGCATATTTCGCACTTACGCCTTTCAGACGACTGAAGGCCATTTCACAGGCGACTGTAAATATACAGTCGACTGTAAAAACAGCAACAGTCGACTGTCTTACAACATGGGAAAAAACCCAGAAAATGCAAGAAGCGCACAAGCGACTGTCGACCAATTCACATGCGACTGTAAGAGTACAGGCAACTGTAAATTGAACATCAGTCGACTAATGCAAAAAGCTCAAGATGAGTCAATAGAAAAGTTGACTTGATCTGTGCATCATAGTCGATTGTAGAAGGCTCGACAGGTGACTGGAAATCACCCAGTCGACTGTAAAACCTTCAGCAGGCGACTGCAGGAGAGCCAGAGACTCCAAATGAGTCTTTGGGCAAGATGAACCTATTGGGTTCGATTCTATGATAATCCTAAGGCTCACTAAGATGGTGAAATGCAAATGCATGAGAGTAAGACCATCTATCAAGGCATTACAAAAGTCCTAGACTCAAAAAGAGAAATGCAAGTAAATGAAATTACATGGATTACAAATTGCATCTTCTAGAGTCTAAGTCTTCAAGCTCACTATACCTTGATGCTCACCATCATCTCCAAGCTTTGGCACTCCTTAATGAGCTTCCCTTCGTTAAGCTCCAAGCTTTGGCAATGCTCCTCTAGATGTCCATCCATCATCATGCTCCAAGCTTTGGCTTCATTAGATGATCTTCATGACTTCATCCAAGCTTGAGCACACCATCACTCTTGGAGGTCTTTAAGATATTCCTTGTAATATCCTCCAAGCATTATGCTTTGTCTCATCAACATATAATCATTAAGATAAACTGAGACTAAAACATAAGAAATATTAGCACACTAACATAATGTATTGATCATCATCAAAACAACGTTAGTCTTGAACTCAAGAACTAACACATTGTGAGGCCCACAATTAGGGTTTTGAAAACCCTAGTAGCTGTTGGATTTTTCTGCGAAACGTAGTTTTTAAGCCATCTTTGTGACTACGTTTGCGGGGTCAAACGGAGTCGGAATTGAGCCACGTTTGTTTCTATGTGTTCACCATTCAGTGCTCTTCGATTTGATATGTTGTATAACTTTCGAAGCTCAACGGTGAGGGAGGAAAAATTCGCTAAAGATTGGCCTTTGTGAAAGGCAAACTTTAATTAAATTTTTCCTCCAAAACTTTTAGTCCCACATCGGATATGATGAGAAGGAGAGGGGTCAGCCGCCAATATAAATAGGGGCCAACCCCCTCCTTGAAACTCGCACCAAGTCTCCAAATCCGAGAAGCTCCCAAAAGTTTTAAGCACGCTCGGATTAAGACTTAAATTAATTATTACCTCTCTCCCAAAATTCTGCCTTGCTCCTGATCAGGCTCTAGCAGAGCTATAAAGGAGTTCGGATCGGATCCGAAGTCTTGACGGAGGATCCACTCAAGGTGAAACTTTCTTCGGCGAGTGGTTGGATCGGATACAAGGGTGTTGCTCGCCTCGGTACGCGATGTGTTTCAGAAAGTGGTTCGGCTCGAGACGAGGTGCGGCTCGGGACGAGGTGCGGCTCGGGAGAAGTGGCACAGTGCCAAAGAAACGTTATTGAAAATGACGCTTTGTATTCTGCAAAAACGAAGTAAAAGGTATGTAGTTTAATGAAACATACGTTTACAATTGCAAATAGGTTGATAGATCTATCATTAGGGGTTGGTCGGACCTAACCCCGGGATAGTAGAGATTCCAACTAGGGTTGTTTCTTTAGGGCTTGATTTAGAAAATGTTTTTAGATCTTTTTTCCGCTGCTTTAATGGTTTCGTCGTCCGACTGACTTGGGCAAGACGTCGATTTTATTGCCCTAAGGACCCAGAAAACCATTCAGTGTTATCAGAGCCAGGTCTACTAAATCTATAGTTTTTGCAATTATAAAATGTATATGATACATCATGTTTCTCCATCAGATGGAGGTTTTAATTAAACTATTGAATTACCGTTTTCATGTGCAGAATTTCGAAAAAAATTGTTTTTTGAAAATTAGATCTAATTTTAAAAAATCATGTGCTAATTTTGAAAATTAGATCTTGATAATTATATGATAATTATTGTTGTAACTTTATTATGAGATAATTTTAGTGGCAAGTGTTAATGCCAAAATTTTATGTGATAAAAACTTTTGTATCTTTAATGGTTATATAATATTTCTTATGTAATAATACAAGAAGAACTATTAGGTTAGCCATTAAAAGCTTTCTGAAATTTATAAGATAATTTTTGATGGACATACTATGATTTAAACTGTTTAAATGCCTAATACATGATTAGGATAGCACCCTAAAATTCATTCCTTATAGTTGATAAGGAAATTAATAAAAGTTATTAACCAATCCTAATAATTTCGAATTTTAGGATTCAACTAGTTGCTAGGATAACTAGTTTTAATGAAGCCATTTCAAGTCGATGGCACACATATGAATAATTAGTTTCCTTCAATGGACCATGATCCGGTCTAGTGTTTTTTTACTAGTGTTGTGGATCACCCTAGCTCGACTGGGGATAGTGATCCTGGCCTAGCCAAATCCTAGCCGTGTTCCATTAGACCGCAAGGATGCAAATTATGATTATGTGAAACCGTCGATTACATCTAGTCAATTATGTTAAAAATCTTCTTCAATGTTAGTCGTACCCCTCCTTGCTTTTGGATTTTGGAAACCATGGATTTCATGTTATAATTATTGAGTCAACTCAAGCTGTAACATGACTATCTTTTGGGAACCAATTCTATTAAACATATGATGTAGTTCAACTTAACCCAAACCGTCGCGTCGTGAACAAATCGAGTGTCGGTCTAAGTTAGGATTGGACAAGAAAGTAAGGGACTGACTAGACTATTCTTTATGATTTGTTGAGCCAACTCAAGGTCATAAGTGACTAGGGGTAAAACCATAAGGGAATCACATACTATGTGATTAATGAAGAGTCATCTACCAATCGCAGAGTTAAGCAACTTGTTGAGCCAACTCAAGGTTGTGAGACTCATGGTAGTCGGGTCTCTTTCCCACTAAATATTATTATTCGTTCATCTATATGGCTTAAGATGATCGCTAAAATAGTGAGAGGGTATAGTTGAATGAAATCCAATTTAACTATATTTAAAAATCATTGAACATATGCTAAACTAAGGAAGTTTTATGTTATACCGTATGGAATCCAAGTCATAATATCCTAAAGATATATATTAATTGGTCAAGATGATTGTTTAAGGAATATCAACTCAAAATTAATTTTGATAGTCTAAACCACATTCTCACTGACCTTAAACTATCCTTCCTACCACAAGCTTACGGACAATGATTTCCTTGAGCTCTGTGTCCAACAAAATAAAAGCACGCTACATGTCACTCGCCTCTATGAGGGGAGCTTGAACAAACTGATGTTCAAAGCAAGTTTCTTTGTACAATTTGTTGAGTCAACTCAAGGTTGTATGGAAAACGGTTTCGAACTACAAGATTCGAAACTTCGATCAAACTGTTTGACCCGAAGATAAGTGCACGAGCGGTGCAAGACCATGTATCCAAATCAGATCTTGAGTCAAGTAACTTGTTGAGTCAACTCAAGGTTGTGAAGCTCAAGTGTTTGGATACATGAGGTGCTTGCACAGCTAATAATTTTTGTTGGGAAAGTATTGTCTAAATGTGATTTAGAACGGAGAAGGCATTGAGAAAAGTCGGTTGAGAAAGAAAGTTTTGAGGGAGAGGCTTCTGTTGAGCGGCTGTGGGAGGGTGAAGCTTTTAGAGAGTTGTGTGAGTCCCTAAGTTAGATTTTAGGGTTTTGTGTTAAAAGTGAAGGGTGTGTGCGATTGATAGGGTTTGGTTCAAATATAGTAGGGTTCTAATCTTATTGATTTGTTTTTATTAGGGAATTAATAGCAAATGATTTAAGTGAGTTGAATTAGAAATAATAATTAAAAGAGAATAAATGGAAATTGATTAGAGATTATTACTAAATTTTCTATGGTCTTTATTAGGACTAAGTAAGAAAGTTTTTAAAAGAATTTGAATTTGAATTTGAATTTTTAAACATTTTAATTTAAATTTAAAAAATATAATTATAACAGATTTTATAATTAGCTAACTTAATGTAAGTATATTAATTACACCAACATAATAAAAGTAATAAATAATGATAGACCATTCATAATGGAACTCAACTACAACGTAGCTGAAAATACAGGTCGTTACAGATTATGATAAGAAAAGGCAAAAGTAGGAGGAACTGAAAATGTAACGTATTTGATGTCATTTCAGGATAATTGTTATACCAAAGGAGAACACATTTTGGCGAATGTCGTCATTTTGCTTCTGAAGCAATGTATCGGTGTGAATGTTTTGTATAACAATATTGTATTAAATATTAATACATGAATATACAAGTTATAGAAACCTTATCTATGGCAAAATAGACTAAGCCGCACCGATGAGAACAGACTTGACAAGTCACATAAAGAGAGTTTTTAAGCTCTCGTATTATGAGTTGAAAGACACTTGTAAGTCTTGTCTCAAAGGTATGATGGACAAACTCCTTCTGTAAGACAGTGGAAGAATGAGTTGGAGAACTCACGGTCTTATATATACGGATGTATCTAGACCCAAGTCTAAATTAGCCTAGATATGTTATACTTATTTTATTACGACACATGTTCTTGATGAAACACAAAGTCTGATAAAATAGAGTACACAGTAACAGAAGTATTTGAACTACTTTGATCAGATCGAAGAGTTGAACAATTAGCTATATAATTCTTGCGTAATTAAAAGAAAATGTGATTTTCTCTCAGGTCAAGCCTCTTAATACATCGGTGTGTTGGAGAGCATGAATTGCACTTTGTTAGACATGGTGCGATGCATGGCCAGTGACTCTGAGCTACAATCCTCCCTCTGGGTTAAGTCTCAGATAGTAATGCCTAGGTTATTGATAAGGTTCTGTGAGGACCTTATCAATATGATATTCCTCAAATTAATCATTAGGAAGTCACGGGTTACTTGAGTCTCGTGAGACGAAAAGTCGAGTAAGACATCATAGTTGATGATGGCCTAGACAACTTCCATGATGCCATTCGGAGTAGTAACTCTAAGAAATGGCTTAATGCAATCCGAAACAGGCCCTTGCACGTAAACAAGGTATAGACCTTGGTTGACGTACACAAGGAAAGAGTTTCCTTTGGCTGCAAGTGAATATTCGAGACAGAAGATTAGTGCAGATGGAAAAGAGTGAAGTAGAAGTTATGCTAGTTGAGAATAGTTATCATCAAAACTCCTATAAACGGATTGTGATGAAACTTTACACCAACAGTTGTGTACAGATCTATTCAGATCAGACTCGATGGAAATGCTCATGATAACCATGAAAACTGGTGCATTCATGTATAGTCTGTTTTCTAAATATGATTTAGAAGAACGAACTTATATGAATCAACCAGAGAATTTTCAAAGTCAGTGGGAGCGAATTAAAAGCATGTGAGGCATCAAGGAGCTGGAACATATATTTTGACAAAGTGATCAAAGAGTTGACACTTTATCAGAAATTATTATGAACCGTATAGTTGACTGGTAACTATGTAGGATTATTCTCGTAAGGTACGATGAGCTGGATGAGATCCAGGCAAATTAAATATTATGGATTCCAAGAGACAAAGGAAATTATTTGGATGAGATTCAAATGTGTGGTCTAACATAAACATAGAAACTCCTTAAGTCTATAACTAAAGGCGGTTTAGCAGATTCACTCATGAAGGCTCTGCCACATAAAGTCTAGAGAGACTTATGTGTAAATGTGGTACGAGATACCGGGATAAATGTGCCTGAGTGCAAGTGGAAGATGTTGAGAGATTGGTAGGCCTTGAACTCGATGCAATTTATCTCTATGTAAGTGTACAAACATCTTTTCCAAAATTACAGTAAGCTGTATGGTAAGAATTTATCTAAGTTAATAATAATATAATCGACATTAGAACTTAGGTAAAGTCCTAAGACTTAATGCAAGGTTAAACAAGAATCGAAATGAGGATGTCGATCATGGAGAATTGTTTGACCGTTAATAGCATAAGTCTAAAATCGTTCGTGTTCATAGATGTTTTGAGAAAAGAATATCGAAACATCGGATAGACCATTGTGTCTTTGTCTTCACCATGGAGTGGTGACGATGATCTCATGGTCGTTCGACTTGGCGAAGTCGGAGACCAGACACAGGTGCTCATTGAAGAATGAGTTCACTGAACGACCCAACGAGAGTTATCACATGGTTAACATAACTAATTTGTCAGTGATAACTCTCTGTGATGATAGGAACGTTGGTCCTTAGACTTGACGTCATTGTACGAACCTGTACGTGAACGGTGTCACTTAGATGTCTGACCTAGCTTCAAGGTAAGACCCGTCGAAAGGTCTTTGGTTGTGTGACACTTAAAGCATGCAAAGAGAGTAATGACCAAGAGAATTCATCTCTCCTGTTGTGGGGAGTTAGTATCGCATGTTTTTGGTTCGGTCTTTAGTGAAAAACTTTGGCCAAAGTATGTTGGAAGAAGTCCAACATTATTGGACTAAGGACTGATGGAGACTAACCGGCTTTGAGCTATTGGGGTTGACAGTTTGACCGTACTCTAGGCTTGACTAGGCGACATAGTTTTGACGAAGGGACTAAACCTGTGGTATTCATTACAGACCCGGTCAGAGTGGTCCCGACAATACTCATGTCAATGAGTTAACCACATAATTATGATACCGAAACAGGGACGGCACCTGCTGCTCGTGGTCACTGCCTTCTGGGGTTTCGAGCCCCACTTATAGTAGGGTCAGGCTGTAGAGTCTCACACATAGTGAGACCTTCGTCAAGTAATAGATAGAATTAAGGGAGATAATACATATGATATATGGGAATTAATTAAGTCGCAAAGAGTTTGCGATATAAGACAAAAAATTGCAAAGAGCTTGCAGATAGCTTCTTTGCGATATAAGACATAAAACTGCAAAGAGATTGCAGATAGCTTCTGAATTCAGGATAAATGATCTTGCGTACAAGTGGGAGATGTTGAGGGATGTATGCCCTCAGTTCATTTGTATTTGATACAAATGGATTTTAATAATAAATGGGATTAATTTCCATTTGATGCAAAAGAATCTAAATACGTCACAAATTGTTTGCGAGCCTATTTAAATAATAGATGCATAGAAGAGAAGATGATTTTTCCACGAAATTCGGGAAGAAAACTGCGCTCTCGGAGTCCAAACATGCCCAATAAATCTATTTAAAAGGAGTTGTAAATAGTATTTCAATAGGCCCAAAGATAAAGCCCGGAGATTTTTCTTTGTGGAAACAAAAAAGAGGGGCTCAATATGGGCAAGCCCAAGGGCTGGCCTGGGCTTACCCAGGCGCCCGGGCTTGGGCAAGCCCCAGGACCTGACCGCCTGGGCATGGATTTTTGGGGGCTGGCGCCAACTAGGGGCTGACGTAGGTGGCCACATTGTAGGGCCCACAATTAGGGTTTTGAAAACCCAAGTGGCAGCTGGATTTTTCTACGAAACACAGTTTTTAAGCCATCTTTGTGACTACGTTTGAGGGGTCAAACGGAGTCGAAATTGAGCCACGTTTGTTTCTCTCAGTTCACCGTTCAGTGCTCTTCGATTTGATAGGTTATAACACTTGCGAAGCTCAACGGTAAGGGAGGAAAAATTGGCTAAAGATTGGCCTTTGTGAAAGGCAAACTCTAATTAAATTTTTTCTCCAAAACTTTTAGTCCCACATCGGATATGATGAGAAGGGGAGGGGTCAGTCGCATATATAAATAGGGGCCAACCCCCTCCTTGAAACTCGCACCAAGTCTCCAAATCCTAAAAGCTCCTAAAAGTTTTGAGCACACTCGGATTAAGACTTAAATTAATTATTCCCTCTCTCCCAAAATTCGTACGTGCTCCTGATCGGGCTCTAGCAAAGCTACGAAGGAGTTCGGATCGGATCCAAAGTCTTGACGGAGGATCCACTCAAGGTGAAACTTTCTTCGGCGTGTGGTTGGCTCAGCAACAAGAGTGTTGCTCGCCTCAGGACGCGGTGCAGTTCGAGAAGCGGTTCGGCTCGGGACGATGTGCGGCTCGGGACGCAGTTCCGCTTTGGAGAAGCGACGCAGGGCCAAAGAAACGTTGCTGAAAACGACGCTTCGTATTCTGTAGAAACGAAGTGAAAGATATGTAGCTTAATTAAACATGTGTTTATAGTTACCAATAAGTTGATAGATCTATCCTTAGGGGTTGGTCGGACCCAACCCCGGGATAGCAGAGATTCTGGCTAGGGTTGTTTCTTTAGGGCTTGGTTTTAAAAATGTTTTTAGATATATTTTTAGCTCCTTTTATGGTTTCGTTGTCCGACCGACTTGGGCCAGACGTCGAATTTATTGCCCCAAGGACCCAGAAAAACCCTTCACATACATGTTCACATAACCCAAATAAATCTACCCATTTTCATTGTTAAAAAGGTGGACATGAAAATTATATTCCCATTTGACATGAAAGTCAATTTTTCCAAATATGACAAATGACATAGAGAAAAGAAAGTGTATGATACCAAATGTAAAATATAAGAATGTGTATCATTCACTCTACCATGCTCCCCCTAGATCATTGAATATGTCAAATTTTGACTCATTGAACCAATTACAAATATAGAGTCATGGAACATGGAAATCATTGCAAAATGATAAAAATCAAATGAAGGCAATGATAAATGACATTGTTATAGAAAATAAAACAATCCAAACAATGTCAACATGATGAATTTGAAATAATATCCAACAAAATTGATTGGAAATATTTCAAAACTCATCAAGGAAGGAAAATATATTTCAAAATAGATTTTGAAAAATACATATCATATACAAACTCCTCTTATGTCATACACATGGATAAAGAATGCATATATGACATAGCAAACCACATAGATCCATTCCTAAATGAAGATTTTGAAAATATTTTCAAAATAATGGGAAACACACAAACATAAGTTGGATGCAAAAGAATATGCAATAGACACACATCCATCCAACCAAACAAGTATTTGTGGATCTAGGCATTAGGCCACCAAACCTAAGATGGGTTTAATTCCCTAACAAAATCACTAGAACTAAATCATATTTTCACTAGTGTTTGAATGTAAGCATCCCTATCATGCAACCATACATTAGTAGGAATCCAAAGTCTTATGGCATTCATAGTCCTCTTATCGGGCTTCCGTTTAGAACAATGATTTGCATCATGTCCTAAAGTTTGACATTTAATACTAGTGATATTAGGATGAAACTGTCCCCGGATTTGGTTTTGGATGATGAGCAAACATAAATATCGTATACTAACTGTTTGTGAGCGCAGTTATGGAGATCGTCGCCAAAAGAATACGTACATCAAAAGCGACATCTCGAGACATCTCAATACGCGTGATCATGTGCCTGAAGCTTCGTTGAAGCTCAAGGAGCAATATTGAAGTCAAGAAGAATGAAGATTGAAGCTTTGAAGACGGTTCGTCAATGTATTATTTATTGTCTTCTAGCTTCATAGTTTAGAATGTTAAGCCTTGAGTAGGACTTACATTATTTTCTTCATTTCGCCCATATCTTAGAGCTAGGATTATCATAGAAGCCATTAGAAACTTTCCCGAAGCCTATCGCTTCTTCCCTCGGCTTCTTGTGCATGTTAGTTGGTTCAAGTAGAGTCACCAACCGACTAGATGACGATCTAGTCGGTCGGCAACTCTACATGAACCGACTAGATGCCTTGTTAAATTCAGCTCTTTCCATGTTGATCAATTAGTCGGTCAAAGAAGGTTCACCGACTGACTAAATGACGATCTAGTCGGTCAGGAGTCCTTCTCAGACCGACTAGTTTTGTTCAGTCTTTTTCATCCTGAGCTACTGTTTTGAGTTAGTCGGTCAAAGAACGTTTGTCGACCGACTAGTTGAGAAACTAGTCGGTCAGCATTTGTTCTTAAACCGACTAAGTCTACTTGAAGTCAGCCTTCTCTATTTCGACTGTTAGTCGGTCAAAGTTCACTCACCGACCGACTAGTTGTGAAACTAGTCGGTCGGCAAGTCTTCTTAGACCGACTAGTTGTCATTGCCTGTACTTCGACCTTTTGGCTGTTCAACCGTTAGTCGGTCTACGTTGTATCACCGACCGACTAGTTGATGAACTAGTCGGTCAGTGATCCTTCTTTGACCGACTAGTCTGGTTCAGAATAGAGCCGTTGGGAACTTTTCCAACACGATTTTCCTTGCCTCTATAAATACTAACTTGATTTGTTTGAGGCAAGGTTAGAGGTCCATTATCCAAGTATTTTCAGACCTAAGAGAAGAGTTTTCTCAAGCTAATTCCAAGCTCTCTCTTCCTCACAAGAATCTCTCCCTTCACTCCTTGAACCAATATCCTCAAGAGAGATTCTCTCCATTGTGAGCCATTCAAGCCAAGGGCTTTGAATCCAAGGACACCAACCTCATCCTAGCCACCTATTGCTGTCCATCTTGGTGGAGCTAGGGCTTGGTGTCATCATCTTCCCCAAAATCCTTCTTGCCCTAATATTTGGTAAGTTTACTCAAGGCATAGGATTTTGTAGGTAAGTGTTTATTTCATTTCAATCGTTATTTGAATTGTGTCTCTCGGTTGTGAGAGAGGGTGTGATCCCGGTTTGTGGGAGTCACATGTCATTTGTATGATTTGGTCTTGTGAAGGTTTTTCACAAGAATTTCATAGTGCTAAATCTTGAGTTAGGGTTTCTAACTCAAGTATCCGGAGGGGATCCGGGTGGTTGGGACGTAGGATCACCGGGAACAAGTCGGGGAGACTTGGGTGGATCCGAACCCGTTACATGCTTTGTTTGTGTATGCTTAATTCTTGTTGATTGTTGTTTATTCTGCATTGTCGTTTGTTCTTTGCACAATAGTTAGGAATAACTCTCTTAATTATTTTAAGTACTATTCACCCCCCCCTCTAGTACGTGTGCAGTAGCTACCACAGGGCACAACAATTGGTATCAGAGCCAAGGTCAAAGCTATGACAAACAACGACTACAACGTCTTCAAGAATCGTCACGGATCGTCTTCGGTTATGGAAGGACAATCCTCTGTCAGGCCTTCTCATTTCAATGGTACCAACTATGGGTACTGGAAATGCCGGATGGAAACCTTCCTCCGGAGTGCTTCACTTTGGAGAGCCACATTGACAGAGTATGTCGAGCCTACCGAACAAGATTTCGCGAAGTGGACTACCGAGGAGGTCGCCGTGGAGGTAAGCAATGCCAAGGCGATGAATGCCTTGCAATGTGCGTTGGAGCCCGATGACTTCAACAAGATATGCACATGTAATAGTGCATATCAAGTATGGAACCAACTCCTCATCTTGCACAAAGGAATGAGTACGGTAAAAGATTCTAAACTCGTTGTCGCTAACAAAGAGTTTGAGTTGTTTCACATGGAACAGGGTGAAACCATGAAGGACTACTATGCTCGCTTCGTGGACATTTCCAACGAATTGGAAGCTCTTGGGAAGGTCTACACCCAAAAGGAGAAAGTATCGAAGATTATTGACGGACTTCCCTCTTCTTGGGAAAAGCGTACCTTCGCCATCGAGGAAGGTAACGATATGAATAAATATACCATTGTTCAATTAATGGGAACCTTTTTGTCTTACGAGATACGCAAGGAAAGTAAGATCAAGATGAAGGAGAAGATGAAAGCGTACTTGAAGCAAGACGAGCCAAAGAAGAAGGCGATTGCATACAAGGCCGCTCCATCTACCGATGATGAAGAATCGGAAGAAGAGTTGGACATGGAAGCTTTGGTCGATTTGGCCAAGAAGTTCAACCGATTCTTTCGACAAGGTAAGTTGAAGAGTAAATCTAAATTTTTTCCGACTAATGCTTCTACTCCCGTGTGTTATAAATGCAATAAGCCAGGACATATCAAGCCGGATTGTCCTCTATACAAACACAAGGAGAAGTGGAAAGCTTCCAAGCACGACAAGTCGAGAAGGCACAAGAAAGGACTTGTCGGCACATTCACCGACTCCGAAGAGGACTCCTCAAGTGGAGAGTTGGATGATGAACGTGTGGAGAAAGCACACACGTGCTTCATGGGAAAAGAGGAACGTGATCAAGACACTTCCTCCGATGAAAGCGAGGATGGAAGCGAGGATGACGGTGATGAGGTAACGAACGATGAACTTAAAATAACCAACGAACAACTTTGGAATAAGTTTTCTAATTTGGCTACTAGATTTATTAAGACTAAGAATGAACTAGATAGTCTTAAAACCTCGCCTAAACCCATCATCGTCAACAACGACACCGTTGTTGAAGGGTTGAGAAATGAGATTGAAAATCTCAAATCTCAACTTGAGCATGTTCATGTCGAGGATTCAGATGAACATGTGATAGCGGATTTGACGTCTCAAAACTCAAATTTGAGTATTGAGAATAAAAATCTCAAATCACGTGTTTGTGCACTAGCATCGCAAGTGTCCACCTTGGATGCTTCTTTGCATTCTCTCACCGAGAAGTATGAGTGCACATTAGGCCGAATCAATGAATTCAATAAGGGTAAGGGCCATTTGGATGATATCATAAATGACTTACCTCCGGCCAATCATCACATTGGTTTAGGGTATAAGATGGGAGATTCATCCAAATCGTCCGGCACCTTTGTTAGGCCAACTTCCGATGCTTCTACTAGTGGGAGTAAACACTTCATGGGTAGTTCTTTTACCAATGGTGCTCCCGCTAGGAACACACCCCTATTTGGAAAGAAACCCACTTTGGGTGGACCTCCAAAGAAGGGTCATGCTTTCATGTATACCATGCCACGTAGGAACACACATCCTACCCCACATGTTAGCACATATGATGATTTCTATGCTCCGCATCCACGAGCATGTGCACACCATGTGAGACACACTCATGCACGTGTTCCTCCACATTCATATGCTCATCCTCATTTTCATATGAATAATTATCATCATGCACTTTTGCATCATGTTCCTTATGCCAATCCACGACATGCATCACGTAGAAATCAACAACGCATGCATGCTCCCAATAGGACTAGGGCTCCCAAAATCTACACTATTTGGAGCCCAAAGGACACAAACATGAATGAAAAACAAGTGTATATGAATTCTTATTTTATGAGTGTCGTTCATAATGATAATTATGTGGGGAAGTCTAAGTCCAATTGGACTTGGCTTCCAAAAGTCTAATTTCTTAGGACCCAATGTCCTTGGGTACCATGTAATGATATTTTATCTTTAGGTACTCAAGGATAAGAGAAGGAGCGTCAAATCAAATTTTAGCTCCATATTAAGTTTTTCTAGGTTCAATCCAACATGGGATACCAACCCTACCAACTCCGTGATTTGCAAGGATTTTCATTCAATTGGAGTTGATGGTACTTGAGTGATGCACCAAAGTAGGGGGAGCTTAATGTTGTAAGTATATTCTTACTTTTGATTTACTTTGGTATCCATGTGTGTTAAATGCATCCATTGGTAGATTATATTACGATTGGTATCATCTTGTTTCATTTAGTATGCTAGAATTGCTTATGCCATTGTTCTATGATGTTCTATCTATTTTTGGCATAACACTTTTGCATATTACTTTTGGTATTCTCATTGGATGTATTTGTCTCTGATGTTGATTTTGTTGTTCGACGATTTTATGTTGGTTAAATAGAATTCTTTCTATGGAAACATAGAATTGTTTTCCATGCACTCTATTTAACTAAGAATGTTGAGATTGGAGAGTATGTTCCAAAACTCAATAAGTGAACTTGATTTGAGTTTTGATGATTTCAGTTTTCGATTTTCGCCTATGGCTTGATGATTTCGTATTTCGATTTTCGCCTATGGCTTGATGATTTCGTATTTCGATTTTCACCTATGGCTTGGTGATTTCGTTTTTCGACTTTCGCCGATGGTTTATGATTTCGGTTTTCGATTTTCGACTATGGTCACGTTGGCACACTTTGAGTATCTTCGCTGTTTTACATTCGGTATTTTACTTTGGTGTCATTTGGACCATGATCGTATTCTTCGACTCCCGTGCTTTATTTGTTAGCCATTGGTTTTGTCGTTGATCTCCTCCTGCCCTTTTTGCTAATGCCAAAGGGGGGAGATATAATAATGACAATGTGCTAATTGATAATTCAACGCAATTTACCGTGAATCTAATTTAATATGTTAGATTCAGGGGGAGTGAAGATATAAAAATGGATTTAGATCCTATATGTCAATAATTGGTTCATATTTTATATTTCCCTCATCTGCTTGATGCGTATGATTAATATTTAAATACGAGAATAATGTGTCATCAATGCAAGGGGAGTAAGTAAATTTCAATTGAATCATCATTATTGATTATTATTTATGTTGGTTTGTCATCACCTAAAAGGGGGAGAATGTCCCCGGATTTGGTTTTGGATGATGAGCAAACATAAATATCGTATACTAACTGTTTGTGAGCGCAGTTATGGAGATCGTCGCCAAAAGAATATGTACATCAAAAGCGACATCTCGAGACATCTCAATACGCGTGATCATGTGCCTGAAGCTTCGTTGAAGCTCAAGGAGCAATATTGAAGTCAAGAAGAATGAAAATTAAAGCTTTGAAGACGGTTCGTCAATGTATTATTTATTGTCTTCTAGCTTCATAGTTTAGAATGTTAAGCATTGAGTAGGACTTACATTATTTTCTTCATTTCGCTCATATCTTAGAGCTAGGATTATCATAGAAGCCATTAGAAACTTTCCCGAAGCCTATCGATTCTTCCCTCGGCTTCTTGTGCATGTTAGTTGGTTCAAGTAGAGTCACCAACCGACTAGATGACGATCTAGTCGGTCGGCAAGTCTACATGAACCGACTAGATGCCTTGTTAAATTCAGCTCTTTCCATGTTGATCAATTAGTCGGTCAAAGAAGGTTCACCGACCGACTAGATGACGATCTAGTCGGTAAGGAGTCCTTCTCAGACCGACTAGTTTTGTTCAGTCTTTTTCAGCCTGAGCTACTGTTTCGAGTTAGTCGGTCAAAGAACGTTTGTCGACCGACTAGTTGAGAAACTAGTCGGTCAGCATTTGTTCTTAAACCGACTAAGTCTACTTGAAGTCAGCCTTCTCTATTTCGACTGTTAGTCGGTCAAAGTTCACTCACCGACCGACTAGTTGTGAAACTAGTCGGTCGGCAAGTCTTCTTAGACCGACTAGTTGTCATTGCCTGTACTTCGACCTTTTGGCTGTTCAACCGTTAGTCGGTCTACGTTGTATCACCGACCGACTAGTTGATGAACTAGTCGGTCAGTGATCCTTCTTTGACCGACTAGTCTGGTTCAGAATAGAGCCGTTGGGAACTTTTCCAACACGATTTTCCTTGCCTCTATAAATACTAACTTGATTCGTTTGAGGCAAGGTTAGAGGTCCATTATCCAAGTATTTTCAGACCTAAGAGAAGAGTTTTCTCAAGCTAATTCCAAGCCTCTCTTCCTCACAAGAATCTCTCCCTTCACTCCTTGAGCCAATATCCTCAAGAGAGATTCTCTCCATTGTGAGCCATTCAAGCCAAGGGCTTTGAATCCAAGGACACCAACCTCATCCTAGCCACCTATTGCTGTCCATCTTGGTGGAGCTAGGGCTTGGTGTCATCATCTTCCCCAAAATCCTTCTTGCCCTAATATTTGGTAAGTTTACTCAAGGCATAGGATTTTGTAGGTAAGTGTTTATTTCATTTCAATCGTTATTTGAATTGTGTCTCTCGGTTGTGAGAGAGGGTGTGATCCCGGTTTGTGGGAGTCACATGTCATTTGTATGATTTGGTCTTGTGAAGGTTTTTCACAAGAATTTCATAGTGCTAAATCTTGAGTTAGGGTTTCTAACTCAAGTATCCGGAGGGGATCCGGGTGGTTGGGACGTAGGATCACCGGGAACAAGTCGGGGAGACTTGGATGGATCCGAACCCGTTACATGCTTTGTTTGCGTATGCTTAATTCTTGTTGATTGTTGTTTATTCTGCATTGTCGTTTGTTCTTTGCACAATAGTTAGGAATAACTCTCTTAATTATTTTAAGTACTATTCACCCCCCCTCCCCTCTAGTATGTGTGCAGTAGCTACCACAGGGCACAACAATTGGTATCAGAGCCAAGGTCAAAGCTTGGATGCTTCTTTGCATTCTCTCACCGAGAAGTATGAGTGCACATTAGGCCGAATCAATGAATTCAATAAGGGTAAGGGCCATTTGGATGATATCCTAAATGACTTACCTCGGCCAATCATCACATTGGTTTGGGGTATAAGATGGGAGATTCATCCAAATCATCCGGCACCTTTGTTAGGCCAACTTCTGATGCTTCTACTAGTGGGAGTAAACACTTCATGGGTAGTTCTTCTACCAATGGTGCTCCCGCTAGGAACACATCCCCATTTGGAAAGAAACCCACTTTGGGTGGACCTCCAAATGAAGGGTCATGCTTTCATGTATACCATGCCACGTAGGAACACACATCCTACCCCACATGTTAGCACATATGATGATTTCTATGCTCCGCATCCACGAGCATGTGCACACCATGCGAGACACACTCATGCACATGTTCCTCCACATTCATATGCTCATCCTCATTTTTATATAAATAATTATCATCATGCACTTTTGCACCATGTTCCTTATGCATATCCATGACATGCATCATGTAGAAATCAACAACGCATGCATGCTCCCAATAGGACTAGGGCTCCCAAAATCTACACTATTTGGAGCCCAAAGGACACAAACATGAATGAAAAACAAGTGTATATGAATTCTTATTTTATGAGTGTCGTTCATAATGATAATTATGTGGGAAAGTTTAAGTCCAATTGGACTTGGCTTCCAAAAGTCTAATTTCTTAGGACCCAATGTCCTTGGGTACCATGGAATGATATTTTATCTTTAGGTACTCAAGGATAAGAGAAGGAGCGACAAATCAAATTTTAGCTCCATATTAAGTTTTTCTAGGTTCAATCCAACGTGTGATACCAACCCTACCAACTCCGTAATTTGCAAGGATTTTCATTCAATTGGAGTTGATGGTACTTGAGTGATGCACAAAGTAGGGGGAGCTTAATGTTGTAAGTATATTCTTACTTTTGATTTACATTGGTATCCATGTGTGTTAAATGCATCCATTGGTAGATTATATTACGATTGGTATCATCTTGTTTCATTTAGTATGCGAGAATTGCTTATGCCATTGTTCTATGATGTTCTATCTATTTTTGGCATAACACTTTTGCATATTACTTTTGGTATTCTCATTGGATGTATTTGTCTCTGATGTTGATTTCGTTGTTCGACGATTTTATGTTGGTTAAATAGAATTCTTTCTATGGAAACATAGAATTGTTTTCCATGCACTCTATTTAACTAAGAATGTTGAGATTGGAGAGTATGTTCCAAAACTCAATAAGTGAACTTGATTTGAGTTTTGATGATTTCGGTTTTCGATTTTCGCCTATGGCTTGATGATTTCGTATTTCGATTTTCACCTATGGCTTGGTGATTTCGTTTTTCGACTTTCGCCGATGGTTTATGATTTCGGTTTTCGATTTTCGACTATGGTCACGTTGGCACACTTTGAGTATCTTCGCTGTTTTACATTCGGTATTTTACTTTGGTGTCATTTGGACCATGATCGTATTCTTCGACTCCCGTGCTTTATTTGTTAGCCATTGGTTTTGTCGTTGATCTCCTCCCGCCCTTTTTGCTAATGCCAAAGGGGGGAGATATAATAATGACAATGTGCTAATTGATAATTCAACGCAATTTACCGTGAATCTAATTTAATATGTTAGATTCAGGGGAAGTGAAGATATAAAAATGGATTTAGATCCTATATGTCAATAATTGGTTCATATTTTATATTTCCCTCATCTGCTTAATGCGTATGATTAATATTTAAATACGAGACTAACGTGTCATCAATGCAGGGGGAGTAAGTAAATTTCAATTGAATCATCATTATTGATTATTATTTATGTTGGTTTGTCATCACCAAAAAGGGGGAGAATGTCCACGGATTTGGTTTTGGATGATGAGCAAACATAAATATCGTATACTAACTGTTTGTGAGCGCAGTTATGGAGATCGTCGCCAAAAGAATATGTACATCAAAAGCGACATCTCGAGCCATCTCAATACGCATGATCATGTGCATGAAGCTTCGTTGAAGCTCAAGGAGCAATATTGAAGTCAAGAAGAATGAAGATTGAAGCTTTGAAGACGGTTCGTCAATGTATTATTTATTGTCTTCTAGCTTCATAGTTTAGAATGTTAAGCCTTGAGTAGGACTTACATTATTTTCTTCATTTCGCTCATATCTTAGAGCTAGGATTATCATAGAAGCCATTAAAAACTTTCCCGAAGCCTATCGATTCTTCCCTCGTTTTCTTGTGCATGTTAGTTGGTTCAAGTAGAGTCACCAACCGACTAGATGATGATCTAGTCGGTCGGCAACTCTACATGAACCGACTAGATGCCTTGTTAAATTCAGCTCTTTCCATGTTGATCAATTAGTCGGTCAAAGAAGGTTCACCGACCGACTAGATGACGATCTAGTCGGTAAGGAGTCCTTCTCAGACCGACTAGTTTTGTTCAATCTTTTTCAGCCTGAGCTACTGTTTCGAGTTAGTCGGTCAAAGAACGTTTGTCGACCGACTAGTTGAGAAACTAGTCGGTCAGCATTTGTTCTTAAACCGACTAAGTCTACTTGAAGTCAGCCTTCTCTATTTCGACTGTTAGTCAGTCAAAGTTCACTCACCGACCGACTAGTTGTGAAACTAGTCGGTCGGCAAATCTTCTTAGACCGACTAGTTGTCATTGCCTGTACTTCGACCTTTTGGCTGTTCAACCGTTAGTCGGTCTACGTTGTATCACCGACCGACTAGTTGATGAACTAGTCTGTCAGTGATCCTTCTTTGACCGACTAGTCTGGTTCAGAATAGAGCCGTTGGGAACTTTTCCAACACGATTTTCCTTGCCTCTATAAATACTAACTTGATTCGTTTGAGGCAAGGTTAGAGGTCCATTATCCAAGTATTTTCAGACCTAAGAGAAGAGTTTTCTCAAGCTAATTCTAAGCTCTCTCTTCCTCACAAGAATCTCTCCCTTCACTCCTTGAGCCAATATCCTCAAGAGAGATTCTCTCCATTGTGAGCCATTCAAGCCAAGGGCTTTGAATCCAAGGACACCAACCTCATCCTAGCCACCTATTGCTGTCCATCTTGGTGGAGCTAGGGCTTGGTGTCATCATCTTCCCCAAAATCCTTCTTGCCCTAATATTTGGTAAGTTTACTCAAGGCATAGGATTTTGTAGGTAATTGTTTATTTCATTTCAATCGTTATTTGAATTGTGTCTCTCGGTTGTGAGAGAGGGTGTGATCCCGGTTTGTGGGAGTCACATGTCATTTGTATGATTTGGTCTTGTGAAGGTTTTTCACAAGAATTTCATAGTGCTAAATCTTGAGTTAGGGTTTCTAACTCAAGTATCCGGAGGGGATACGGGTGGTTGGGACGTAGGATCACCAGGAACAAGTCGGGGAGACTTGGGTGGATCCGAACCCGTTACATGCTTTGTTTGCGTATGCTTAATTCTTGTTGATTGTTGTTTATTCCGCATTGTCGTTTGTTCTTTGCACAATAGTTAGGAATAACTCTCTTAATTATTTTAAGTACTATTCACCCCCCCCCCCCTCTAGTACGTGTGCAGTAGCTTAGCATGGAACTACAGAAACTTGGGATTAGAGGGTAGACATGTTTTGATGTAGAAAATACTTTATTGGCATGTCTATTGTGAATTGCTTACCTCTTGACATAAAATGAATCATGTTGATTCGCATTCACAATGTTGTGTTTTACATGCTTCTTGTTGAAGTTGGTGTTGTTATACAAGAAAGCATGGTACATCTTCTTAGGAGCTTGATATACATTTTTTAGCTCCATGAGAAGAGGTTGTGGGTTGGAAACCTACTTTTGAGTTATAATCCAAAACTCCACGATGATTTGCTGGATGTTGTTGTTTGAGCAAATCATTGAGGCAATCTCTGGATGTCACAAACTTTCAAAGTTTTTGGGATTCCTCATCGTATTTCAAAGTTAGGATAGAAATGCAGAAGTCTAAATCAAGATTCTTGGCTTTCAATATATGATTTTCATTGCCGAGATTCTTGGCTTTCAATATATCATTTTCAATGCCAAGATTCTTGATTTGAGAAAGAAGTGTTTCTTTCTCCTCATCACCTAAAGTGTGGGTGGCATGCGTAGGTGAATCAATAATAGTAGAGTGTGTGTTCCCTTGACTAGCTAACAACAAATCATGCTTGACATTAAGAGAAGTTAAAGTCGTGGCTAGTTTATGAAGAGAGGCCAACATTACCTTACTGTTCTCATGTAGATCATCCATGGTTTCATCCTTCTCTTCATCACTCTCCTCTTCTTCTTCATGTTCCTCTTCACTTGAACTTGAGGATGAAGAATCTTCCTTGATTGTCATAAGACACAAGTTCTTCATGTCTCTTTGGTTGACATCAACATACTTTGGCGTAGTCCAATCCGCGAGAGCATGCGCTGAATTTACAAAGGATGTGAAAGTGCATTCATTTTCACCATCTTCATTGCTATCACTTGAATTATCGGACAAAGAGTCATCCCAAGTTCATACAAATGCAGGATTCTTCTTCTTCTTCCCTTTCCAATGCTGCTCTCCATTGCTCTATTCTTCTCATCTTTCTTCTTTGAGTACTTGATTGCAAAATGTCATGTCTTGTCACACTTATAGCAAACAATAGAAGTTTTGTTAGAAGTGGAAAATAATTTTAAAGCTTTCTTACTTTGAGACGGGTCCATGATCATCATGAGTTTGTTGGCAAGCTCCATAGAAACATTGTCTTCTTCATCGCTTCCATCAGCATCTCTTTCTTCCTTACTAGAGATTTGTTTATGCTTCTTCTTCTTCTTGAGCTTTTCATCCATGCCGTTGAACTTCGTCTTCCATTTGATCTTCTCATTGACGGCTTTGAATGCAATCCCCTTTTGCTTCTCAACAGACTGAGGATTGGCACTCTTTCTTGTGTCGAAGCTTCACCTCATATGCCATTAGGTTTCCAATGCACTCCTCCATGGTGTACTTACTCATGTCATTGGATTCCTCGATGCCATTGGCCTTGGATTCCCATTAAGGTATGAGGGAGCTTAGGATCTTTGTCACCCTATCTTCTTGTGAGATCTACTTCCCTAAGCCTTCCAAAGCGTTCACGATCTACGTGAACCTAGTAAACATCTCGGAGATGCTCTCTCCTTCATGCATCTTAAACATTTCATATTTAGAAATAAAAACACTTAGTTTTCATTTCTTTACCTTTGAGGTCCCCTCATGAGTAATCTCCAAGAGATGCCAAATCTCAAACGCTGATTTGCACATAGAAATCCAGTTGAACTCGTTCGCATCGAGTGCGCAATGAAACGTATTCATAGCCCTAGAGTTGTACTTGATTAAGTCCTTCTCCGGCTTTGTCCTTTGCGCCACGGGCTTGTCGGGATTTTTAAATGGAACCTCGATGATGTCCCAAAGCTCTTGACCCAAGAGTCAAATCATCATCCTCATCTTTCAAGATGAATAATTTGTCACATTAAAGAGCGGGGGCCGAACGATGGATAGCCCTTCATCGTAGGATTTTGATGAAGCTTTAAACGACATCATGGTTGCTTGAGCGTAATCAACCTGCTCTGATAACAATTGTAGGATCCATGTACTCTAAGCAAGACTAGAGTGGAGTGAATAGTGTAATGGCAATTAAAAATATTAATTATAATAAATTTGACAATGTGGAATATTAATTGCAACACAACAATCACAAAGAAAAATTGCAAATGCAAACACAGAATATATCCTTGTTCAGATCCCTACACCGGCGATCCTACTCCAGTCCTATCCTCGTAAACCCGAGCTATGGATTTCCACTAATGCTCCCTAAACTGGGGCATCAAACTCAAACTAAGTACAATCCTTAAACTGAGATACCGAGGAGTAAACCCTCCTAGGTTACAAGGAGTAAACACTCCTATTTATGGAGTAAACCCTCCACAATGCTCTCACAGCCTGAGAGCTAGGTTTGAAACAAAATTGTAAAAACAATAACACAC
This sequence comes from Scilla litardierei, assembly GCA_030789695.1. Lineage (NCBI taxonomy): Eukaryota > Viridiplantae > Streptophyta > Magnoliopsida > Asparagales > Asparagaceae > Scilla > Scilla litardierei. The sequence goes on from CM061142.1 coordinate 253,867,320, forward strand.
CGACATATGCCTTGAATAGATTTATCTATATGAACATTGAAGGCATGAAGTGTGAAGAACCAAAGTGCTAGAGATAAATTGGTTGCACTTGGAAAACTCTCTCCTTGATGCAAGATTAATGCGTAATACTTTAACCAAGTGAAAGAAGAATGAGAGAAAGAATTGGTCTGGGATTTTTGGCTCTAATGAGTTGTATACGATAAGCATTAGTTCCAAAAATGCAGCTTAAATGGGTCTTAAATAGGGCCTCAAAACTGCATGGAATCCAAGAAAACCAACCTAGAAAATCGCAGTCTAACGGTCATAAACGGGCAGAAAATCTAGTCATTAGATGCCTGGTGAAGTGTTCCCAGACGGTCGATAAACTGTTCATACGTCTAGAAACAAAGCATCAGACGGCTGACAGAAGAGATGTAAAGATGAAAATATAAGTCCAATCTCGAAGCAACCAATCATCTAAGAACAATTGTCGGACGGCTGATCAACTGTTCAGTCGTCTAGCAAGCCTTCTTCAGACGGCTGATAATTGTGGGTGAGAAAAATAGAGAGTACTAGAAAATAAACTCACCATGTTCACCATGTTCAATCATCTGGTGTTCATCGTCCAGACATCTGAGCAACTGTTCAAACATCTGGTTTTTGAATTTCAGACGCCTGACACATTGCTATGTCAAGCAATCTAAAAGCTGACACGCCAGACGTCTGGGCCTCTATACCAGATGTCTGATCCTGCTCCAAAAGCACTATAAAGAGTGTTTTGGTCATTGGATCAAATAGAATAGGTTCTAAATGATTTCTAAGATACCCTAAGATGTAAATGATGCATATGAGAGAGAGAGAGAGAGAGTGTGTGTGTGTGTGCATCTATTCAAAGCTTAACAATTTTCCTATAAAGCAAAGAAAAATACATGAAGAAATCACAAAATTACACTTGAATTCTTTTGTCTTCATGCAAAGCTTTTTCTCCATAGCCTTGAATCCATCATCCCATCACCAATGCTTTGTCTCCTCATCATGATAATCAATTAGTAAAGTGAGACTAAAACATGTAGAGTCATTAGCAACTACATAATGATGTGATCATATCAAAACAATATTGGACTAATTGGCCAATATCCGACAGAATACCCTTATAGAAATTTAAAAAGATAAGAAGCTGAAGGTGTTTAGATAGGATAATGTTGACGAGTTTGTTTTTGCTGAGTTTAAAGAATTTTTTAGGTGTGGAGTAAAAAAGTACTTTACTACACCTGGATATCTGTATTATAATGGAGTAGTGGAGAGGATGATTTGAACACTGCTAGAGAAGGTGATGTGTTTGAGGTTTACATCCAGTTTGTCGAATGAATTTTGTGCCAAAGCTATATCAACCATAGTATATTTGGTTAATAGAATTTCATAATCAGTTATTGATATGAAAATTTCAGAGAATATTTGAAATGGGAAGCATGTGTAGTTGGGATATTTTTCAAGTTTCTGGAAACTTAGTCTATGTTCATATGGAAGGTGGCAAGTTTGATGCCAAAGGAAACAAATGTGCGATGATGGGATACATGGATAGTATCATAGGTTATCGGGTTTGGTGGTTAGTTGATTTGTGATGTTTGATGAGTCAGCGATGATAACGCTCCATGGTGTACGAGATGGGCAGAGTTAAAGAAGTGCAGAGTGAGGTAGAAGTACCTATTCCAAATCACATGTTCAACATGGGTGTTGGAAAAAAGTGGCAGTTGATAGAAAGAGGCTACATGAGATTACTATTACGGGCAGTAGTGGTTAAGGTGATTGTGAAAATTCTAGTTGAGATGGAGATCCTAAAGCTACTATAGAAACTTGATTGCTAACAGAGTGGGGTGGTGAATCATAAAGATCCTAGCTTGTTATGATATGCAACTTTGGTATTTGCATTGCATGCGTATGGAGATCCTACAGATGATAAGAATGCAATGGATGCATTGAGTTTAGATGCAAACTTAGGGTAGAGGTGTGCTAAGAAAGATGTCGACAAGTTGGTATGTCTCGAGAAAATTCATAAGAAGGAGACTCTGATCGTGGAGTAGTCGGAGCAAAATTTGAGCATGGCTTACACTTGTTTTTCTTGAAAAGGTGCTAGTATGCCATGGGGTGTCACAAAGAGACACTAGAAATCACTTCAGTTTAATGGATTCGGATTAATTTATCATTAAATTTGAAGAATTACCTTCACAGGGGGTTCATAGGAAACTCGGTTAGTTGGTCAAAGCGAGGCTTACTAGCCAAGTGACATGGCCTCATAATGAGGTGGTTAGCTTGAAGGTAAAGGTTTTGAGGACATGGATTGGCTCAGGTTTTTAGGAGTATTGAATTTTGTCATGCAAAATGCCCAAATTATTAAGATTTTGACACACCAATTTCGAGCATTTTTTCCCCGAATTATTTGGTGAATTTGCATATCCTATATTCTAGTATTTTAGGTGGCCCAGATGAAGCACAGCAAAACTATTTTCTTAACAATTTTCTCAGTAAATTATAGCGACCCAAAGGCTCGGCCCACAAATGGCCCGTAGGTGCAGCACGCACGCGCACGCAGTAGCAGCTTCATGTTCTGCTTCATGGTAGTACCTTCTCAACGTTCGATAATGCCTTAAGCAAATAGGAAGTTTCAGTGCTGAAAGAGACCATAGACCTTATTCAATAGGTGAAACACATTGGCAATCCACTATCCAGCCGGGCAGTAAGAATCGAAGAGAACCAGCTAGCCCTGGGTTCGAGTGGCATTTCACCCCGAACCACAACTTAATTTTGGAACACCTAAGGTTCCGACTAAGAAATGAATAAGTTTTCATTATATCAATTGAAGTAACGAAGTTACATGCCTCTCATATCCGGAGGCCAGAGATTCACCGATTGATTTAAGAACAAGTTCTATGCTTTCACCATTGCCCCCATTTGAAAAAAGTGAGCTTCCCATGTATCTTATGTAGGGAGCAGATAGCAATGCTCATTCGTAAATTGCATATCATGCTTCCACATTTTAACTTATTTATCTGGAAGATAGGCTGGTTTGAAACGCGACACAGATGCTCTCCAGGCGGATCTAACACTATTCTGAGTGAGTTTCAGTTCTGTTTTAAGAGTTATTTAAGGGAGTTCTGGTTATGGTTTTGGACAAGTTCAAGAGATTGTGTGGTTCCTCAAGTGATAATAGAGGATAAAATCAGAGATATTTGAGAGTTGTTTATGAGCCGAAGTTTGTTTTTCCTCGTATGTTTATTCTCTAAAATTCTTAACAGGATTGGTTTTCCCTTGAATCCGAGTGCCACGTACAAGTTGATTGGACTGATAATATCTCTTCAACTTGGCATACATCAAGATTTGGATGAATCCAACATAAATGTTAACCTCAGGTGTGTGATTCTCTTTTGATTTGCGTTTTTTTCCCCTTATATTGCTTGTGAATGTGCGTTCTGCGCAGAGACTGTCGTTTGCTTTGCTTGTTTATTAGCGATTCTTGATTTTCCATAAGACGGTTGTCAATTTGACAGGGTATTCACACACCACGACGAGTGGAGCCAGAGCATCGAGGGCTAAACATTTTTAGTCCCCCGTTTAACACGTTGCCAAACATACCATTAAACAACGGTCATGTTATCACCGTAGGCAACAAATCATTCGGACTGAGTTAACCACAAATTGAGTTGAAATATTATGAAGTTCTATGAGATTCATGTAAGGTCATAGTGGTCAAGAACCGCCGGTTGTTTTGATCTTCTGGGTTGATGTCGTCTGCATTAGATTTTGGAGTTCAACAGATAACAAATGTGAAGTTTATTTTTAAAAAAATCTAACAAGGTTATCAATGGATAAATTTCAAAATCCACAACACATACACCGGTTTGCCCAGACTAACGATTCATTGAACTAATCCAAGTCCAGATTTCGATCTACATGAAGGAGCTCGATCTTGATCAGAGATCGGGTAGAGAGACAATACAAAGAACAGCCAAGTAAAATCTAATATCTACAGACATGGGATTCATTCACTTTATATAGCAACATCAAACAATGGAAATTAGCCCGAAGCTAGACTTGACGCTCATGCCTGACATTACGACTACAATCCCAAAAATGTATGGATCTGATAGCATATGAGAATTAGAGAAAAACATTCTGCACACTAATATTCATTTACAAATAGGGTTAGAAACCACTATTTATTCGAATAAAAGACGACAAACTAAAGTAGAAACTTCATAAAATAGAAGCTATAACTGAAACTCCCCTAAGATAAAAACTCATATTTATACACTAACTTAAAAACTTCTGGCTGTATTTCTCAACAACAGTAACATCATAGCTGGCCATATGAAAATGTAATATTGAACAACTCTCTTTCAAGAAATAGTACCCAAGATTTGAGAAGAGAGACGCAAAGCTATCAGCATTTGGAAATTAGCTGAGCAGATACTTGAATGCTGACATAACTTCCCGGTTGAGATATAACAGATCACATCTACCGAATTCCCAGTCAAAGTAATCTCTGGTCTCGGACTTGCCCAAACGATCCCAACATTCTCCTCAAGGACAAATGCAGGTGCCTCAAACGACGTCCCAACAGAACATGTAATTGGCTGGGCGGACTTTTTAAGCCATACACATGCTTGTGCATAGAAAGCGTCTGCAAGTTTTCACTGGAGAAAAAACTAACCTCCTCTATATACATGCAACTTTTTGCCCCCATTTTTAACACAAGTATACAAAACCATAGTAATAAAACAAAATTATACATATCAATATACTACTCGGTTGGGCTAAGATGTTAATAACCATACTGTTCCAGCACAAAGCAGTGAAGCAATTGCCAACACAGCCATACCATGTCTACAGGTTGAGACTGAACCAAATCTACTTGCATATTGATTCAAATAAGAGTTTTCAAGCTTACTATCAGAATCGTTGGTCCGTCTGTTTCTTAATCTCAATGTCGGCTTGGCATGCCCTTCGGATGAAAATTCAGATTTTCGAGAGGAAAGATCAAGCATGTAGTCTGATGAGGAAGTACCATCTACATGAACAGCAAAAGCAAGGCCGATTAGCAAGGAAATAGTAAGAACTGCAAATCAGGATGAATGCCCCGGTTGTTTGATAGTCATTTCTCTAATTGTCGTTTTTGTTCAAACATTAGATGTATGTTGCTTCTTCAATTTTCATTTCTTCTCTTCTTTTATGTCCTCCTAGAGACTATCATTTTTTGTGTCTTGCAAATATCAGATTTTTTTTGTTTCAGTTTAAACAACAGTTGTATTCCTTTCATTTCTCCCTTTATTTTGGGACGATATATATATATATAGAATAATGGCTATCATACGCCATATGAGAGCTTCTCTCATACGCCCTCTCACATAAAGCACCCAAGTACAATCAAGTACAAGCCCATGTGGGCTTGTACTTGGGTGCTTTATGTGAGAGGGCGTATGAGAGAAGCTCTCATATGGCGTATGATACCCATTAATCCCATATATATGTGTGTGTGTGTGTGTGTGTGTGTGTGTGTGTGTGTAGCTTAATTTAGCAAATTGTTTTATAAACAACAAATATTGTGATTGAATCAGCATATTGCTGCAGCTAATTACCATCATCAGAGGCGGATAGCTTGGGATCACTAACAACTGCAGGCTCATAACCATCAGAAGTGGATAGCTCGTAATCTTCTGTGTTGTCATCGCTCTGATTATCACCATGTTCGTCAGCACGAAAACATAAGATGGTTAATTACTTGTGGGCAATAACAAGATTATTATTTTCATACAAAAAACTTAATGAAATAGCATACCTTGGTTGTTTCTGTGCTCACTACCTGTAATTCTACCATACAAATATTATATTCTTCCACATCCGCTGCACTTTGTAATCGAATCCTCCTCTCTGCTGTGCCTTGATGTATGTCGTCGTCAAATGAGTCATCCACTGAACTTGTAAAGTTCTCAAGATTCCGATGCCTAATGTTGATGTCGGTTCCAATGAAATTGCCTGGACCAGTCGAATCCTCGTCAGAATTGGCATGGTGAACTCTCATCATTGTTCCCCACTCGACGTTTGATGCTGCATGTAATTCTATCCGCCTAACACAACCAACAGTTTCCACAGAGGGATAAAGAACACTGTCTCTGTTGTAAGTGTCCATCTGTAATTCTATCTGCCCAGCACAACCAACAGTTTCCATAGATTGATGATAAACCCAGTCTTCGTTGGAAGTGTTCATCTGTAATTCTGCAGAGGGATAAGTAACCTTGTGTCTGTTGGAAGTGTTCATCTGTAAAGAATTAGATGATGAACATGGCATCCATGATGGTGCAAAAGCTTCCAGACCTCGGCTTCCCTATAATCATGAAAATGCACATGAAAAGGTTCAGTAAGTAAAACTTGATAATTAATAATAATGCTTCTCATACTCGGGGTCAGCATACCCCAAGCTGTGATTGGCCAACAATGTTAAAAATAAACAAACAAACAAACTGAATCCCAACAACAACCCCCCCCCCCCCCCCCCCCCCCCCCCCCCCCCCCCGCGGAACAAAATAGGGGTTATTTGCATATATGTCCTTCAAATCTTGCATATTTTGATATACATCCCTTAAAAATTCGTATTTGCTCTCAAGTCCCTTAAATTTTAAATTTTTAACCTTAATAGTCACTCTCTCTAACTTCCTGTTAAAATCTAACGGAATGAAAATATTTAGTTAGGGTTAGCGTTAATTTTCGTTGTGGGGGGTCTGGGTTCCTTTGTGGGGGGGGAGGCGGCGGCGCCTCCTCCTCCTCCTCCTCGACTGAGGAGGAGTGGTGGAACCCCGAGGGAGGAGGCGGCGCCTCCTCCCCCGGGACGAGGGGGAGGGGGAGGCGGCACTGCCTCCCCCCCGGCACCGCCTCCACCAGGGTTTTCGGGTGGAAGGGGGCAGTGCATCCCCCTCCCCGACGTTTTCGGGTGCGGGTGAGGCGGGGGTGGTTAATGGTTAATTAGTGGGGGTTAATGCTTAATTAAAATTAGTTTCTTAATTAATTAACTACAATCATTATTTAATCGTTAATATAATTTCAGCTAACTTTTTAACAGAAAACAGGATGGAGGAAGTATTAAGGTTAACATTTAATATTTGAGGGACTTAAGAGCAAATACGAATTTTTAAGGGATGGATATCAAAATATGCAAGATTTAAGGGACGGATATGCGAAAAACCCAAAAAAAAAAATTTGTTCCAACTGCCGATCAAGCCATGTCACCCCGGGACCAGGTAATCCGGGGTATGAGCATGACTGCTTGATAATTACCTCAAACAACTTCCCAAAAAACACTTAATCTTGAACAAGCATATTCTCACCAGTGCCGTTGAAGGATTAACATCGTCACCAATATCCTTGTTCATAACTGAGTTCCAGTCTGGACCATGGTTGATCGTTGAAATTTGACCATGAGAGACAACCTTAGCAGCTAAATTAGTCTGATTAATTGACACATCAGCAGGACATTGTTCTGGAATACTGAGCATAGCATCTAACAACTCGGAGACATCGTCTTGCTCAAAGACTGGATATTGAATCTTGGCATGTGATTCCTGGTCAACATCATAAGAATTTGCATAATCTGCACCAGGAAGCATCAGCAAATTGGGATACTCATCAGAAAGCAGATGCCCACATTCAGGGCCTAGGAACTCCGCTAAATCATCAAACAAAGCATCCTGAATTCATAAAAGAACCAAGCTTTGGTTATGGTCTTACAAAATAGCTAGGGTAAAAGATCAAGTGACATTCAGTAAATTATATAATAAAAGTGCTACTTTAAAATGATAGAATAACAGAATAAAGATGTCAATTCATAGAAATTTTGAAATATACCAAGAATTTAAATCTTTGCTCACCTCTTGTCCAGCAACTTCGGCCTCGTGATCACCAGCATCTGAAGTCACATTGCTGTTCCCATGGCTAGCTTCTGGTCTCGTGGAATGTGTTACCAAGTGATGTGCTTCAGCAGCCAGCCCGCTGTCTGCTGATTGTTTGATAATCGTTTCAGTCAAAGGCTGCAATTTTTCATGCAGATCTGACTCTGGTGATGCTTGGTTCAGTGATGTTACATATTCTTCTTCCAAGCCATCTGGCCTATGCAGTGTGCTACCAGGAGAAGACCTCGTTGTTGTTGGAGATGATCCACTTTGTCCATAACTAATTAAACCAGAAACTGTATCCTCCGGCTTTCTGAATAGACGACAAAGAACAAAACCACCCTGTAGAAGATGAAAACAGTTCAGAAGTTAGAATTTGAAACATGCTATTTTCGGCATATGGACAGCAAAGTAACAGCCCGACCATTGACAGAATTGGTGCATTAAAAGAAATCTTCCAGTGGCCAATACCAAGGGCTAACAAAGGGTCACATGATGGGCATGAGGGGAAAGAGAAATTAAACATGTGCTTCTCTATAAACAGTCATCAACGTTGAGTCCTTTACATAGAATGTTCCAAGTATGATACATAATAAAGTAAATTTACTGAATGGTTGAACATTACATCAGAAAGATCTATAATATGCAAAATACCCCTTAGAGGATTTAGGTTGTTGCACACTTTTAAGTTGGCATCCTGTCTATATTACCGAATGTTATTATTCCTTTATTTATTTAGAAAGTTCAAGTAAATCAACAACTTTGCTGATGTCAAATGCATTAAAGTGCTTTCATGTACAATGCCTACTTAACAGAAAAAATGTTATGCATACATGTCATTTTGCAACTGACCATGCCTTTACTGTGTTCCTGTAAATAGTCAAGTTCAATACACATGTCCATGTTAGATAACAAAACAGATCGTGTTATCATTCAAATCTGGGTACCATTAAGGCCAAGAGGTACAGAGTAAGTAACATGAGACCAGCCAACATTGTAGATCAAACCTAGATTCCAAGGTTGTTTTTCCATTTAAAATACTTGTCAGATGAATTTACTAGCAAAAAAGAAAAATTAATTTGTATCCTTGATGAAGTCAACTGGAGAAATAACTTCTATCTAGATTATATCTGTGCGTCAATAACTGGTACACACAAAAACCTACCGTTAATGAACTTCCTTGGTTCCCAGACATGCACATGATTCTAGCTGGCTAACAAATTAGTTTAAGATGTAATATATATTTATATTAAGGATGTTTAAGTAAAAAGGTTAAAGATGTTTTTATGTAAAAATATCAATATTTGTACTTTGAGAGGAGAAATTAACTAACACAACATTGTACTGTGAGAGGAGAAATTAACTATACTCAACATAGCCTTTCCATCAAAATTCATCCCTCTGATTTTTTTCATGGTATCATAACCATAACCTAGATTAGACCTGGATTACCATTTACCTTATATTATCATTAACCCTAATTTTAATTTTCTTCACCGACGCTGCCATGAAATCCTAATAACCACTTATGCAGCGGCCACCTCTTCCTCGCCACCACCTACATCTAAGGCCCTAATCCATTGCACAAGACAGCCACCACCTTCATTGACCACCCGTGACCATGAATTAATCATCTCGTTGCTAATCCAACCACCCACTATTGCGGCAATGTAGATTTCAGCCACCAGTCGAAGACCTCACCATCAATCCGACCATGTTCTGACCTTCTACCACTTCTCCGACCATGAATCAGGAACAGCATTGCCTTTCCAACGATCTTTGGCTTCATCTGAACTATTCCCAACCATATCCAGCCTCGATCGGGTCACAGCAAGCCTATGACATCATCCGAACTATTTCCAACCATCTCCAGGTCAATCGGGTCCTGGCAAGCCTCCGACGTGCCTTATCGTTATTCCTCTTCTTTTTTCAGATTTGTCATTCCTCTTCTACAATCTTCAGTTTGTTTTCCTTTTTATTTATTTTTGATTTCAATGTTTCAAATAGAAACATTAACCTGTGTCTACAGTAAAAATTGTGAAGTACAGTGTATAATATAAAAATTACAGTATAGTGTTTGCATGCAGAATAGTGTACTATAGCAAAATATAGTAAAACCAGTAATCTTTGTTTTTCATATTGTTCTTTCGTATGTAGTAAGAAGTTTATGGTGAAATGCTGAGCAGCTATTTGTTCGTCTGAAGTTTTGGTGTTTTGACATTTTGGTGGGGTTTGGTATTAATTGTTGGCTTATGTGTTTGGTAATTGGTTGTTTGGTAGTTTAGCATTTGGTTAGTTTGACTTTTTGATGATTTTTGATGTTCAAGTGTTTGGCATTTGATGATTTTTTGTGTTTAAGAGTTTGTCATTCTTTGGTATTTATATGGTTGTTGTCAATTGAGAGTAGGGAGGTGCTACGATGGTAGATTGGAAGTAAAGATAAAGTGCAAGAATGTTTACATGACTTAGAATGAGTGGAGCAAGTACAAGATGTTGTAAAAGTTTCGAAACGTTCATTTGTCATCATTATCTATCAATGACTTGGGCTTAGCTTAGGTAACCCAATTGCATGTACTTTCAACTCAAATCATCGGTATTGGGTGATAGATTTGGGGGTTTCTAACCATGTATACTATCCTCTTTTTATCCATTTACTTGTAGACATATATTGGCACTAACAGACAAGTCCACATCTATTATTACATGTACTAGAGGTATTGGATCTGTTAATCTCGCTTTTTTATACCTTTGACATGCATTTTATATTTGATTAAATTTATATTTAATCTGTTTTCTATTATTTGTTGTCATGATCTTTAAACTGATACGTAACCTTTCTTGATCATTGTATCTTTAGGAGATTTGAACGAAGGGGGCGATTAGCACAGGGTGTAAGGCTGGAGATCTTTATCACTTGCATTAAAAATTAGATTAACGGTTTGCTCTGTCGTACTTCTTCCTTCATCATGCACTACAGATTAAGTTATCCAGGTCTTGAAAATTTAAAACTTTTGAATCCTAAGTTTCATAAATTGTCTGCTTTAGAATGTAAATCTTGTCAATTCAGAAAATACCACCGAGCATCTCACCAACCACGAGTCTATAAACATGTTAGAACCCTTATCAGCTGGTCCATTCAAATGTATCGGAGCCTTGTTGTATCATGTCTAAATTTAAATTTAGGTATTTTATCACATTTGTGGATGATTATCTACGTCTGATAAGAATTTACTTAATTAAAATCAGATCTAAACTATTTTCAATTTTTTAAAATTATTATGCTGAAATAATGAATCAATTTAGTAATCTGGCAAAATTTACGAGGCGATAATGAAAAAGGGTATTTCAATGATTAGTTAGCATTTTTATATCAAAATTTAAAATTATCCATAAATCTTCATGTGTACACATACACTAATAAAATTGGATGGCAGTTCATATAAAACAAACAAAACAATTTATTGAGGTTGCGTCGACCCTTCTTTTGCATATGAATATTCAAAAGATTTTTTGGGAAAATGCTATTTTAACCTCATGTTATTTTATTAATCACATGCCATCCACGGTGCTTAATGGTGAAATTCCTTTTCACTTACTTCTTAAGACAATTATTTCATTTATCACCTAAGATTTTCGGATGTGCTTGTTTCATGCTTATGTATGTCCTTCAAGATTTCAAACTTGATCCGTGTTCTTTAAAATGTGTTTTAGGATACTTTCGTATATAGAAAGTTTATCCATGTTACTATCCAATAACCAAACAATCTTTTTGTTGGACTATGTTAGAAATTGAGTCACCACAAGTGTATTTTACTGAGGAGCAAACATATGATTTAATCAACTACGAGTGCAAGTTATAAGTTTCAAGAAAATCTAGAAACACTAAGAGCAAAATGAGTTCAACCAAGACATAGGAATCAACGGAATCAAGAAAATGAGCTTGAAGAGCCAAGATTGTGTCATAGACTTCAAATGTAATATTCAGTTTGATGTAATTTTCATTTTACCTTATCTTAAAATGTTAAGGCCTTAGTTGAAGTTCACACGCTTAGAAATAGATATAAAATATTTTCAAATTATTTTCAAATATTTCCTAAGTGTTCTAGATCAAAAACATGGTTTAAAACAGACTAGTCAATTAGAATGAAACTCAGTTGACTAGATGTAAGTTAAAACTAGTCTAGCAGCATACAAGAAAATAGTTGATTATAGTTATGGACCTAGTCGACTAATACATATGCACTGATCAACTAGAACAATAACTATAGTTGACTAGTTTTTACAAAGCGCAACAGCTCTTCTGGCATGACTAGCACTAGTCGACTATATTTCCAAGACTAGTCGACTAATTGTTGTTTAGTCGACTAGAAGAACTATAGTCGACTAATAACTAGTCGTTGGCATATAACAGAAAGATTTTTACTAACCGTTTTTACCATTGGAGGGGCATTTTGAACAATCTGTCTTGATCCAAAATTCACCACCTTATAAACAGAGAGTTCAGATTTTTAAGGTATGAATTTATGATCAATTTCAAAAAAGATAATTGTTTTTGTAATAAAAAGTTTTGAAAGGAAGCCATCTTTATTTGACCAAGTTTTTACGAAGTTTTAATTTTTCTTTGGCCAACCTTCTTAATCTTCCAATAGCTTCAAATTCAATCTTTTGCAGATCAAGTTCTTCCTATAGCTACATCACTTACACAAGAGCTTCAACTCCGGTTATAGATATTTGTTTCAAATATTTGTAAGTATAAAATTCTCTTAAGAAGATGTGGTTGTTGGAAATCCTCATTTGTCAAGTGACTTCTAAAAATCCTTAGGGAAAGAGGGGGTTGTACTATTGGTTGAATAGTGGAAAAGCTAAGTGAGACTTGAAACTAGACATAGCCCGGAGTTAGATGAACCAGTATAAATTCTCTGTGTTTGAATTGTGCTTTCTGTGTTGCTGAATTGTCTCTTGCATTATTTACTTCCGCTATGCTTATTTTTATCCTTGCAAAATTGCTGATTAAGATAAAATTTGGTAACTCTAAGTATAATCTTAGTTAGAATTTTCCAGAGGTGATTATAAATTTTATAAACATTATTCATCCCCACTAGTGTTCTACTTGCCATCTCAGGTGATCCCCAACTTGTGGTATCAGAGCCAAAGTTTTGAAAGTTGTTATCAATAAACAACACTTTTCCCGAAGGCCAATCCACTTCTTGTCTACCTTTCCTTACAGGATCGAATTACGAGAATTGGAAAAATCGCATCAAGATCTATCTCAAGTCCATTTCCTACGATTTGTTGACCATGGTGGAAACCACATAAGAAGCACCAACAAAGCCGGACACTACGTTGACGAACATAAGAAAGAAAAAGATCCAATGAATGCTAAATCGATGAATATGCTCTACCGTGCCATTGATAACACAGAGTGCAACCAAGTGTCCCTTGCAACTAAAGCACATGACATATGACATATGACATATGAAGGATTCTCGAGTTTACATATGAAGGTAATGATAGAGTTAAGAATTATAAGGTTCTCTTTATGCTCATAAGTATGAAGCCTTCGAGATGATTCAAGGAGAATCATTAACAAAGATGTACAATCACTTCACAAAACATTATCAACACTCTTGCGAGACTTGGCAAGAGCTACTCTCAAGGTGAACATGTACGCAAGATTCTCCGTTCTCTCACACCCGAGGTAAGAGAAAGACAACGGCCATAAATGAAGAGAATGAATTTTCAAGCTTGCCTTGGAAGACCTCATCGGCAACCTTGTGACGTAGAGCTCCAATTGCAAGATAAAGAGCAAGCCAAGAAGAAAAAGAAAGTTGCATTCAAAGCCACCTCGGAGTAGCGAAATTGGAAGATAAATTTGAAGAGCAACTAACTCGCATAACAAAAGGTTTCAGAAAAATCATCAAGCCAGGTAAACTCAAAAATAGAAAACATAGATTATCTTATGGGTTTTCTGTTTGTTTTGAACGTAATATGCGAGAGCATTTGAAGAAGGATTCTGATGCGGACGCCCCCTTGCCGCCGCCCCGCTTGCCGCAAGCCGCACCCGGGTCCCACTTGATGCTTAGGCTTTGGTGATTTAGTTATCTAGGGGTATTCTAGTCTTTTCAGACTAGATTAGTAAATCCCCTCTTTTTCTATTTATTAGGGCTAGCCGTCATTTTATTGCCTTATGCTTATTTTGTGTGAAGGTTTTAGGCTTTGTTCCGTGCAACAAAAGCTAGGAGAGCGAGTCTCCTCTCGAAAGAGACTCATTTATCTATCGATTATTAGTTCTTCGCAATCTAAAGTTTCATAAAAATCCCTCTTTTTATATTTTTCCACCTTAAAATCTGAAATTAATTGATCGATCCTCTAGATCGTATCAAATTGGTATCAGAGCATTAAGATCCGATGGCAACAAGCACGAGGTCAAAGGCGGATGGCGTGGATGAGAAGGTGCAAGGGCTTCGAGAGGAGTTCAACCGGGAGATCGAGGGATTGAAGAAAACCCTATGGGAGTCCATCAAGGATCACGTCCATTCGCAGGAGGACACCCAAATCGAGCTTCGGGCTATGAGAAGGGACGCCACGCAATCGGGACGTGATATCCAAGGGCTAAAGGAGGCGACATCAGATCTGAAGGAGGCAACTTCAGATCTGAAATTTTTAAGGGAAGCCACGTCGTCGATTCCGGAGATAAAAGCAATGCTTCAAGCCCTAACGATGGAGAGAGGATGAGATCGGGGCAAGAAGATTCAAGGGGACGAAAATCAGGATGAATCGACACTTGAATCAGCAAATCAATAACTTCCGGAGGGGGCGACAGCTGCTGAGAAACCCTCTAGGGTTAGCCGCAGCCCCTACCAGCCAAAACAGGCCTGGATCGACGCAAAACAGGGCCGGTGGGCCCAGGACAGAGGCGACAGGCCCATATGGGCCTGCAGAAGCAGCCGCAGGCCCTTCTGGGCCTGCGCCCTGGTCTGGGCCCTGCCGAGCAGCCGACAGGCCCATCCGGGCCTGCCGCAGCTGCAGCTGACCCATACTGGGCCGCAGTTGCTGCTGCAGGCCCAGTCTGGGCCGAGCAGCCGTTGCAGGCCCAGTCTGGCCTGCTGCGGCCACTGCAGGCCCACACGGGCCTGCAGCAGTCGCAGCGGGCCCAATCAGGGCCGCAGCAGCCACTACAGGCCCGTGGGGGCCCGCAGCAGCACAGGCAGCCCCCTAGGGGCATGACGGAGGAGGACGGGCCCGAGACACGCCGATTGGGGCCCCAACGGCTCAGTTTTGGAGACCAGAGGCTTATCCACAGGCACCGGGACCGCAGGTTGATCCCAGGCAGACTTTTGAGGGCTTTCCGGGGCGGGGACAAGGCCCGGGAGTTTACTTTGAGGAGCGGACAGCACATGTACAGCCACACAGAGGAGCAGGAGGACCCGTGTTGGCGCGACATCAGGAGTTCCCAGGGTACCATTACCAGCCGGAGGCGTGGGAGAGACCTGTTTGGCCTGAGGATCTGTACGGGGTTGACGGGGAAGGACCCGTTGAGGCAGTTGGTGGAGGATTCGGTCGTGGAGGTGACCGCGACAGAGATGTGGGACCACAGGGAGACATCAATGCAGACCGCCGACTAATGAAGCTGAAGATGCCGATTTTTGACGGCACGGATACGGACGGATGGATCTATCGGGCGGAGCGCTACTTCCAGGTGATGAGGTTGACGGAGGAGGAGGTTCTGAGAGCCATCGGAATCTATTTCGAGGGCAAGGCGTTGGCGTGGTACAGATGGAAGGTAGCGCGGACCCCTTTTCGCACTTGGGAGGAGCTGTCAGCACTGATACTAGATCGATTCCAGGAGACCCCATGGGGAGATTTTTATGAGCAGTTATCTGCTTTGAGGCAGGAGGGGACGGTGAGAGATTATGTGGAGAGGTTCGAGATGCTGAACAGTAGGGTGAAGGGGGTGACAGATGAGGTGATGATCGGGAACTTCATGAGGGGGTTGAAGCCTTCTATACGAGCGGAGTTACGGATGCAGAGCCCGGGGACATTAGAGGATGTCCTTCGCCTGGCCCACAAGGCGGAGGAGAAGCATGCAGAGGAGAGACGCATTCGGGGGACTTGGGGAGCCCAGGGCCAGCGTAGTCAGACAGCACCGGCCCCACTTCCGGGGGTTACAGTAGCACCAGTGGACACGGAAATGAAGAGAGAGGAAACCCGACCAGTGATCCCTGGTAAACGGATGACTGAGGCTGATATGAGGGCGAGGCGTACTGCAGGCCTCTGTTTCAGATGCGATGAGAAGTTCAGTCCCGATCATCGAGGTGCGAGCAGGCTGATGCAGATTGTGATAGTACCGGACGAGGGGAAGTATGCAGATGATGGGGAGCAGTGATGACAGAAGAGAGCGAGGTTGAGCACGCACATCTGGATGTAGCGGAGGTGTCCCTGAACTCCTTGGTAGGGGAACCACGAACCATACCATGAAGTTGTCAGGACGATTGGACGACGCGCCGGTGACGGTACTCATAGACAGTGGGGCTACCCACAACTTCATCTCTCGACATTTGGTGGATCGTCATAGGTTGCAGGTGAGCACCTTGGAGACGTTTACGGTCCTCTCAGGGACAGGGAGGAGGGAGGAGAGCAGTGGGATGTGCAAGGGGCTGAGTCTGACCTTACAAAGGGTGCAGATCATGGAGGACTTCTTGCCCCTAGAGTTGGACAATATCGATGTGATTTTAGGCGTGCAGTGGCTGAGGGGGTTGGGCGAGGTGAAGATGAATTGGAAGCAGCTTAGGATGGAATTCCAGGAGGGGGGTCGCACGGTGGTTCTGACAGGTGACCCTAGCCTCTGTTTTCCCTCGGGGGCCTTCAAAGCCAAATCTCCACCTTGAGGGCAAGGTGGCTCTTTTAGGGGGAGGTATTGATGCGGACGCCCCCTTGCCGTCGCCCCGCTTGCCGCAAGCCACACCCGGGTCCCACTTGATACTTAGGCTTTGGTGATTTAGTTATCAAGGGGTATTCTAGTCTTTTCAGACTAGATTAGTAAATCCCCTCTTTTTCTATTTATTAGGGCTAGCCGTCATTTTATTGTCGTATGCTTATTTTGTGAAAAACAATTGTAGGCATCTTGTGTGAAGGTTTTAGGCTTTGTTCCGTGCAACAAAAGCTAGGAGAGCGAGTCTCCTCTCGAAAGAGACTCATTTATCTATCGATTATTAGTTCTTCGCAATCTAAAGTTTCATAAAAATCCCTCTTTTTATATTTTTCCACCTTAAAATCTGAAATTAATTGATCGATCCTCTAGATCGTATCAGATTCCCCAATAACAAGTTTAAAGGGAATATGCAGAAAGCCAAAGAAGAAAGTCCTAGCCGTTTGGGATCAAGATCCAAATGAACCAACTGATGACTCATCCGAAGAAGAAATAGAAAAGAAAGAGGAAGCATACATGTGCTTCATGACACTAGATGATAAGATAAACTCTAACTTAGACTCCTATTATAGTGACAGTGATAATGAAAATGATGATCATGATTGGGAAGAGGAATTTCACAAGTTTTATGTGCAATATGAAAAGACCCTAAAAGAACTTTTAATCCTTCAGACGAAGCATAAATCTGTTTAATATTAATGATGATGGAAAGGTAATTAAATTAGAAAAGGAGAATAAAGAATTTAAAGAAGAAATTGTTAGATTAAAAATGAAACTATTTCAGAAGATTTAATTAACATAAATAATGATTTAGAAAGAAAATGTATAACTTTTAGTATTGAAAACAATGAACTAAAAGAAGAAAACATACTTCTTAAAAATGAATATAAAAACATAAATAATAGGATTAATGAACTAGATAAGAATGTGTCAACCATTAAATTAAAATGTGAAGATTTATATAAGAATGTTGAAAATTTTAACAAAGGTAAAGAAAACTTAAACAATTTACTAAAAACTCAACAACCAACTAATAACAAGCTTAACTAACGATATAATAATCAAGTTCAACATAAACTTAGGCAAAATCATGCATATTTATATAAAAAATTTCCCCAAGAAAATAATAAATAAAAATCCAAACTAATATAGGTCTAAAGATATAATAAAGGTTTGGATACCTAAATTGGATCATTTAAAATGAAAAACAATTATGTAAACAATTTTATGGAAAACATACACGTCTAAAAAATATACATATGTAAACTATGAAAACGCAAAACTGAATTGGGTTGGGTTTCCAATTGAATGACTGATAGGATTTTCTAGGGGTTTGTTGGATAAAAATACGATTTTTATAGGAAATGTTGGATTTTTAGGGCAAATGAATGATTTTTAGGGTTAAAAAGAGGGTTGTGGGAAGAAAGACGGGATTTTTATTACTTATAAATTGAAATAAAAGGGGTTACAAGGTAAAGTTGAGAACTTTCGAGAGTATCTCGCTCTCCCAAGTCGTCGATTTAAGAGGACGACCATACTCTCCAATAAAGAGGGAATTCTATCAATCTTTCACAAGTTTCTTCACCAGTCACATGCCAATCCATAATCCCCCTAGCTCCCATATAAATAATAAACCGAAAATATAAAATTACAAAAAAAATCTAAAACTGAAAATTACGAAAATGACCCTGAAATCCGAAAATTACGAAAACAACCATAATGGGCCAAAATTGCAGATCTGAAAATATGCGACCCCATCATTACTCCGCCCCTGAAAATATATCTTGTCCTCAAGGTGGTGCATGAAATCCATGGAACGCTGCTCCAAGTAGGTCACCGAGGTCCTATCGCTGGCGGCCTGCGAAAAGTGGAACCACTCCAAGTCCCTCTAGAACTCCTCTCCTTAAAAAGGTCATCCTCGATCAACCGCGCCAGGTCCATGGTCTCCATCAGTCCTCTAGGCCTCTGAATGCGGAGCTCGACGCAAATAGTCTTTTTGAGCACTTTCATGAAGCTTCCCTCCAAAGTCTTGTCACTCGCTCATCCCAATAATGCCTCAAACTTCTCTCGATTTCATAACTGACCCATCATACTTGAGTGCCAGCTATTGCTCTTGTAAATTTCCTCTTTGGGCAGCTCGAAATCTATCAACTAAGCAGTCCTTGAGCTCCTTCCACGAGCGTATAGGTCGCCTTCGCTCTTTCCACTGGAACCAGGAGAGTGCCTCCGCTCCGAAGCAAACGCCGCTTCAGTTTTTGCCTCTTCGTCAGATGTGATACCGCAAAGAATCTCTCAACTCGATAGATCCAGTCATAAGGATAATTCCTCTCGAACAACGTCATCTTCAGTTTTCTCACTCTACCATCAGCCTCAAGCCATTCCTGGTCCACTCGCCTTCTTCATGTCGATAATAAGGGAAATGGTCATAATTGTCACGTCGTATCTCTCTGCATCGCCCATAGCCCCTCAAAGGACCGTCGCCTCTATCGTCATTGTCTACCCAGTCATGCTCATCCAAAGCATAGTCATCAACATTCTCCTCAAAGCCTGGATACCCGTTATAATCGGCCTGAAACTCCTCGTAGGCTAGAAGTACTCGGCGTCGTCGCCTCTCTGCCACGTACCGAGGCACATGAAAGCCCGGGAGCTCCTCCACACCATCCTCAGGCACCGGAAGAAGCCCAAATTCGTCGTTGAAGTCTCGGTGGGCTTCCCGAAAGTCCAGGTGCCCCGAGCCATCCTTCCAAGGCTCGATGGATCTCTAGCAGGCCTGACAGGGCGCTAAAGGGCACTGGCGGGCCTACAGGGGCCCTACATGGGCCTTCCGTCACTGCAGTGGCCCTGCAGTGGTTCGCAGTGGCCCTGCTGGCCCTGCATGGGGTCGCGGAACCACCCATTAGCACGGCTAGGGGTTTTCCTTCCGGTGAGATCTTCTTCCACTCCGTCGGATCCTCCCTCCGTGCCAGATAAAAGGTCGCCTTTGAACTCTTCTTCATTCTCTTTCCTTTTCGCCAAAGTTATCGTCTTTAGATCTATGAATTATTGCATCATGGTTTACATGAATGCTTCAAATTTTGCATACATCCGTGCCTCAAGCCCTTTCATTGATGTCTTGACCTCAGATCTGAGATCCTCTATAGACTTCTTCATATCTTTAATTTCGTCATCGAGTCTTTCCTCCAAAGCTTCAATCTTTCTGGTTGTAGACGCCTCAATTTTTCTAGGGATTTTATGGATAAAAATATGATTTTTATGAGAAAGGTTGAATTTTTAGGGCAAAGAAAGTATTTTTAGGGTTAAAAGAGGTGTGTGTGTGAAGAAAGATGGGATTTTTATTAATAATAAACTGAAATAAAAGGGGATACCATGATAAAGTTGAGATCTTTCGAGAGGATTTCGCTCTTTCAAGTCGTCGATTCAAGAGAAAGACCGCACTCTCTAATAAAGATGTAATTCTCTCAACCTCTCATAAGTTTCTTCACCAAATTCACATGCCAAACCCTAATCCCCCTAGCCCCCATATAAATAATAAACTAAAAATATAAAATTACAAAAAAGACCTCTAAACTGAAAATTACGAAAAATACATTAGAAATCCAAAAATTACGAAAACGCCCCTAATGTGCCAAAATTGCAGATCTGAAAATCTGTGATCCCATCAATGACATAAGCTTGGGAAACCACTAAGTTACGTCAACCCCTAAAACTAATCACATGGGTATCTTAGATAAGAAAGAAATAATAATAATGATGACTAATAACATGTATTGCACATAAATGTTCTGAAATTTTTCATTCTTAGTCAACTAGAGTATGCACAATAGTCGACTAATTCAAAACTCTGTCCGCTCAGTTTCAGGAATTAGTCAACCAGAGAAGATTCATTGTCGACTAATTACCTGGCTAGTTAACTAAAAGAAAATCTTTAGTCGACTAGTCATCTTTAATCTGACAGATTCTGGTGTAAAATATTTTTCAGTTCTATATCAGTTTCTCTATGTTTTGGATATCCATGCGTATATATTTATCTAGTCGATATCCGAATTTGAGTTAAATGGAATATAATTTGATAGTCTTGGATAAGATTCGATTAAATTGATTTATTGATTTCACCCCAACACTAACCCCATGGACTGAAAGGACATATGGTACCAAATCTTTTGTTTATTTTCAAATACCCCAATGGACATTGATGTTAACCCATACACCACATGATTCAAGAAGATGATGCATAAATTCATGGGAATGGCTTGAAATTTCCTATGCAACTTTATGGGGGGGCTCAATAAAGTTTAGGGAGAATGATAAAAGTTTATAAGTATATATCTTAACAATTGGTTTTCTACACAAATTATTTAGTTTAAATGCATGGTATCTCCTCGTTTGGTGTCATACACATTGACACATTTATGATATTTGAATAACATGTGGTATCTTGCACCTACTAGTGTCAATGTAACATGATTACACTTTTGACACATGAATAGGATGCATATATGACGATATATCACTTAGTATCATGATGATTGAGATATTGAGTCACATACACTTCAAGAACATTTTATATGACTCATGTCGTGCATACTATGGGGAGTAATTAATTTCTTTAATCAAAAAAGGGAAAGAGAATGCTTCATTTGTATTATGCTTATTTTGCAAAATTAAAAGTGGAGAGTTTGTGATATAATAAGGGGGAGAATGATTAAATATCTTTTTAAATGTTGACAAAAGTGGGAGAAGAATTAGATAACATATATAAAATATGATGGATATGAATGGTTCATCATTATGATATCAGACAATAGTTGCATGATTTGCTCACATTTATTGATATCTTTTGCTAACATACTATGTTACAGAAAGAGTAAGTTTATAAATCATATTTTATGTATTTATGTTTGTCATCATCAAAAATAGTGAGAATGTGATACGATTAGGGCTTTTTGTGGGGATCAAAGGTGTGATTTTTATGGCTTTGGACTTCCTAATATAGGGTTTGATGAGGAAGAACTGATCTGCAAATACTAATTAATTCCTAGAATAATAGATCTAAATGCAAGAACTAATTAGCAATAGGAATTAAACTAGGGTTCTAAGGGAAATAAAATACATCATCAATTCTTCGATAAAAGCCATAGCTAGGGCCGGCCGGCCCCTTATTAGGGGAGGGATTAGCAAATGTCTAATTACCCTTTAACCCTCCCCTTCTTTTGCGGAATTACAAGTTTGGGACCGGGTCCGTGGTGGACCCAAGTCGCCTCCTCCGTTGATAGACCCGAACAGGAGCCCCCTCCATATCCGCGCGGGCCGCCTCCTCCACTAGCCGAGCCGCATCATTACTCCCCCCCAAAAGTGCTACCTTGTCCTCAAGGTGGAAGTCCGGAAATTGGTTGCGGATCACTGTGGCAGACTCCCATGTAGCATCGTAGTCTGGTAGGCCCCGCCATCGAATACACACCTCCTGTGTCCCGTCTGTAGCCTGCCGGACCCCTGTCAGCTCCTGAGGCTCCAGATGCACCTCCATGTCATCTGTCAAAGTGGGTGGCAGGGTTGGTGATAGTGTGTGATTCCCAATGGCCCTCCTCAACTGCGATACGTGAAACACTGGGTGAATGGTGGAAGTGACCGGCAACAGCAGACGATAGGCCACCTTCCCGATCTGAGCTGTCACCTCGAAAGGTCCATAGTAGCGGGCTGCTAGCTTCTCATTGCTCCGACGGGCCAAGGTCCTCTGTCTGTAAGGTCGGAGCTTCAGGTAAACCCGGTCTCCCACCGCAAACTGCTCATCTCTCCGGTGTGCATCAGCCTTGGTCTTCATAATCTGCTGGGCTCTCAACAGGTGTTTCTTCAACTCCTCCAGATATTTTTCTCTCTCAGTCAAATGCTCCTCTACTTGTGACACCGGTGTGGTCCCTCGGCTGTAGTGTATCAACTGGGGCAGGTCCCGACCGTATAGGATCCGAAAAGGAGTGCTCTGTGCTGCCGAATGGTACGAGGTATTGTACCAATATTCTGCCCATGCCAACCATCTGGCCCACTGCTTCGGCTCATCTAACGCAAAGCACCTCAGGTAGGTTTCCACACTCCTATTCACCACTTCTGTCTGACCATCCGTCTGTGAGTGATAGGCAGTGCTCCTTCGCAGCTTGGTTCCCTGCACCTTGAATAACTCCTGCCAGAAACTGCTAATGAACACCTTATCGCGGTCTGACACTATGGAGGCGGGAAAACCGTGCAAGCGAACCACCTCCTTCATAAAAGCTGCTGCCACTGTAACTGCAGTGTATGGGTGCTTGAGGGGTATGAAATGGGCATATTTGCTGAGCCGATCGACCACCACTAGTATAGAACTGTAACCCTCTGATCGCGGCAACCCCTCGATAAAATCCATGTTGATCTCCTCCCAGACTCTCTCAGGTAAGGCCAATGGCTGTAAGAATCCGGCTGGTGCCATTGCCATATACTTGTGACGCGGCACACATCACACTCTGCTATCCGCTGGGCAATGTCTTTCTTCATCCCGAGCCAGTATAGCTCTCTCGCCATCCTCCTGTAAGTCTGCTGTATCCCGGAGTGTCCGCCGATGGCACTGTCGTGGAACTCCTGAAAAATCATCTAAATATCGACGGAGCCCCTGGGAATCACCAGTCTGCCGTGGTATAGAAGCCTCTGTCCGTCCATGATGTATCCCTGGAAGTCAGCGGAGCCCTGCTGCAGTGCCTCACGTATCCTCGCCAGGTCCTCATCAGCCTCAATCTCCCTGCTCAACGGCTCCCAGTCCAGAAGGACCGGTGCTGAAATGGCCGCCACCTCTGCATGCTCCTCGCGGCGTGACAAGGCGTCTACCGCCTTGTTCTCCAGGCCTGGGCGATACTGTATCTCGAATGTGAAATGGACCAACTTGGAGAGCCACTTCCGATGCTCCTCGGTAACCATGCGCTGCTCCAATAAATATTTCAAGCTCCGCTGGTCGGTCCTCAATATGAACTTCCTACCCAACAAGTAGGGCCGTCACTTCTGAATGGACAGGACAATCGCCATCAACTCCCGCTCATATACGGACTTCAGCCTCGCTCGTGCTGACAGAGTCTGGCTAAAGAAAGCGATAGGCCTCTAGTCCTGCATCAACACTGCACCCAACCCATATCCTGACGCGTCGGTGTCTATCACAAATGGTCTGCTAAAATCAGGAAG
Source organism: Scilla litardierei (assembly GCA_030789695.1). Lineage (NCBI taxonomy): Eukaryota > Viridiplantae > Streptophyta > Magnoliopsida > Asparagales > Asparagaceae > Scilla > Scilla litardierei. Next base: position 253,891,359 of record CM061142.1, read on the forward strand.
TGCTAAAACGGGCACCGTTGTCATCGCTTGCTTCAAGGCCTCGAACGCCTTGGACGCCTCCTCGCCCCAGTGGAAGCTGTCCTTGAGTTGCTCGGTAAGTGGCCAAGCAATTGTACTGTACCCCTGGACAAACTTCCTGTAATAACCTGTCAGGCCCAAGAAGCCCCGCAAACCCCGTAAGGTGGTGGGTATCGGCCAGTCCAACATGGCTGCAATCTTGGCCCTATTAGCCGCACCCCCTCCGCAGACACCACATGTCCCAAGTACTCCACCTGCAGATGTCCAAACAAACAATACTTCTTATTAGCACATAGCTGCTGCTCCTACAACTCATGCAGCACTGCTCGCAGGTGCCACACATGCTCCTCCATGCTGCGACTGTACATCAGGATGTCGTCAAAAAATACCAGCACAAACCTCCGGAGGTAAGGTCGGAATACCTTGTTCATCAGGGCCTGGACTGTCGCCGGTGCATTTGTCAGGCCAAAGGGCATGACCAGGAACTCATAGTGCCCCTCATGAGTCCTGAAAGCAGTCTTCGGCACGTCGGTCGCCCTCATCCGTATCTGATGGTACCCTGACTTCAGATCAATCTTGGAGAAGCAGGCTGCCCCGTAGAGCTCATCCAGCAACTCATCAATCACGGGGATGTGGAATTTATCTGCAACCGTCTCCTTATTCAGGGCCCTGTAATCCACGCAGAATCTCCAACTGCCATCCTTTTTTCACTAATAAAACCGGACTGGAGAAGGGGCTAGTACTCGGCTGTATCACTCCTGCCTGTAGCATGTCCTCCACCAGCATCTCTATCTCATCCTTCTGTACCTGTGGGTACCTGTAGGGCCGCACACTGATGGGGGACACGCCCTCCCTCAAGACGATGGCATGCTCATGATCTCTGTGTGGTGGCAGGCCCTGTGGTGTCTGGAAAACCTCCTCATACTGAGCCAGCAGCTGCTCAACCTCCGGTACCACCACCTGTGTCTGGTCCTCACTCTGCCCTGACGCTGTCACAGCCTGTAGCTCCACCAAGAAACCTCCTCCCACCGTGTGGATCGCCCTGGACATAGCCTTATAAGACACCAAAGAACGACAGAGGCTGGGATCCCCCTGCAATACCACTGTTCTCCCCCCATCCTGGTACTCCATCCTCAGTATCTTCCAATTTATCCTGCTCTCCCCGAGGGTCTGCAGCCACTTCATCCCTAAGATGACATCGGTACTCCCTAGCTCCAAGGGAAGAAAGTCTGTGACAATCTGCACTCCCTGAATCGTCACGATCACCCCGCGGCAGACACCTGTGCTGTGTCACCTGTCATGTGCCCAGCATCACTCCATACCGCCCCGTGCCACTCATCTGCAGTCCCTGTGCCCCCACCAACCTGCTGGAAATGAAGTTGTGGGTGGCCCCACTGTCGACCAACACTATCACCTCCTGACTGCCCACCACGGAATTGAGGGACACCACCGCAAAGTCCAAGTGCTGGTGCTCTACCTCCTCCTCCTCTCCTGCCTCTAGGATGACAACCGCGTCCTCTCCCTCCTCATCGCCAGCTATCAGTATCTGGAGAGTCCGATCAGCGCATCTGAGTCCGGGGGTGAACTTCTCATCACATCTGAAGCACAATCCCTTCACCTGCTTCTCCCGTATCTCTGCATCTGTCATCCTCCGCACCTGCCCCCCATCTCGGGGCTCCTGCCTCCTGTCTCTACCGCCCCCAGCAACGGCTGTAACTCCCTGACCAGACGTGGTCCCTGAAGAAGGTACAGTCCTCTGTCCTGTAGCAGCTGCCTGACTCCTGAACGTGGCGCCTCCCCACGTCCCGCGGGCTCTCCACTCTGTCTCCTGATGGTCCTCCACCTTCCTCGCCAACGTCATCATCCCGCGCAGACCAACTGGCTCGAACTGCCTCAATCCTGACCTCACCGTAGGCTTCAGCCCCTTCATAAAACAGCCCTCCAAAGACTCCTCAGATACTCCCCGAACTCGGTGGCAGAGCGACTCAAATTTCCTGATATAATCCCCTACGCTCCCCTCCTGCTTCAGAGAGTATAGTCTCTCGAACACGCCACCAGACTGCCCTGCACCAAATCGCTCCGTCAAGAGCGACGTAAACTCCGCCCACGTCTGAAATGGTTGCTATTGATCAGTCCAACGAAACCAGCCTAAGGCCTCCCCCTCCAAACAAACACCTATCGCCCGAAGCCACTCCTCTCCTGGGACTGTTGACACCTCCAAGTACCTCTCCACCCGATACAGCCAGTCATCTGGGTCCCCTCCCTCAAAGATGGGCACCTCGAGCTTCCTCAGACGTCTCTCGCCAGCGAATCCACCTCTCTCATGCTGGTGAAATCCTCCCCTCTGCTGGTACCCCAGTCGTCCGTCTAGAAAATATACCTCGGCTCGATCTCGGACTCCTCCCTCTTCGCCATGTCTATGCCAGTCACCCTGTGGATGCACGTACTCTGTCTGGTGACCTCCCGGTGTGCCATGGTATGCTCTCCAGTCACCCGTCACTCCTCCAAAGGGTAGGGGCTGAGTCGACGAACCACCCGTGATCTGGTGGTGGCCTCCAGGCTGCTGAAAACCTCCGCCGGATCCCCAAAAGGCTGAAAACCTGGAAATTGTGCTCCTCGGACCTCGGGCGGGGCCCCCGGGGGCCCGGATGTGCTCAGAAAAGTCTGTCAGACGTCCTGGGAGGTCGACGGGGCCCCCCAGGGGTCCGTCAGGCCTCGGAAGCCTCCCCTGGGGTCGGCCGAAGCCCCCCAGGGGTTCGCCGGGGGCGGCCGACCCTGAATTTGGGCCGTCGGCCCCAAGCGGGCCCGCCTGGGTTCGCCGGAGGCACAGGGAGGTGCGGCAGGTGCGGCCGCCCCTCCTGGGGGCCTGGCGGCCCTCCGCCGCCCCTCTGGGGGTTCGTCGGCCCCCCAGCGACCCCTGGGGGTGCGGCGGCCACCCGGAGGGCTGCCGAAGGGGCGGACAACCCCCTCCGGTGCCCCTATCTTCCTGACGCGGCGGCGCGTGATCGTGATGAGTCTCCCACTCTTTGTCTCCTAGATCGACGCCTCCGTCTTCATCTCTTTCCGGCCCGCCTTCAAAAAAAATCGTCTTTTTGCCCTTGTCTTCGCCAAAGGTGGCCCCTTTTTGCTTGGATCCCCCTTCGGTACGAGATGTGCGGTCAACGCCGCTATAGCCTCCGTTAATTCCGTCAATTTCGCATCCGTTTTCTCTTGGTTCTCTTTCATCTCTTTCATCTCCCCACGGATCTCCGCGGCTATCTCGGCGTCTTCCCTTCTCATGTCGATTAAACCCTTGCTGATTTGGGCTTCCATCCGTTCAACCTTCTCTTCCAAAACTTCAACCCGCTCCATGGATCGTGTGCTTGCCATAGATCGACTGCTCTGATACCAATTTGATACGATTAGGTCTTTTTGTGGGGATCAAAGGTGGGAATTTTATGGCTTTGGACTTCCTAATCTAGGGTTTAATGAGGAAGAACTGATCTGAAAATACTAATTAATTCCTAGAATAGTAGATCTAAATGCAAGAACAACTAATTAGCAATAGGAATTAAACTAGGGTTCTAAGAAAAATAAAATACATCATCAATTCTTCGATAAAAGCCATAGCTAGGGCCGGCCGGCCCCTAATTAGGGGAGGGATTAGCAAATGTCTAATTACCCTTTAACCCTCCCCTTCTCTTGCGGAATTACAAGTTTGGGACCGGGTCCGTGGTGGACCCAAGTCGCCTCCTCCGTTGATAGACCCAAACCGGAGCACCCTCCATATCCGCGCGGGCCGCCTCCTCCGCTAGCCGAGCCGCATCAGAATGTTGGTAAAGGAGTGACGGTTGATAAAAAATTAAAAAAAGTTTGATAAAAAGAAATCAAGAAGTTCGACTCGGATACCAAGATAACGCAGAATGAAAGAGAAAAGGAAATTTGGTGGTGATATAAGGAAAAGTGCTTTAAGGATATGAAGAGTAAAAGGGAGAAAACCTATCAGCTCTAGGTTTTAAATTATGAAGAAGTGAAAAATTGAAAAAATTAGGGATTTTAAATAGATAAATGATTTGAGAGTTTCTCACCCAGATCATCATCCACCCATCCACACAGTCTAACATATCAGCATATCAGATATTTAAAGATATAATTCTCATCAAAGCTCTCTCATGCACATTCCCTTACATCAAACAAGGAAGATTCAAAAAAAGAAATTTTTTTCTAATTAACTGTCAAAAGGATACAACTCATTTATAACTAAGGTACGTGCATGATGCATGTTTACATAAGTAAATCTAAACAAACTAAATAAAAGTAAATCTAAACAAACCAAATAAAAGTAAATCTAAACAAACCTAAATAAAATCAAATAAAAATTAAATAAAATCCTAACAAATAAAACCAAAAAAGTAAATCTAATAAAATCAATTCTATAAAAGATAGATTTACGGGTGTGCCATTGTCTTACTAGGACAAACCCAGTTGGCAGGGTTTGTCCTATGTGGCGGGTGGCGGGTTGTGGGTGACGGGTTGTGTCAGCTCATCCTCATACATAAGGTGTGAGGGTGTAGGTGCATCTTGGGGTGGATTTTTTTGTGGTGCCCAAACAAAAGACACCCTTTTATACCTTAATTGCATGCTTGCCATCCCTTTTTCATGAAACCAAAGAAATCACTCTCCCTCTCTACTGTTTACATGGTTGCAACCTCCCTTTTTGTCATTTGCCCTTTGGTTTTTTGCTCTTAGGCCACCGGTTTTCATATTTTTAACCCCGAACGATACCCCCCCACACTTTTTCACTTTGGTACCTGCTTCTCTCCGTGTTTTTTGCAAGGTTGTAAAAAACGCTAGGCGCTAGGCGTTCGGATTGCGAGCGCCTAGCGCCCAGAGCATTAATCGGGGATTAATCGGGGATTAATCGGCCTAGGCGGATTTGCAGTTTTTAATTATTTTATTTATTTTTATATAATATATTTATGTTTATATATAAATATATATATATATTATTAAAAATACATCAAATATTTAATACATACTAAATCAAATCCACTTTACCTACTTTAGAGTATTTGTGTGCAATAAAATAAAATTTAAAAGATACTCTTGTGCAATTAAGCCATTTACCAAAAACGCCCAGAAACCGCCCAGAAACCGCCCAGGAACCGCCCAGGAACCGCCCAGGAACCGCCTAGGAACCGCCCAGAGCGCCCAGACACCGCCCAGAACGCTTAGGCGGCCGATTAATCCCAAAAACGCCCAGATTGACCGCCCATGCCATAATCGGGACGTTTACTGGCCGCCTAGCGCCTAGGCGCCGCCTAGGCGGCCGCCCAGGCCGATTTTTAGAACACTGGTTTTTTGTCCCCTACACTATGTGCACTTGAAGAGAAATAACTATACTATAGAAGAGAAAATTACAAGTTTATCATTGTCACATGTGGCATGTTTATCTTATGTGGCATGTACTAAAATGTCACATCACTCTCCAAAACACACCCAAAAACAAAATACCCAAAACACACCTCCCCAATCAAAAAACAACACAAACATAAAGACAATACCCACACTCACACCCAATCTTCCCATTTGAACCCCATTTTGCATCCAGCAAAACATCTATGTGGGTCCCGCGTCCTAATTGTGTGGAGATTTTTTTTGTGTGCGTGCATTTTGTGCACGGGTCATTTCTAGTCCAAACAATAAAACCAAATGAGATTTATTGAGATTTATTGAACTTGGTCCTCATCAACAAAAGGAATAGACTCATTATGATTTGTTATAATCCTGAACATAGGATTAGAAAGACATGTGATTAGAAGTAGGTGCAGCAAAATAAAGGTAAATATGCATAAATTTGCAATGTTCACCGCAACACAACCCATCTCATCAATCATCTATACATCCAGGCATTTTTTTGGGTTGCGTTGGGTTTTGCTGGTAGTGGTAGTGAGATTTTTTATTTTTCTTTCCTGCAGAAGCAGGGCTGCCGAAAAGGGGGATGGGTTGGGGATTTGTGTACGAACTAAGCTTCTGCTTCTCTGCTTTAAAAATCGTCATGAACCATTCCATTTAAGTAATAGTTGACGGTCGAGTACATTATTTGTGTGCAAAGCTCAACTGGAATCCAGACTAGGCAAGGATTCATTTGATTTTTGATCTACATTAATCCATATTCAACCCAATTTTTCACCTGAACTGACAATTAACACAAGCGTTAAAAGTAAACCCCGAAAAAAGCTTTAAAAACGTATGTAAGATGAAACATGGAATTGGAGCTTTCAAATAAAAAAATACATGAATCAAACTTTCTTTTTTAAACAAAAGCCACATTGGGAGCAAGAGTAGACAAAAGACAACCAAAGCGAGAATTGCACCTTATCGCCAGGCTCGAACTCGGGCTCGACGGTGCGATACTCGTGCATGATCCAATTAGTCCTAGCCCCCTTCGGCGCTCGTCCCTGATGAAAAACCAAAGTCTTCTTCTTCCCAACGAGCACTTGGGTCCCACCGCCGCGAGGCCGCGATCGGATCATCCGGTCCTTGCCGGTGGCCTTCCAGTAGCCGGCCCCCGTCGCCCGGTTCGATCTGTTACCCGACGGGTACTTCCGATCGACCGGCGCAAAGAAGAACCACTCGGGATCGTCCGACGGAATCACCGATCTCTCTGGCAGGTCCCAGGGCTCAAACTTGCAGACGTCGATCACAGGGATGACGGCGGCGTCGGCGCCCCCGATCCGGCCGTCGATCTTGCGCTTAAGGTAGTGGTTGATGAGCTCCTCGTCGGTCGGCCGGAAACGGAACCCTAACGGCAGCCGATCAAAGGAAATAGACGACGACGTTTCCCCCATTTTTTAATTTTGATTTTTATTTCATCTTGCTTGAGAGAAAGGGAAAGGGAGAGGGCGCACATACCTTCTTGCTTGTCGTATTATTTATGCGGGGACTGAGGTTCTTGGAAGCGGGAGAGGACTTATTACAGCAGGTCAACTCGGGTCCTTGGGGGTTTTTGGTCTATACGTCCTCAAAAAACTTCTAATTTGAAAAGAGTCCCTCAAACAATAGTTTTTAACAAGAGGTCTCTCAATTCATCTAACTCACGCGAAAAAAGTCTCTTTTCAACGAAATTTGTTTAAAACGTATTTAGGGCTAATTTGGGTATAGTTAAGGTGCAGTTTAAGTGAGGTTTAAACCCGATAACTCATTCTTAACCCGACAAATGCTACCACTGCTTCTCTCCCCAAAACAAAAAACCCCCTTCTTTTATGGACCCGAACTCAAAGAAGCAAAAAGAGAAATGACGACGCCGAAACCTAAAAAACGAACTCCGGCGGACCTCGCCGCCCTGCCATCGGACTCTGGCCAATACCCGTCCCGCTCGGTCTGGGGCGGGGCCCATGCGGACAGATCGTCGTCGTAGCGCTGGAGGGCGGAGATCATGGCGAGCGCGTTGCTAGTGAGGGAGGTGAGGTTGGCGAGGAAAGACATGGAGAAGGCGACCTGGTTGGTGCTGTTAACATACTTGAGGGCGGACCAGCAATCGTATTGGTAGAGCAGAGCGGCGCCGACGAACGCCCGGGCGTTGGAAAGGGACGATGACGGCGAGAAGGATGGCTGGGTTGCGGAAAGGCTATTGGAGGAGAGGGAGAGGTGGTCGAGGCAATTCAGGACGGTCTTCTTGCAGGCGGGTTTGGATTGGGAGGAGGAGAGGATGGATTGTGAAAGGGATATGGTAGTTTTGAGGTCATGGGAGGAGATGGAGAGGGCCGAGAGGATGATGTCGGCATGCGATAATAGGGGCGGGGAGATGGAGGATATGGAGAGGGCCGAGAACAGATTGCTCTTGCTCAAAACATCAGCCATTTTTTCCACCCCAAAAGCATATCAATAGGTTAGTGGGCTAGAGGAGGAAGAAAGCAGGGAGGTGTATAACGGTCACTTTGTGTTTTCTGTTATAAGAGACGAAATATTCTCTTCAATTTAACCATGGAGACTCTTTTCATGTGAGTTAGGTGAATTGGGGGACCTCCTGGCAAAAGCTATTATTTGGAAGACTCTTTTCAAATTAGACGTTTGTTGGGGGGTCGTATATATGAAAAACCGTTTTTTATCATTCGGAAGACTGGCAACGCACGTGTGGATCCCATTCACCAGGGTTCAAATCCTGGTGGCCCATAGAAAAACGGGAGGGTGAAGCCAATCGGACATAGTCTGCTGACGCAGACCTAATTTCTTTACACGATAGTATCTAAAAATTCAGATTTTTCATTTTACACACACATATATCCCCAAATAATCAATATTCACTTCTTCTTTCTTTATATTCACATTCTGCATGCCCCTTCCATGACGCCTCTATCGTGTTGCCACCTTCCACCCCTCATTTCATCATCCTTCTTGTCTGTATTTGTCCATATTTTTTGAATTGTTTGAAAATTTTGAAGAAGTTGAACATAATGAAAATGATGAGAAGACAACAGCAATAACAAAAGCATAGTCAAAGTTAGAGACTTGTAAATAAGAGAGATGAGAATGATGATGATATGAGATGAGGAGACGGCATCGGCAAGAGGAAGAGACGACGGCTGGGCTAAAAGTAGATGGTGTTGCATGGGATGTGGATGTGATAGCGAATGCAGGCGTATCAATAGAAGAAAGGAGCAATATAAGAGGAGTGGAGTGGGAGGATGAGGATAGGAGTATGATAAAAAAGGGATGTTTTTCAATGGCAAACTTATAAATTTTAAAAGGAAAACTTGTAAATAAATGGGATATGTGTTAAGCAATTATGTGGATGTGTACATGGACTCCTAAGCAAACGGCGGCTTTGGTTTATATATATATATATATATATTTATATATATATATATATATATATATATATATATATATATATATATATATATATATATATATATATATATATATATATATATATATATATATATATATATATACTAGTCATAACCCGTGCCCGCGGGCACGGTTCATTTAAGATTTTCCCTTGCGAAATCTTTGTTCCCAAAATTTTTTTTTTCAAAGCCAAAATTTGAAAGAAAAACAAATTAGCTTACAATATTTAGCGGCACAGGCGTCTTCGGCGTGGGTGCCTTCGGTGCGGAACAACAAATTCAGCGCATGCGCCTTCGACACAGAACACCAAATTCGACGTGGGTGCCTTCAGCGCAGAACAATAAATTCGACGTAAAACAACAATTTCGACGCAGGTGCCTTAGGCGCGGAACAACAAATCAGCGTTAAAAAATGGCGCGGGCGCCTTCGGCGCGGAACAACAAATTCAGCACATGCGCCTTCGACACAGAACACCAAATTCGACGTGGGTGCCTTCGGCGCAGAATAACAAACTCGGCGTAAAACAACAATTTCGGCGTGGGTGCCTTAGGCGCGGAACAACAAATCATCGTTAAAAATTTAGCGGGCGCCTTCGGCGCATTCATATACATATAACACGTGCCCGTGGACCCTTCATATACATATAAACTATGCCCGTGGGACACTGTTCATTTAAAAATCTTGGACCCACTAATTTTAAACAAACATCAATAATTATTAGTTTCCCCTGAAATATCAGCAGATGAGATCGAAATTTTACAGGGTTTTGCAACGCGGATCAATGAGTTGGCAGCATCTCCCGCGTTCATTCTCCCATAGCTCGCGTTCATTGTAACATTGTGCATTGCTAAATGGATCGAATGAATAATGTTTCTGCTCCTTTTTAACAGTCAAATTAACATTGCCCAAGCTTGTTCCCATCTGTTATCTACAAATTTCAATCCCAATTAAGAACAGCTCAA